>CM073759.1:228522811-229130311 GCA_037127475.1 Arma custos
CATCCCAACACTTAAATTGGGTGCATGACGTGAGATCATATAAAGGTCCAGACGTAGATTCCAATCAATTTCTGGTTGGGTGAAAGTGAAATTACAAGCAAAGTGATAATGTACGAATCAAAAAGAAGAAATGGCGTGTGTCTATAGACCAAAAGACATCTAGTAGTCAATTGTGAGACAAAAAATTGTGTGGACATCACTGCAATGTGAGAAGAGGAACGGCTCATTCTGTACTAGTTAAACACTGAACACTCCAGCTACTGAGTGTTCAGTGTTTAAATGTTTTTCAATGTGGTCAAACAAAAAAATGGTTACAAAGAATTGTTTAAAAAAAAAGACTGCCACTTGAATCACTGACTGTAAAACACAAAGTAATATTAAAACAAAATTCATAATTTAAAACTATACTTGAACCGGGAGCGAAAGGGGAAAAAATTAACCCCTTGAAAGGCACTTCACAAAAAAGCCAGTGGTAAAAAGTAAGTTGGCACCAGGCTGGTGAAATTTTGAAAACTCAAGGCGTCTTCCAATCTTAATTTAGTTAATAGTATATTACCGAAAGTGGATTCTTCTGCCAGCGGTTCCCACTTCCACCAATGTTTACATTTCATTTGTAATTAGCATTAAGTAGGAACAAATTCTACACAAGCCAATGCTCTCCGCGATGAATTGAACAAGACTCCCAAAATATTCAGTTTTCAAATTATCTACAAGTTGGGAGGGACTATTCTTTTCTCTGTTTTCCTATCAAAAGCACAATTAATTACATTAATTGTAGGACAATGCCTAATAAGAAAGATTACTTAAATAAGTGTTATTAACTTAAAACGTTATGTGTCACTCAATATAATATTTGGAAGTTAAAAGAACAAATTGCTCAAGAAAATATTTTACTAAATATGGTAAAGTTCATGAGAAGCGGAGGATCGTAAGAGTAGAACTACCTGTTTTCAGGATGAACTGTAAAAAGGATAAGACAGTGTGATGATGGTTGAGCTATAGTTGTACCTAAGTCGATGAGGTAATATTAACAAAGCGAATACACAATACTCAGCAGGCATCATGCAATAGAAGAGCAAAAGAAATTTTCTACTTTGCGGACATGGCCGATGAGAAGAAATAGCAATATTTTCTCTAAAATTAGATTTTTTAGAACCATAACTTTGTACTTACAATTATATGTGATATAGTTATAAAACCCATGTTACCATAAGAAAATATAGGGTTTTTAAATAAATAAATAAAAATAAAATAACTATATTAAAGAATGAGAGATTTAGCTGCCATCAATACTGAAGCAAACTAATATTACAACTTTCTTTATATCAAACAAACATTTATAAATCTTTTATTTATTTTATTTTTATATGATATAATTTTTTAAATATTTTAAGAGAAAAGATATGACAAGGAGCGGGACTCGAACCCGGATCTCCCACTTCCCATAGTGGCACCTTAACCATCTCGGCCATCCTGGCTCGTTTCCATGCCAGTCATATATCTTCTTTCACTGATCCTATATTAAATATAAATACTGATCCTAAATAAATTATAATAATATTAATGACTTAAAGTCAACTAGATCAAAAAAAATAAATAAAAGTAATGTTCAATTATAGGGTTGGCAACTAAGTCATTGCCGATTTCAAATAGCTAATTTCAAATTCAGAATTTTTGTTTAAAAATATAACTTTATTCAATTAGATGTTGCCCGTTCTTGTCGATGACCTTTTTCCATCGTTCTGGCAACGTAAAAATTCCCCGTTCGTAAAATGTCTGGTCTTTGCTATTAAAAAACTGAATTAGGTGTGATCTGACATCATCCGCGTTGTTAAAAATTTTACCATTTAAAGAGTTTTGCATGGAACGAAACAAATGGTAATCCGAAGGCGCAAGGTCAGGGCTATATGGTGGGTGTGACAAAACATCCCAACCTAGTTCCAATAATTTTTGCCGAGTAACCAAAGATGTGTGGGGCCTTGCGTTATCATGATGGAAAACAACACCCTTCCGATTTGGTAATACCGGCTGCTTTTCTTCAATTGCATCCTTCAGTTTGTCGAGTTGTTCAACATACACATTTGAATTTTTCGTTTGGTTCTGCGGCATGAGTTCAAAATACAAAATTCCTTTGTGATCCCACCAGACTGACAGCATAATCTTTTTTTGGTGAATATCTGCTTTTGATGCTGTTTGGGCTGGTTGATCTTGCTTCACCCACGATCTCTTGCGAGTAACATTGTTATAAACTATCCACTTTTCGTCGCCAGTAACTAGGTTCTTCAGAAATGGATCATTTTCATTGCGTTTCAGTAGCGAATCACAGATGCTAATCCGTTGCGTCAAATGAATTTCCTTTAGCTGGTGAGGGATCCATAAATAAAGTTTCTTGACATAACCAAGGGTTTTTAATTTTTTTTCAATGCATGTATGCGACACATTGAGCTTCTCTGCAATGTCTCGTGTTGTGCTGTGACGATCTGAATCGATAATGGCCTTGATATGGGTTTCATCCACTTCGACTGGGTGGCCAGAACGTTGTGCATTTTTCAGTGAAAAATCACCGGAACGAAATCTTTCAAACCAATTTCGACACTGCCTTTCTTTTAAGGCTTTATCTCCATATACGGCACATAACTTCTTTTGTGCTTGCGATGCGTTCTTGCCTTTTCGGAAGTAATACAATAAAATGTGTCGGAAATGCACGTCCTGTTCTTCCATTTTTAAATTGGGATAAAAACAAAACTAAAGAACTAATCAAAAAAATTTTTTTACTAATTAAACGTAGAAGTCCATACAGTAAGAAAAAAATATAGGTTAGATGCTCTGGCCACATTAACAAAACAAAAGAAAGTGTAGAGTGAATCTATCGACAAAAACGGCAATGACTTAGTTGCCAACCCTATAACATTCTCCCCGTGTATACATCGCAAACTGCGAGAACATGGAGATATAGGATCAGTGAAAGAAGAGATATGACTGGCCTGGAAATGAGCCAGGATGGCCGAGATGGTTAAGGCGCCACTACAGAGAAGTGGGAGATCAGGGTTTGAGTCCCGATCCTGGTCATATCTTTTCTTTTCAAATAAAATATTTATAAATCTTTTTATTTTAAATATAAAAGATTTGTTCTGGCCGGGATTCGAACCTGGGTCCTCCGCATCTCTAGCATGGGACTCTGCCACTAAGATACCAGGGCTTATCTGACCTGGTTACGAGCCCTAGTAGCTTAGTGGCAGAGTCCCTTACCAGAGAAGTGGTGACCCAGGTTCGAATCCCAGCCAGGACAAATCTTTTATATTCAAAATAAAAATATTTAAATATCACAATAAAAACAAACAATTGATAAATCTTGCTTTTTAAACAACTCAATCATCAATGGACAGGTCATGCTGCCAGAAAGGAAATAAATACCATTTTAAGGGTACTAATGACAAGCAGTTTGATAACAATGACAAGCAGTTGTGGGGACGTCGAGAGATATGTAGGCTCAGAGTGAGATGGAAGAATTGTGTAGCTGATGATGCCAAGAGAGCGGGAGTAACAGCTGGGTAACAAGGGCCATGCAGATTGATGTTTGAGAAGGCCAGGACTCGCTTGAGGGTTGTAGCACCAGCATAATATGATTAATAATAAACTATGATGGGAAAAGATTTTGGGTATCGGAATACATTGATTGTAAAAAACCTGAATAAATAAATTTAAAATAAACTAAGAATTACCTTATTTTCATAATTTATAAATTGCAGCTCAACTAACATCCAAAAAAAGATATCAATTGCTTGAGACAAATAGAATCTCAACTAACTAATAAAGTGTTACTTTTGTATTTTGAAAATAAGAATAAAAAGGTTAATAAAATAAATGTTTCTCACCTTCATTTGAGACGAACATCTCTTCTTGTTTCACATGATCGATACTTAGTTCTTCAACTATAAAAACAACAACAAATAAATAAGCAAATTTGGATTCATGTACTAATATGGAATGAAGTTTGTCTTTTAAAGGATAAGTGTATAAAGGTTGGCAAAATAAATGTTTCTCACCATCATCTGAGATGAGCATCTCTGTTTCTTGTTTCACATGACTGAGTCCTTCTGTCAACATTGTTATACATTTTATTACACCAAAAAGAAACAGTTAATAAAACATAGAAATATAAAGAAAGAATCTTAAATTTGTAATATTAAAAAAATAAATTTAATTAATTATAATCAACTCAAGATGATTATTTGGAAATCTATATATATAAAAGAGAATGGCGTTAGTTACTGACCTAATAATTTGAGAATGCCTGGACCGATTTCGATGATTCGAACCATTTAGGACTGGTCTTCGGCCAAAAAAGAAGAATAATCAAGAAAAATCAAAATCGGTCCAGGCGTTCTTGAGTTATATTTATATATGCATAATATATTTTTGTAACCTTCACAGCTTCTCTATTAATTTTATATCAACATATGATCTATGACTTCCTGATCACAACTTTACAGTATTATTTATATGACAAAACCCATTTTTGAAAATTTTGCACTTAACACATTTGTGAACTAAGACATCAACTTTTGACAGCTGATTTATTTGCAGTATTTTCATCGCATACTATTCTGTTTGATAATTGTGTGTAGTAATAATTTATTTATTATTTACAATAATTGTAGTTTCAAATATTTCATTGAATACATTGTTTTGAAACTATTTATCAGTTTAATGAGGTACACATTGTGAATGGTTATGTTCTTTGTGATTGCATTAGATTAATTAGAATTTTCAATATAACTGCCCAGTTAACAATAATAATAGTTATTTATTTATCATTTACAATAATTGTAGTTTCAAATATTGCAAAAACTAATGAAGGACCATTACGAATAAAAAATTAAAATATGAATAAACCTATACGAAAAACACATCCTCTATTTAAAACTATAAATAGATCTTTAATTGATTTACCATCTTCATCTTCAATTTCATTATGATGAAATTTTGGATCCTTAATAGGTATATGTTCAATAATTCTAATTAGCCTATAGATTAGTTCCTAGCTATACATTATAAAGCAAATATTGAACTCGCTTTTAGAAGAGTAGTACATATCGAAAATCAATCCAAACGTTAATTTCCGATTGTGGGTTACTTTGAAAAGCAATTCGAATTCGCTGTTCATTTCATTCTGATTTATCATTTTGATGTGGAATTCTATTTTCAAACGGTAAGTAGCCAGCGAATATGTTTATTTGTGAGGTTATGACATCATTTCTTAGTGTTATTCACAATGCCGCTAGCCAGAAGATCTAATCTTTCGCATCAAAACCGTCATGGAAGTACAGTTCGGAATATGGCCAATCAATTGAATATGGCTGAACAAGAAATCACACGAGAACAGCGCCGTGATAGTATGGCCCGAAATAAACGTTACCGCAAGAAGTTCTTCAAGTGTTGATTTGAATCGAGTAGCATTTCATTACGAATTGCACAATTGACTACAGCACGCATCCTTCCGTTCAAATTGGCCCAATGGAGGTTGTTTGCATCATTATTGTGGGGCATTGAAGTTCACTGGAGAAACGCCTGGATTGTGCTGTCTCAGTTGCAAGGTTAAATTACCACCACTGCCCTTGCCACCAGAGCCATTGCTTTCTTTGGTTCTTGAAACACCAGAATCACGTCATTTTCTATCGAACATTCAGAAATATAACGGATGTTTTCAAATGACTCTAAGTCATTGTTTATAATATGGAGTTCATTTATGGAATTCAAAATTCACTCTCTGTTTAAACTCAACATAGATTTCTATTTAAAATCAACGCGGAGGAAGCCGCCGGCAAAAGCTAGTACGTGGGTGAATAAAATATAAACGAGACTTATTTTTTAATTTTTTTATTTTTACTTTGAACACAAAGAAAAGTACACCTCATTTTTCTACATAGTCTCCTGATTTGGAAATACATTTTTCCCAGCGCATAGGTAATTTTCCAATCCCGTCCTCATAGAATGAAGTAGGTTGTATCTTCAGCCACTTGAGCACGTAGGCTTCAACCTCATCGTCACTGACGAATCTCTGACCTCCCAAAGCTTCCTTGAGTGGGCCAAACAGGTGAAAGTCACATGGTGATAAGTCTGGACTGTAGGGAGGGTGTTCTAGTGTCTCCCAGCCCAGTTGCTCCAATTTTTCTCTCGTCAGGGCCGCAGTATGCGGGCGAGCATTGTCCTGAAGAAGAATCACTTCTCTCATCGGTAGATCCCTTCTTTTGCGGCGATATGCAAGTCTGACTTCATTCAAAATGTCGCAGTAGTATGCGGCATTGATAGTCCTGCGTTCATGCAAAAAATCAAGATGCAGCAAGCCACGCTGTTAAAAAAACACGGTAGCCAAAACCTTCCCAGCTGACAGCCGTGACTTGGCTTTCACTGGTCCAGGTTCCCCTTTCAGTCTCCACTCCATACTCGCTTGTTTTGATTCTGGGGTGTAATGGTGCACCCAAGTTTCATCACAGGTGATAATGTGAGTGAGAAATGAGGCTCCCTCAGCCTGAAATCTTGCAAGAAGACCTTCACAGACCTGCAAACGGTTCAGCTTCTGCTCAGCTGTGAGAAGTCGAGGAACCCACCTGGCACACACCTTACGAAACCCTAGCTCCTCTGTGAGTATGGAAAAAGTGCTTCCATAGCTTATCCCAACCTCACTTGCAATGGCACTGGTGGTTAAACGTCTGTCACCTTCAATAAGCTGTCGAACACGGCTGATGTTGTCTGCTGTGATGCTGGAGCGGGTTCTGCGGTCATGGCTTTCATTCTGAACACGATCACGACCCTCCACAAACTGTTTATGCCATGCAAACACTCTGGCACGAGAAAGTGTCTCTTCCCCAAACTGTACAGTCAACCTTCTCAAGATTTCAGCCGGTTTTACACCTTCAGCAGTAAGAAATTTGATGATAATACATTGCGCAATCAAGGATACATCCTGCTCAGACATCGTCACGATGGTAACTGGTGAGTTCGAGCGCATCCGTCCACCTGCTTCCCCCATTCCTGGCATCCCTACCCAACACCCCTAAACGCGGGAACGTTCCTGCACCTTCGCTGGGCTTCCAGGACAAAAAGTCTCGTTTATATTTGATTCACCCACGTATATTTATATCTCGAGCAAGCATTGAAGGTTTACAGATCTTAAAGGGCTTAACTCACCAGTAATCCCAGTTTCATCTTTCCTTAAATAAAAGACATGAAAATGGTATAATTTGCAATCTAAAAACATTATTAAGTAATTCTTGTACAATAGGGAAACCAAGAAACCCAATTATTAAATGGAACTTGAATATACAGTAAATCATATAGAGCAATAAATGAGGGACCTTTCTACCTTACATTGGGGGTAAAGGATTTTACAGTTGTCACATGAAATCTGAATGAGATTATGTAAGGAAAAAAATGGAAAAGGATGCTGGGATGACAAAATGATATTCAGAGGTGAATTCGAGATGTAAAGATCCAAACAACGCAAAATGTTGAGGCGCATTATGGGACCCGTGAGAGAAAATTGAGCATACTGTCTTAGAAAGAAAAGAGTAGTATATTCCATATATGACGATGTGAAGCTTTCCGACTATGTCAGAATACAACGTCAAAAGTGGTTGGGTCACCTCCATAGAATGGATGATAGAAGAACTGTCAAAGGGCTGTATAAGGATTGTCCAGAAGGAGTGAGAGCTCGAGGGAGGCAACGAGGCAGATGGAAGGACAGCGTCTCAGAGGACCTACAAAATCTTAACGTGTCTTTGAGGCTTGCTACGGACCGACAAGACTGATTGAGCAGGCCAAGGACCGTCTTGTGTGTCTGTCGTGCTTATGAAGAGGAAGAAAGATCCAAACAAGGTATCCGAAAAATGGTTCAGATGGGCAGGAGAATAAAGAACGAGGTAAAGGTCAAGGGAAAATACTAGAACTGTGAGAAAGGTTTTATTGCTGGAATTTGAGAGCATAGTAATTTTGATAAATAATATACAGATATAATGATGTAGAGCAGTCCCTTCCTGCTTTTCTGGTATGCCTCTTATTATTTTTCGGAGGTTTGTTTTAGCTGAGACTGCTCAGCATGATTCAGACGACCCATCAAATTGGATTTTTTTTTCTTTTAATGTGTGATCTTCTATTGTAAGTTTTTTTAACTGACTTGTGTGCTCCTCAAGGAGATTTTCTCTTTAAAGAAAAATATATATACAGGGTGTCCCGAATTTAAATGGCAAAACTTCAGGAACTTATAGGGGACCGAAAAACTAAGGCAAAAAGTCCTTTAGTGATTTGCTCATTTTTGCTTAGTTTTAGAGAAAATCGCAAAAAAAGAAACAAAACAAAAATGTTACAGGTAGCGATTATCACCTTTCAAAGTTCGTCAGGCTAGGCAGTGAGATATGCAAACACATAATGTTATCCTTTACATTCTTTTGTTTGTTTACATTTTGGCTTCCTTCTAGGATTATAATTCCTAAATCAGTCTTCAGTCAGTTACTCAGATATTTTTGTGTGAATAGCATCAGCCACAATGTCGCATACATATTCTAATGTTGAATACGCTGATATGATTTTTGTGTATGGTTTCTGTAACGGTAATGGTTTAGAAGCGGTGCGGGAATATGCGCGCCGATTTCCAAATAGAAGAGTGCCTAATCGACGAGTCTTTTTGTTAACTTTTAATAGACTATGAGAGATTGGGTCATTCTTAATACGTAATGAAGGCGACCAATTCCAGGCAGCAGTAAGAGCAGATTATTGGAGAAGAAATTGTGTCCAACGCCACTTCGATAACAATCCTGAGACTAGCATCCGAAGAGCATCTGCTGCATTAGCAATATTACGGCAAGCAATATGGCAAACTTTGAAAGGTGATAATCGCTACCCATACCATCTTCAAAAAGTTCAGAATTTATTACCTCAAGATTATGTCAAGAGATTGAATTTTAGTAACTGGTTTCTTTAAAAAAATTTGTGATGATAATTTATTTCCATTAAAAATTATATGGACCGATGAAGCTACCTTTACAAGAGGAGGAATTGTTAATCAAAGAAATTATCATGTATGGGCTCTTGAAAATCCCAGAGCTATTAGAGAGAATAAGTTTCAGCACGAATTTGCTATTAACGTTTGATTTGAAATTTGGAACGGATTACTGGTGGGACCATATTTTTTACCTGGAAGATTGAATGGTATCACATTTACACATTTTTTGGAGGACGACTTTTCTAATTATTTAGATGACATTCCCTTACAACAGCGGATTGAAATGTGGTTCCCACTCGATGGATGTCCAGCTCATTATAGCAGAGTTGCTCGAGCTTGGCTGGATATAAATTATCCACAACAATGGATTGGACGTGGAGGAGTAGTACCTTGGCAACCCAGATCACCTGATATGACACCCATGGATTTCTTCGTATGGGGAACCTTGAAGCAGAAAGTTTATTTGGTGTCAATCAACTCAAGAGATCAATTAAGAGACCGAATCATAGATGCAGTGCACCAAATATCATCAGAACAATATTTAGCTGCAATTTATCAAGTGAGTGCTAGATGTAATGCTTGCATTGGTGCAAGAGGACAACATTTTGAGCAATATTTACATTAAAAAGAACATTACATAAATACAAATGTAAATAAATAAGTATAAAACTTATTTTGTTATCAATAAATAAGTATAAAACTTATAGAAAACTTGTTTTGTTTCTTTTTTTGCGATTTTCTCTAAAACTAAGCAAAAACGAGCAAATCTCTAAAGGACTTTTTGTCTTAGTTTTTTGGTCCCCAATAAGTTCCTGAAGTTTTGCCATTTAAATTCAGGACACCCTGTATATGTTTGCTTCTTAATAAATCAGAATGTTTACTGTGCTTTATCAACTTATCAGCTAATTCAAAAAAACACATACTTAATAGGGATGTGGACACATGTTACAAATTCATGTAAAGTTATGTTTTACACATTAAAGGCAATTTTTAGAAACCTAAAATAACATTTTAAAAACTTAATTATTCGTCTTAAATTAAATAAAATTTCGTTATTTATTACCTATTATCACGTGACTGTGAACACCAATCAGAGCGCGTGACGTCATGGTACGGTTCAAGTCGTTGACAGTTGGCATAAACAAGTTTGTAACCAGTGTACAATGAACTATTTCTCTCGATAATTTGTTACAACAAATTATGCTGCATCAGCAGGTGGTTGCAAACATGCAGTGGTTTTTTTGATGAGGCAGAATGCTACTCGAAAAAGTCTGAACTATCGAAGGTGGGAACAACATAAAAATTAATTAAAACTTCAGAATTAGCCAAAGGACAAGTTTCAACTTCTTCAGATGCCAGTGTTTTTGACAAATTTGTGGAAAAGACTACAGTACAAGGTATGAGAAACTGTGAATTATTAAGCTATGTACAAAACATCACTAATGAGGCAGAAGGGCTCTCTCTGTACCAGTAAGTGCAAAACTATAGAGAACAAAGCAGTGAAGACTTTATCAAGCAGATATCTGGATTATTTACTACAGAATTATTAAAGAAGGTTGAAGAAAACACAAGAGACCAGAACGGCAGCAAACTGCGGCAAAGATTAAGATTTAGTAGAATAACGCCTCGCCAAAGCTCATGAAGTTAAAAATTGTAAAACGGTATCTTGGTATCCTTGATTATGGGTGGCAACATTCCTGATACTCCAGCAATGGAGCGTGGAAGTATTTTGGAATGTAAAGTACTATTTTTATTTTAATGTAAAGTATACAAATACCATTATAAAAAATTTGTTATGTGACAAAAATCAAGCATCAAAAATTTATTAGTGTTGTTTGTTTGCTGTTGTTCTTCTTTTAAGTAACTAATTGCTTAACATAAATCAAATTCAGCTTCAAAATGACATGGAAAATTATGGACGATATACTCCAATGGGTGGGCCTATACTTCTGCTAATGTCTGTCGACCAGCTGCTGCAAAAAGGCAAAGACTCTCATTGATATATGAATGTGAAGAAGAGATAAGAACAGCTGCATTTCAACAAAGTGAAGATTTAAATATTGAAGTTACAAATCAAGATGAAGGTCTGTACTCATTGACATCCATACAGATAGTATAATTGTAAAATAATCACCATCTGATTGTCACTGTATCATTGTTTTTCACTATGTACTGCTTTTTGCAGTTATTACTACATTTCTGTTATCTAAAAGGGGTATTTTATCTTTTTGACTATTAGTTATACTTTTAATTGGATTCCTTGTCTTGTGAGCTAAATTTATTTCTGAAATGTCATAATTTATAAAGGATGTCACTTCTATGTTTCCTACCATTCCACTTAAATTAGTATACAAACTATTAAATGATAATTGGGAACAAATCGATCCCTACAAAAGTATTAAAAGTAAAACAATATTTTTAGAAGGAATAAGACTTTGCAGTGAAAAAGGGTTTTTTACTTTCCAAAATCAATGATATGAACAACGGCTGGTTTACCAATGGATAATAGATTTTCAGTAAACTTATCAGGAATAGCACTTAATTATATCATTAGAGAAGATCTACAAAAAAATGGATACCCCCCTCTGCATTTATTTCTAATGTATTTAAAAGAAACGAAAAATAAAATATTTGATATTCTTTTAGATAAAGCTTTCCCTATAAAACTAATCAACAAATTTTGGCACAAACAAATTAATTTAATAAACAATACTAAACATAATAACTTGCCAAAAAATATTAAAAATAACTCATGTGCTAATAAAACTATCCAAAATTCATTATCTAATAACTCAAAAATAGTTAAGTTTAATGCTTTTGAGAACAAATTTTTAAATTAATATTACATTATAGGTTGATGCATAAAGCCATAAATTGCATATATATATGCATCAACATGCATACGACAATAACAGTTATAAGGCAATTTTCTTGCAAAGACAACAATGACAAATAAATTAATTAAAATTATATGAGTTTAAAAATATTTATTGTCCCAGCAATTGGCGAAATAAAGCATAGATACCTCTAAAAAGCATTGCTGTAATATTAATTTATATTTTTTCCTATCTAGGGAATATTTTTGTTGTTATTGTGGGTTGTAAATTATTTTTAAGGTGAAAAATTCTTTTTTTTTTAATTGTGGGGAGGAATGTCCTGTGTACTACAGTTATCTAAAAGGAGTATTTTATCTTTTTGACTATCAATTATATTTTTATTTTTAAAGAGAAAAGATAAAAATTAAAAAATTGACCATTAATTATAAAAAATGTATTATATTTTTAATTGGGTTTCTTGTCTTGTGAGCTAATTTTACTTCTGAAATGTAATGCTATAGCAATGCTTTTTAGAGGTATCTATAGTAGTATAGGTAGATACCTCTAGAAAGCATTGCTGTAATATTAATTTAAAAATTTGTTCTCAAAAACATTAAACTTAACTATTTTTGAGTTATTAGATAATGAATTTTGGATAGTTTTATTAGCACATGAGTTATTTTTAATATTTTTTGGCAAGTTATTATGTTTAGTATTGTTTATTAAATTAATTTGTTCGTGCCAAAATTTGTTGATTAGTTTTATAGGGAAAGCATTATTTAAAAGAATATCAAATACTTTATTTTTCGTTTCTTTTAAATATATTAGGAATAAATGCAGAGGGGGGTTATCCATTTTTTGTAGATCTTCTTTAATGATATAATTAAGTGCTATTCCTGATAAGTTTACTGAAAGTCTATCATCCATTGGTAAACCAGCCGTTGTTCATAAAATTGATTTTGGAAAGTAAAAAACCCTTTTTCACTGCAAAGTCTTATTCCTTCTAAAAATATTGTTTTACTTTTAATACTTTTGTAGGGATCGATTTGTTCCCAATTATCATTTAATAGTTTGTATACTAATTTAAGTGGAATGGTAGGAAACATAGAAGTGACATCCTTTATAAATTATGACATTTCAGAAATAAAATTAGCTCACAAGACAACAAATCCAATTAAAAATATAATTAATAGTCAAAAAGATAAAATACCCCTTTTAGATAACAGAAATGTAGTAATAACTGCAAAAAGCAGTACATAGTGAAAAACAATGATACAGTGACAATCAGATGGTGATTATTTTACAATTATACTATCTGTATGGATGTCAATGAGTACAGACCTTCATCTTGATTTGTAACTTCAATATTTAAATCTTCACTTTGTTGAAATGCAGCTGTTCTTATCTCTTCTTCACATTAATGTATCAATGAGAGTCTTTGCCTTTTTGCAGCAGCTGGTCGACAGACATTAGCAGAAGTATAGGCCCACCCATTGTAGTATATCGTACATAATTTTCCATGTCATTTTGAAGCTGAAATTTGATTTATGTTAAGCAATTAGTTACTTAAAAGAAGAACAACAACAAACAAACAACACTAATAAATATTTGATGCTTTATTTTTGTCACATAACAAATTTTTCTATAATGGTATTTGTATTTAATCAGAACTTACATCAAAGTGATCTTCACAAAAATAACAAGTGCTTGTTGCTGTCAATGATTCTGGATCTCTTCTAGCAAGTGCTAACTTATTTTCGCTTTCTCCTTATTTTTGGAACGTTTAAGAAAAGTTTTTGCGGCATACTGACTTACTTATTTTGAACATCGGCACTGAACAGCATTGGTAATATGACATATTCATTTGTATGTGGCTTTTATTAAATTTATTCGGAAAAACTCAGTCAAGATAAGTTTGACAGGGACTGAAGGGGGGGGGGGCGGAGAGTGACGTAGATCATGGCCAGTTGACAGTTCGGGGCGTTTTAGCATGAATTTTGAAAACGATTTACATTTAAGTTTTTTTTTTAATTGAAATTTGACATATTTTTTCATAAAATTATTATTTTCGTGTTTTTACTTGGTCTATCAATAAAATAAAAGCAATTCCAAAAATTAGTCCACATCCCTATTATCTCAATGTCCTTTTTGTTACTGATTTGGTCTGAATCTGATATCAATTTTTCATGAAAAACTTTATTTGAGTTTCGCAAAACCACTAGTTTCAAGCCTAGCAACCTCTTCCATTCCTGAAAATCCTCCAATGCATCTGAAAAGAAAATGGCCTTGTGACCTTCTAAGTTGAACTTGTTATTTGAGTACTACCATTGGGTAGTCACTCTACTTACCTTTACCTCACGCCATTATATATCTTTCATTAGATTTACTCGATGAATTACTATTATACAGTTGTAAATTTCAATAAATAAATTTTAAAATTTGTGTTATTAAAAAATATTAATTTAATTAGTAATATAATCTCAAAATGATCCTTTGGAAATTTATTTATTTCATGAGCAAGCAGAATATTTTGCTCATAAAAATGAAAATCTGCAGCAAGAAATGAATGATTAAAACAGAAACAATAAAAAATTTCCTTATTTTAAGAATTTACAGTAAAATTGGCCATGAAATCGCAAAATGAACATGAAGTTTTAACCTGCAATAGTAACTAAGGTTCATAGATCTTAAAGGGCGTAACTCACCAGTAATCTCAGTTTCATCTTTCCTTTCTTCTTCTACATAAATACCAGCGTTATCTGAGAAATAAATTAAGATATGAATTATGTATAATTTGCAATCTATAATAAATAAATAATAAATGAAGTGAAGGACCATTCTCCAAATTCAAATTCCAACTTACAAAATTCAAAATTTTTTTCAGCAATTCAATGAATTAAATTCACTAGGATCTTTTGGGATTTTGGGAGTAAAGGATTTTACAGTTAAGTCATATGAAATAGGAATGAGATCAGGTAAGGAAAGAAATGGAAAACCCCTTTTCCTGCTGCTGGGATGACAACACGTGATTTAGCAGATCCCACAGATACAGATAAACAGATTTGTGTATGTGCTATAAATTGCTTTCCTTTTTTAACTTTTTTGTCGCAAGTATAAAGAGGAAGGTGGCTAGAGGGGTTAGAATCAGAATTTTATTGTTACATTTTGTATATTACAATTTACATTAATATAAATAAGAAGATAAGTGTTATCAGAATTAACTGTGTTCAGGTTAACCTGTCCATGGCTATTGCTAAATTACAAGTATATACCTGAAATTTTATTAATTTTCAATTTTTAAAACCGCATAAAAAAATCATTAAAGATTTGACAAAGTTACGAATTCTGGATCCATCTTCAATTATTTCAATTAAATTCAATCAGATCTTGTTTGAACAATTCAAGCTGTGGATAAGCTTGACAACTCTTTGCATACGGGGTTTCTTGTACATATCTGAAGTATAACTGCGAGGCAAAAATCATTTCAAACCAGAGAGATTACGGAGTTGGCCTGGACAAAGGTTATGGACACTTACATATTGTGGGGAAAAACTAAACCGCTACTAATCTTGTTCCTGTCATCACATTTCATTGAAAAAGGAATTAGTTCTGTTGTCCAGTCCCTCACAAAACAAAGAAATAAGTTGGATGTTTGCCTCAAAGAAGACTTGCTCCTGAACTTGACGAACATTAAGCCGGTTCCCAAGCTTAATTTTCCAATTTAATTAAATTAATACTACAATTTAATTTAATTAATTTTCCAATTTAAATTTAATTAATTTTTCAACCTTAACTGAAATCCACAAGGCAGCCATTAATACTATAACAAAGTTTTGAAACTTTCATTTATTTTTTCAAACTTCAGCAGCCAACTTTCTTAATTTTTCCAGATTCCTATTTTTAATAAAACCATGATTTCCTGTTATTAAATGAACACCAATGGTCCTAGTTAATTATTCCACTTCTTTGTTCTTAAAAAAACACAGTAAAAATTATACATTTTAATTGTTTTCTGTTTTATTTAAGATCACCACCTCAAAATTGCTTTAGCTGTTTTATACACGGTAATAAAATTGTTCAAATTAATAAAACTGCTTCATTACTTACACTTTACTCCAAATTAAAATTAGGTAAAAAATGAAGATGAAAAGGAAGAAATAGATATTAGTAGACCTTCAGAAAAGATTGGGAACCATTGCTCTAGATTGCATTACAGAAACAATTTCCTAAAAAATTGAAAAAAGTCACTCAATATTTTGTGTTATGAAAGTGAAAAGCTGTTGCAAGAAATAAATGTTTGAAACAGAAACAATAAACAACTTGTCACATTTTAATAATTTCGAATAAATTTATTATGAAAGGACAAATCGAACATAAAGTTCTGAACCCTCACAAAATCATAAGTTCACAGATCTCAAACGCACAACTTACCATTAATCTCAGCCTCATCGTTTATTTCTTCTTTTGTGTTGTAAACAAGGAGAATGACAAGCAGAAGCGAACTGTTTCTTTGCTACCAGTGAACAAAGGACTATGTATTGAAGTTTTTAAACCTAGCAGTGCCATGGTCCCAAATCCAGGATGAAATAAGATAATGGAATACAATTGCCTTTTAAACATTATGGTTTTAAACACATTTTTGGGGGATGCGTGAAATTAATATCACACATCGAAGGAACAGAAACTAGAATCTAAATTTTAAAAATAATGTTAAAGTGTAATAAAAAAAATATTTAGTTTAGCTAGAAATTATTTTCATTGAACATTAAAAAATCAATTAAAGCACCTTAGAACAATAAAGAACACAAAATAAAAGTAAAACCTGCAAAAAAGTGATTAAAGCACAAAGTCAATGTCAATTGGGCTTGGAAGAACATAATAAATTTGCTAAATTTGCTCGAACCATTTCCACTATTAGAGTGCAACAGACGAAGTTACGGTCGAACCCAAACCTTTCGAGCAACAACAATATTAATTGCTTGAGAAAAACATAATCTTGACAAACAAATAGTTACATTTGAATTTTGTAAATAAGTCTAAAGGTTAATAAAACAAATGTTTCTCACCGTCATCTGAGATGAGCACCTCTTCTTGTTTCAGACGGTCGATGCAGGGTTCTTCAACTATAAAAACAATAACAAAAATATAAACAAATTTAGAGGTATTGATTTGTATAGAATGAAGTTTCTACATAATAGTATAAGTGTTTAAAGGTTGTCGAAATGTTTCTCACCTTCATCTGAGCTTAACTTCTCTTCTTGTTTCAGATAAATGATGCATGGTTTAACAACTATAAAAACAAAAATAAATATACAAGTGAACTAGGAGCTATTTAACTATTATAGAACATATATTGTATTTTATAGGATATATTTAAAGATCAGCGAAATTACTTTGTTCACCTTCATCTGAGATAAAATTCTCTTCTTGCTTCACATGATTAACGCATGGTTCATCGACTACAAAAACAAAAATAAATAATAAGAAAATTTGGAGGTATTAACTCAAACGGAATGAAGTTGGTGCTTTGCAAGGTAAATGTTTAAAGCTTAGCAAAATAGAAGTGTGTCAACTTAGATAATCATCTCTGATCCTTGATTCACATAATTGGGTCCATCCATCAAAATTGTACTTTAAGCATAGAAATATAAAGAAAGCATTTTTAATTTGTGATGTTAAAAGAAATTAAGTTCATTAGTTATATTAACTCAAGATGATCATTTGGGAATACAATTATTTTTTGCGCAACCAGAAACAATAAACTTTACAAAAAATACAAAAATGTTTTGAGAAATAAATATTTGAAACAGAAACAATAAACAACTTGTAACATTATAAGAATTTTGAATAAACTTATTATGAAAAGACAAATCGGACATGAAGTTCTGAACCCTCACAATATCTAAAGTTGACAGATCTCAAACGGCACCACTTACCAGTAATCTCAGCCTCGTCATTTATTTCTTCTTTTATATAAATTCCAGCGTTATCTGAGAAATTAAAAAAAGATACATGAAAAATATATAATTTGTGATCTAAAGAAAATCTTTTGCATGGGAAACTAAATGATCTCATTATTAACTCATATGGAATGAAATTGGTACTTTGTAAGGTAAGTGTTTAATGGTTAGCGAAATAGATGTGTGTGATTTTATCTTAGACAATCATCTTTGTCCCTTGTTTCATATAATTGGATCCATCCATCAAAATTGTACTTTAAGCATAAAAATATAAAGAAATCATTTTTAATTTGTGATGTGACATGTGTGATCAAGATTATGTGAAGATGTAAAAAACAAAAACTACTAAAGTTCAGCAAAATATTCTAAGAAAATAAAAAACCTAACCCACAAAAGTAAACTAAACGTTGGCTCTTCAATAAACAGTTCTCCCTACTTAGGAGCAATTTTTGACCACCACCCAGAACATTTTCGTCCACATAAAAACCTAGCAACTGCAACCGCTCCTCGCCGATCTAATTACATTTCCAGGGCAGTTATACTAAAATGACAATCACACCTGATATATTAAATATAAATACACTGCTTACCAACAAAATCCATTATGAAATCAATCTCTCTTCCAATTCAAGATAATCGTTGGCTGAGGAAGGTTCTGTCAACTGATTAAGATGTCAACGAGGTTCATTCACTTACAACTCCAAAGAGGTAAATCGTAAATTTTGGCCGAATGTCGGTTAAGAATAACGTGATGGGTGTGACTAAGATTATGTGAAGATGTCAAAAACAGAAATTACTAATGTTCAGCAAATTTATTTTATAGCAAAGATATTTTATAGTTTTAAAATATCATGAACAGTTATTCCATAAAAAAAATTGGGCAGTATTAATTTTAGTTAATATTATTCTTCACTTTGTCAACTTCTATTGCTTGGTCCCTACCAACACGGGTAATTGTGGAGAAAGAGTCTCTTCGATCCACTGCCACTGTTGTGACGTCACTTTGACATCACAGGGTGGGAGTGCCTTAGGCGATAATCAGCGAGCTCTACATTTCGCTACCGGCACTTCTCACTCGCCACACAGCGTTTGTATTATTAGTAAGACCTAGTTGGACTTTTTTTTTCGGCATTTTTGCATTTCTTTCGACTAATTAAGTATTATAATTATAAATAATGGCAATTACCAACTGAATTTAAGAGGATTGCTTGGTTTAATAATTAGAAAATTTAAAAAAAAAATATGTATAACTAAGACAATATGTAATAATAAAACTGATAAAAATCCATATTTATTCAACTGGGACAAGTTTCTTTAGAATAGTGATATGGAACATAAAATATAAACTATAATGTCTTACAGTATAAAATTACAATTTAATAAATACATGAAAATAAAAAATTATGAATATAAATTAGGAGTTACCTCGCAATAACCAATTAAATGAAAGAAAAAATATAAATACCATAACAATAATTTTAAAGAAGAGGAAAACTATTAATATTTACACATATACAAATTTTATGGAAAACAACTAAATAATTTAAGAACGTAAAGATATATATATATATATATATATATATATATATATATATATATATATATATATATATATATATATATATATATGATGAGTATATGAGTATATATGATATGATATGATATAAATGAGTAGTAGTAGTATATATATATATATATATATATATATATATATATATATATATATATATATATATATATATATATATCCATCCAAAAAATTTTAATCATAAAACTAATTAAATTTGTTTTGTGGTAAATAAATGCTAAATAAGATTTATAATAAATTGGGAGAATTGCTTGCCAAAACTATTTTATTTTCCTTTCAGAGTCCTCTGTAGTGTTTTCAAAACTAATTTTGGTCGAAAGCAACTCAAAGAAATAATAGTTTCTTTCTCCCTTTGGCTGCATCAACCATTCTTCAACAAAATATCTTCTCGAAATAAAGTTCTCTAAAAAAATGTACTCGAGTATGCAGGCTAAAACGTGTCTTATTATTCATAGGAAAGGTGTAGCTATTAAATATAGGAAAATTAGCCCTGATGCAAAAGGGTAAAATGCGTCTTCATCACTTCAAAGTTTCAAAATAAGAAAAACTTCTCCGGCCATTTAAAAAAAAAATTAATATATTTTGATTATCAGATGACTTTTTTATTTAGAAAAAATAGCACTTACTAGTACAATTAAATATTCATATTCAACGATTGGTTTGATAAAAGCAGTTGAACAATAAATTTTTGAGGTTGAAATGATGCCTTGAATTCCACTGATCTATTCTATTGCTATGATTACTTAAGGCCCTCAAGCTGTGAAGTGTGTCAGACTTAAACAAATATTAGATTACCAAGTTTTGTAGTATTGTTTACAATATTACAATACCATATTTCAGATTTCTAAACATTGACTTTTGTCCTAGCTTGTACTAATCGAAACACAGTCCGCTGCTTTGATTTTGTCCGCCATTTATCAGAAATTTTGGAAGAATAGTTAGCCAATCTTGTTTTAATTTTCCTTTGAGAGTCCTCTGCAAGGTTTCTAACATTTAATTCGGTCGAAAACAACTATAAAATATAAGGGTGTTACTACCATTAAAAAAAAAAAACCTTTCTTGAAAATAAGTACTCTAAAATTAAAAAAAAAATATACTCGAGTGTGCAGGCTATAATGCATCTTATTATTAATGGGAGAGATGCAGCTATAAAATATATAAAATTTAGCCCGGATACAAGTCATTCCCATATCTTGAAAGTTTCATAATGAGGAAAGATCCGTGCATGCATTTTAAAAAAAAAAAATTAATACACTTATATTATCAGAAGATTTTTTTATTGGAAAAAAATAGCACCTATTATCGATATACAACAATTGATTCATATAAAATTAGTAACAATATAATTTTGTGCGGTTGAAATGAAGCTTTGATTTAGTCTATTTCTATGGATTCATTACTTCTGACTCTATTACTGATGAGATGAAGTGTGCCAGGCATAAACAAATATTAAACTTCTAGGTTTTGAACAATTGTTTACAATATTCCAAAAAAAATTGTATATTTAATAAAAAATAAAATTTTAAACATGAATTTTGTCCAGCTAGCTCCTACTAATCGAAACACTATGTGCCACTTTCACACTGATTATGTGGATAATCAAAGATCTTGTTTTGTCAAAGCAACAATCTAACAGCTTGTGCCACTACACTTACCTATTACAGCTTTGGTCTACCTCTTTCTCTGATATGGTCTATTCCTTCAAAATTCATCACAGGCCGCTTTCGATAGGCACGATTTTCACAATGGAAGAAAATATCAGTTTTCTGATAACTTCATCTATGATTTTTCATCTGATAGAACTTAAATTACGTAACCTGCACACTGGAATGTTTTTCTTCTTTACTCGCTGCTATATTAACTTCATTAAAGTGTAAAATTCTAGTCATAGAATTAAATAAAAGAAATTTATTCAATTTCTTAGAAGTATTTATTTGAACATGGAGTGTTCTTAAAGGAACACAAATTTGTGATAATTATTATTGTTATTATTTTCTATATACTTAACAAACTGTAGGCGCAAATAAATAAATATATGCATTTATATATGTTTCTTGTGTTATCCCTAATTTATAATGCAAACAAAAGTACAATATTACAAAAGACAATAATAATAAATTCATTTTACAAAATTTTGTTGTTCAGGTTTCAAATTGTCGACTTTATCATTTTTTCTTTTTATTATAATAGGGAGTTCATTTCTGTTCGATAAATTATCAAACATATTTTTTTTTTGCAGTTCTGCCAAATTATTCTGGATCCTATTAGCTAATACTTAAAGCATTATTTTGAAGACACAAATATAATGGTTAAAGGAACACCTTTTATCTTCAATCTGACTTCGTAATTATATATTTTTTCATCTATATATATTTATGCAGTCAAATTTTGAGCAGATAATCATTTCACCATTTAATTAATGTTTAGCTAAATCCTTATGAAAGTTATTCTGAACTTTTCTGTGAACAAATCATTGGGATGCGAGGAAAATTGAGATAGTTATAAAGGTTTAATTCACGGTGCCAATAATGGTGCTATAGTTGGTAATGTAAACTGTTACTTTCTTAAATTTTTGAAAATAGACTCAAATGGTATATATTTTAACCGATTTGGGCAAGAAGAAACATATGTTTGTTTGTAGAAGCGGCAATTTACCCCACTCCCCCACCCGGACTTGTCTTTCTACCCCCAGGTTGAAAATCCCACTTATATTCTTAAATTTCTTTAAATAATGCATTGAGGATAACTCTCCTCCTTTCTTCTGTGGACTCTTTAGCTATTATAATCAAAATAACTTTTCTTTTAATTATTAATTATTCCAAAACTTCATGTTTTTCTTAAGTTACCTTTAGCTGAGAAAAGATATTATGTATATGCAATTCATAAAAAAATATATATATATACTAGCTGACCCGGCCACGCGTTGCTGTGGCTATTGTAATAGTTTTAAAAATATATTACGTTAAAATTTGAATTTTAAAGAAACAATGAATGAATGGAAAAAATGAATTAAATAGATTTTTGAGATGAAAATAGTTGACTGCATGATCTAATGTAAAGGAGATAGTTGGGGGGTGCAGTCAAAAAGAACACTGAATAAGTAATAAACTTATAATTATGTGCCGACGTTTCGACCTACAGTGTAGGTCATCTTCAGGGCTATGAGAAAGAAACAAACAGAACAAAAAATATAAAAATGTACAGTAACAATAATATGGTGACAAGTAATGTAGAAATTTAAAATAGTGGCAGATATGAAGATGGAAGATAACAAATATTAAAAAAGTGACACAAGTGATAAAATTAAGATATAGACAGATTTAAAAAAATAATGATAATGAAAAGAAATTAAAATAGTGACAGATATAATAAAATTAAGATAAAGACAGATATAACAAAATTAATGATAATGACAAGAAAATGAAAATAATGACAGATATATATTACTTTATTATATCTGTCATTATTTTCATTTTCTTGTCATTATCATTAATTTTGTTATATCTGTCTTTATCTTAATTTTATTATATCTGTCACTATTTTAATTTCTTTTCATTATCATTATTTTTTTAAATCTGTCTATATCTTAATTTTATCACTTGTGTCACTTTTTTAATATTTGTTATCTTCCATCTTCATATCTGCCACTATTTTAAATTTCTACATTACTTGTCACCATATTATTGTTACTGTACATTTTTTTATTTTTTGTTCTGTTTGTTTCTTTCTCATAGCCCTGAAGATGACCTACACTGTAGGTCGAAACGCCGGCACATAATTATAAGTTTATTACTTATTCAGTGTTCTTTTTGACTGCACCCTCCAACTATCTCCTTTACATTAAATAGATTTTTCATTTTCCATTTTATTCATCCTATATCTAAGTACATTATATAAGAAATAAATAATATACAAAATTCCTAACTGATAAAATATTATCATTAGATTAATGAATGAGGTATATCATGGTTGATTTTTTAATTATGACTACTAATATTTTTTTAAATTATAACTATTTATTTCAATTTAACTGAGCACTAATTGATTCAAATTTGTTTTTTTTCAATCTGTCCATTGCTAATACAAATAGATTAGATGGTTTACTAATACTTGAGCATGCAACAAATAATTGTCCATAGAAGAAACATGGATGTTCTAGGTCCAAACCGTAAAGCAAAATATCAAACATATCACTTCCAAGTGATATGTTTGATATTTTGATTGACCCTGACCTACTGAGACTGACTGTGACCTACTGAATATAGACACAAAATTTCATAAGAATCGGTCAAGTCGTTTCGGAGGAGTTCCGTAACAAACACTGTGACACGACAATTTTATATATTAGATAGAACTAAGATTCCGGTGAATTATTATATGATTGCAACTTAACTTAGGATCTGTTAAACCTACAGAGTTGCATTTGGGCTCAAATTGTAGCAATTTCAATCTTCTTTAAAAATTGTTATTTGCGCTTTTTCCTTAAAACGCACCGAGTAGGAGATAAAGGCCAAAAACTGACGAAAGTCCGAAAATTTCGAAGTTTTTCGGCCACCAAAAATATTCCCTTCCTTTTTTTCAGTTGCAAACTTGGATATACACTGTTCAGACGTGCCCTTACAACATATCAAAAATGCAGCATCATCAAGCGTCACTGCTACGATCGACGCTTAATCGATAATAATGGCCGACACATAACACTTAGGATCATGAAAAATAGATTACATCCTATTCTCAGACCTACTGAATATGGACACAAAATTTAATAAGAATCGGTCGTCATTTTGGAGGAGTTCTGTAACAAACACTGTGACACGACAATTTTATATATTAGATATACTATCATATCTTATATAATATTACATATATATATATATATATATATATATATATATATATATATATATATATATATATATATATATATGTATAAATAAATTAAAAAAAAAAAAAAAGTTATATATATATATATATATATATATATATATAAATAAAAGAAATCAAAAATTATATTTAATGTCCACAAAATTACATTTACATTTAAATAGTAGATAAATTATTTTTACATTATAAAACAATAAATAATTTTGTTAGTCTTTATTAACAGCACATAAATTCATGTTACATAATACACTATTTACAAATTATGATAATATTGCTTAACAATTTTTTTTTTTAGAATAATTTCTTGATATTTACAACTGTAATTATATTACATCAAGTAAATCTGCTGTAAGAACAAAGGACATGAAAAAAAAAAAAAACACTTGTGGAGAAACTACCCATTGATAGCACTCCAATAGCTTAACAAGTTAAAAAATTTTTAGAAGGCAAGACATTTAAATTTAAATAAAATATAGTTTCATTGTATAAAAAAATGTATGCAATAAAAACAACCATCTCACCTTAATAAACATGTAGTGATGTTATAAATGGCATTCACAACATCTACAAAAACACGATAACAAGTTTAAAGAGAAAAAAATTCAGCAAAACCATTTGCTCATCACTAGCGAGAGACTTAGATAAAAAACAAAATTAATTAATAAAAGAACCTAAAAATATAAATTTAATTCATTTTTCTTTCGTAAGTACATAAGTCTTTTTTCCAATATAATATTTTAAAATTTAAATATAAAAGTTAAAAAGTTATTAATTATGTTGTACATAAGTATCTGTTCAGTTATTTCCCCTCTTAAATTATGGAGAAAGGGACTTATGAGGTCCCCAACCATGCAAGCACTTGGTAAATCGTTTAGATTCTCTTCCTTTTAATGTTTTTTTTTTTTTTTAAATTATTTTATTGAGTTGTACAACTGTATTAGATACATCTAGTACAATTGCTATAAGAGTAAGTAATAGATGATAGGACATGTAGAGACACTACCCACTGACAGCACTCTAATAAAATTTCTATAATAGAAGGTCCCGAGGCCATCTTCTCTTCAGACGCCTAGGAGGATTGTCCGGGATGGAATTAGATGCAAGGATGAAAACTAGTGGGTTTGGATGGGTTTGAAGTTTATTATGGAATGATAGGTATCTAGGTATGGAATGGGCTAAATCGGTAACATATGGAACGTTAAGGTCATTATGGATGGTTTTATTTGTGACAAAATAAGGAGCGTTTAGGATTTTGCGAAGGATTTTGGATTGCAAGGATTGAATACGAGAGGAATTCGATGGTTTGGTGGAGCCCCATAGTTCAATTCCATAAGTCCATATAGGTCTTATAACAGTCACATAAATAAGTCTTTTGTAATTGATCTGAAGCTTTGAGCGTTTGTCTAGTATGTGTTGAAGTAGTCGGAAGCGTCTAGCTGTTTCTTGTCTTTTCAGTCTTGTCTGAGGGTTCCAAGTAAGACGCTTGTCTAAGTTGAGTCCCAGGGAGCGAATCTGTTTAACAGGGATAAGTGGAGTACTATTAAAGAATACAGTAGGACAGGAAGTCATGGGTTTTCGACGAAGGGTAAAGGTAATTTGAAGGGACTTGCTGGAATTGATTTTAATTCTCCAATTCCGACACCATTCTTCGAGGCTTGATAGGTGTGATTGAAGGGATTGGGATGCAATATATGGGTCGTTATTAACTGATAACACACATGTGTCATCAGCATATGTGGATATAAAGGTGTTAGGATGGGTTGGAATGTCAGCTGTATATACTGTGTAAAGCATAGGACCGAGGATGCTACCTTGAGGAACGCCAGCAGACTGGGAAAAGAGGGACGAGTAGGAACCTTTATGACTTACTTTAAATGTTCTGCCAGTTAGAAAGGAGCGAATGATTAAAAAGTATGTAGGAGGAAGGAATTGTCGGATTTTCTGAAGGAGACCTGGGTGCCAGACTCGATCAAAAGCCTGTTCTACATCGAGAAAGGCTCCCGTGAAGTACAATCTACGCTCCAATGCAGAGGAGACAACATCCACCACACGATGACATAGCTGGATAGTGGAGTGGGATGTTCGGAAACCAAACTGGTGGTCTGGGATTATGCGGTTACTATCTAGGATGGGATAAATACATTTTAGAATGAGTTTTTCGAGGATCTTGCCCATTATGGGTAAGAGGGAGATAGGACGGTAAGAGGATGGGAGTTCTGGAGGCTTTTTGGATTTTGGGATCATTTTTACTATAGATAGTTTCCATGTATCAGGAAAATAGGTAGTACGGATTACAGAATTATATATGTATGTGAGGAATAGGATAGCTTTTCGAGGAAGGGATTTTAGGATGTGAGCTGTAATTAGGTCACGTCCAGGAGCTTTACGGGAAGGTAAACTATGAATAATATTGGATATTTCTGACGGATGAAAAGCCTTAGGTGGGAGAGTCATTTGGAGTGGGATATCCAGTTCTGCTTCAATACGCTCAATGTGAATAGGGTTGAGGATATCAGGGTGTGGATTAAAGGTTTTGAAGAGGTGTTGGGCGTACATGTGAGATTTTTCTTCATCAGATCTGGACCAAGTTTGATTTTCAGTAAGGAGAGGATGATTAAAATCTTTGAATTTAAGGATCTTTTTGGCGGTCGTCCATAATGATTTGTTAGTAGTCGTAAGATTTTCAGTCACACTAAGTAAATTTTGGATTTTGAAGTTTTTAATCTCTGTTTTCAGTTTGTTAGTCAGGTGGGTGTAATACGTTTTATCTGATGGGTAACGAGTCCTATGCCACTTAGATCTTGCTCTGCGTTTTTCGCTTAGCAAGATGCGAAGGTGCAGTGGCAGGTTAGTCTGTTGTGTGATATTATTTCTGTTTATGGTAGTGTTATCTCTTATACTTTGTGTTATTGTTGCTGTAAGTATTTCTATTGCGCTGTCAATGTCTTGTTTAGTTTTGAGTGGAATCCGTAAGTCTAATTTGTTTTTCAAATCGTTACTAAATTGCTCCCAGTTGATTCGTCCTGTAATCAATGAAGGAGAGGAGGGCTTAGGAAAGAAGGTTGAGTTTAATGAGAGCCGAACTGGACTGTGGTCTGAGGAGAGGTCATCCAGGGATTTGATTAATACATGGGAAGGAGAAATCTGGGATGTGACAAATATATCCAGGATATCAGGGCGTTTTTTCAGGGAAGTTGGCCAATAGGTAGGATTCGAGGGAGAGAGAATTTAATAACTACAAGAAGTGGAGACATGAGACAGGATGTTGCCACGAGGGTTGGATGTTCGGCAACCCCATCGTTGGTGTTAAGCATTGTAGTCTCCTCCAGCAATAAAGCGTGATCCGAGGGATTGGAACAAGGATTCTAGTTGGTTATAGGATAGAGAATTGCCAGAAGGACAGTATACAGCTGATAATGTAAGATGGAAGGGACGAGTTGATATGATGATAGACGTTGCTTTCTTTTAATGTTAAAAACAACTTTCTTGGTCGATCAAGTTGTTTTGCTCGTAAATGTTGAATGTAAACCTTAAAAATAAATTAGAGAAATTAATAATACGGTATGCAGTAATAGTAAATGAAATTTTAAAAATCTGACACAAAATTAAGTTAGTTTATAAAAAGGGACCTGATTTGGAGAAAAGTAGATAGGTCTCAGAAAAGTTGGTTAAGGCACATCAATAAATTAATTTCATTCTTATGCTCAGAGCAGAGTTTCCGAAATCTGGTGCAATTTTAAACTAAGTTATATTTCATAAAAAAAGTTTTAATATAAATTAAGTCTCAATCTTATACCTGAGCTGATTTATAAGCTAATTTGACTTCGACTACACTACATTTTGCACCTAGCCATAAAACTTGTTCCCCATTATCCAGTATCATGATATCATCATCAGCCAGATCATCCTTAAATAAAGAATTAAATCAGTAATACTTATTGCTTTAATTTATCGAATCAATTTATGAATCACATAATAATCATAATACCTGGCAAAAATCAGAACACTTCACTGAAACAGTGAAATAGCCTTTTTCATTTGAGCATCTGAACAGTCTAGTATAAGCCATGAAGTCTCGTAAGGTTTTTTCCCTCCGAGAGCAACCCAGAAGAAATTATCTTGCCCTTCGCCCTCATTAATAATTTGTAAACTGATCCATGATTAATAGATAGTAGAATTTGATTAAATATTAATTTATAAACAAAGTAATTATTAGTTTATTAAAAATTAATTACACTATTCAACATTTCATCTGCAATTTCTCCAATGAGACGAATATCATCTCTGCTTGCTTTTGAACCAATCCACACATATACTATTCCAGAAGATTCTTCACTATCAAACGGCACTTTTAATATATAGCTAAAACAATATGTGGTACCTTAAAACAGCATAAGTGTTAATAGTTGTTATGTACATAACATTTTGGTCATAGAGACTGTGCCTGTTGTTAGCGACTTTTTGTTATGGTTATATTTATTAATTATGGTTATGGTTATATTATAATAATTATAATTATTTCCTCTCGAAGATTTTTTTTATTCCTAAATTAAAGCACTAACATTTTCAAATGCTTTTTACTGCTAATAATAAAAAAGATAATTTACTGCAGCTATTTCTTAACTATATTGAGACTGAAACTCCTAATACCACTGAATTTTACTTTGCTCTGAGATGTAATAAACAGGGATGCACAAAACAATTCTTTGCTACTCCAACTTTTCACTTATATTAAAATAACTCATTTAACAAAACTGCTGCCTGTTCAAGACTTTTTCAATTTGTTGTAATTTAACTATTTATTAAGGTTATTAAAATATATAAGGAACAATAATTGCATGTTTATCTTCAAGATTCTATAAAAATAAGTTTCCTTTTTAAAATAGAATTGAATACCAGTTATTAATTTATTATGATTTATAACATTTGTTGTTATAATATCATATTATTATAATCAAAATGTTTCTCTTCACAGAGGCTACCTGAAATCCCTGGATCATAGTACCATCAGATAGGAACACAATATATTATATAAATATATAAAGAATATTAAACTTCATCTAACTTACCAGAAAGCTGAGTTCAAGGCTGTAGCATCTGGCCTGATTTGTACAAGCCTAGTGCACAAAGCTCCACCATTAGCTCTTAAATGATAAAATTCAACTGGTGGTGGTTGATTTGGTTCTTTTATTGCATGCCTTTTACCACAGTGTATGACAGATTTTCTCTTGAAGTGTGCTAGAAATTTGATATTCTCTTATTGTTGGTGAGTTCTTACTACCTCCAATTTATCTCAGAAGAGATTTTTGAATTTCTTCTGTAAGCTAAATAAAACAATTATCGACCAAAAATAAATTAACTACAATATTACCTCAAAGAAAATAACATACTGAATACTTTAAGTAAAACAATCAAATCTCAATGTAAATTTCAATAGGGGAATAAATAAAGAAAAAAACTGTTTATAAATAATTTTTATCATTTCAATGTTCATCTTTAGATTAATTTTGTTCTTATTAATAAACGAATCTTCAGGTTGGAAATATTGTCGTAATAAAGAATTAGATCCCCAGGTTGATGCTTCGAGTAAAGTCACAAGTTTTCACTTTTCATTTTCCCCTTTTACATTCTTGAGAACAAAAATAATTGAATTACAGACTGTATATAGTAAATATTACTGACCGTATATAGATTAACAAATCAACTTGTACATACTGTTGAGGTTATGCCATCATCTAATGTAATGACATGTAATGTCTCTTTTTACTTATCAATATTAATACTGTATTTTATAAAAAAAAATTTCTGAATTTTTATAATTTTACAATTTTTATTTCTTATCATTTTCTACATTTCCCATTTTTATTATTATTATTTTATTCTTCATTATGTATTTTAATATCTTCCTGGCACTTCGTTGTTTTATACTATATACTCATACATTTTAACCTTTATATTTACCTGGCTGTGCAGTATTTATCATTTCTATTTTTAATTGCCTGTATTCACCACACTTTTGTTTATTTATATTTACTACATTTTAATATATTTATACCATTTTTATTCTTAATTGTCTGTATTTTGCAAATAGCCCTGAAGAACTACAAGGTAGGTCGAAATGTTGGCTACTTAATAAAGTTTTCTCCTACTAATCGAAACACTGCGAGGAGGTATTAAAAGGCTTATCAAGGTATATTCAAGAAAAGGATTGAGACAGGATGAGATGACAAGATTAAAGATATGAGCCTACGACACCACATATGGTTACTTCAAACATAATGTATGAGCCTCTTGATTTTGTAAAAAGAAAAAATATCAGGAATGGGATGAGTCCTTGTATATCTGATATACAAACAGATGGATGAGAATCAGAATCTTTTATAAAAAAAACACAGGGACTCTTAATGTTAAGAATTTTGTTACACCTGATTTTGTTGTAGTTAAAAGAAAATAAGCTGAAAATTGTGATGCAAGGCATTCATTAGTGTGCTGACATATTTGGATCTGCTTAGGAAAAAGATAGGCTTTGTCAAATAACTATTTACTCAAACTTGCGTTGTTTGGAGAGAAACATTGATTTCCTATAATCCCCAAAACCAATAATCATAACTATACTGTTATTAAATTGTAATCCAATAAAATTATGTTTTAACTAGGGAAAATTAAAATATAATTATAAGCCACTTTTTGTGTGAGATATATAACTTTTAAAATAATTTTGTATGATTTGCCAGTATTTTGAAATTGAAACATTACGACGCACATTTAAACAGTAATACAATAAATTAATTAAGTTTCTTATTTTAATTAAGTAAAAAGAAACTATATTTCTGATAATAGATGTCTAACTACATCCATGGCACGACCTTTTAGATAAAAAAACAACTATGTTGTACAAAATTGTTTAATAAAAAAATATTTCTGATAAGCAATGTAATATTGTTAATAAAACTTTATCTATGCATATAAAAATACGGAAAAACATTTTGCACACTATAAATTATGGATTGTAGAAAAATAGAAAATAAAAACAAAAGTAAAATGCATCAATAATTTAATTCAAACAAATAAAAGAAATATACAATATTAAAACATTAAATATTATATAAATAGTAATTGTTAAAAATATTATCTTACTCTAATTGTAATTATTTAATATTGTTCATTAAAAGATTTATTCTAAAATGTAAGTGTGTATTCCATATTGATATAGATTTAGGTTGTCTTGGACAACGGCTTTTTGTATACTCTAGGGGACGCCATGTTTGTCAGTTACACATCTCCAGTAGCGTCAGTTTAGCCAAATACCATGTACTTGTTCAGATGCTATTAAAGTGATCTCGTTATTATGATACTCTGCTGTGTTTATTTTATATTTTTCTAACCTAACTTCAATAGTAATTACCTATCCAAATATTTACATCTTTTCAGGTATAAAACACAACACATATTAATAAATAATTTCATCTGTAGCAATTAAAAAAATTGAGTTAAATATTTAAAATTTGATGACCACCGCACTCTCATCATGAGAATATTTCTGTAGAGAATGATACATAATCAAATTTATAAAAATAAAATAAAAACAAAAAACAGAACTGTTAACAGGAAAGTGCATAGTGTATATCATCAGGTGAAACATTTAAGACAGTTCCTGTTAATGTCAGAGCGGCATTTTTCTGCCAGAATCAGACCAGAGTCAGGAAGAGCAGAAGACATGTTCAGTAACATACCAATAGCAGGTACCTCATAACCTGAAATAAATAATAAAAAAATATTACAAAAGTTTGAAAAACCAATAAACCATTTGATCAGAGGGAAAATTAATTAAAATACAGTAAAACTTCTCACCTGCGGACACAGGTGGGGAATTAAATTTTGTCGGCTTATAAGAAGTGTCTGCTGGTGAGAAACTGAGAGTGGGGGAAAGCAGTAAAATAATATGTATGTTTGTACATCACTAACAATTATTATTCAAAGGCTGCTTACATTATTTTAAACAAAAGATAATAAGTAATTGCGTACTTATATGAACAACGAAATAATAATTAACATAAAATAAATATTATTTAAATAAAATAATCTGTAATTTTTTCTGGACCTTTTTTTCTTCTGATATTTTTTTTTCCAACTTGACTTTTAAATTCATCAATGCTTCCATTCCAGAAGGATCGCTTTTTATCATGAAGAAATGAATCAATGGCTCAAGGTGAGTATTACTGGTGATTTGCTCAACTTGTGTTAAAACATTACCAAATTTTGAAAATTAATGAGAATAAGAGTATGTGGGTGCAATTACATAATGCATATACGTATTTGAGCTTTTTCCACACGGTTCTTCTTCATCTAATCTCCCCTCTTGGTTATCAGCAAGTGTGTTCAAATCCATAATAATTTCATCAATTTGAAGTGATGTTTCTTCTGTTGATGTGTATTCATCAATAGATACGTAGGATTCACAAGATGCCGTGCCGAATTGAAGTGTTTCTATGAGTGGAGCCAAGTCCTGTTCTTCAATTTCAGGTTGAGAGTTTTGGGCTGCGTTGTCAGAATTAGTTGAAAAGCCGCATTTAATGAAATAGTTCGTGACAGTTTCTTTTTTAATATTTTTAATGGACGAACATATCCACTGAATTGCATCCAAAACGTTAATTTTGTTAGACAAATCATTGTCCGATGTTGACTCATCTATATGGGCTAAAATGTGCTGTAAAAAACATTTGCGATAGTGTATTTTAAAGTTTTTAATAATCCCTTGGTCTAAATGCTGACGGGAGGCGGTCGTGTTTGGCGGGAGAATAACTGTTTTTATGTTTGACAACTCTAAATTTGGATGTGACGAGGCAATATCCCTACGTAAAATAACATGTCTTCCTTGACGCTATTCTGTTATTAAAATTAATCAGCCATTCTGACATAATTTGGCAGGTCATCCATGCTCTTTTATTTGCTTGCCATTCCACCTTAAAAATGTTCAAATCGATACCCTTAAAGCATCTTGGCTTTTTGGTTTTTCCAATCAAAAATGGAATTTCAAACTCACCCTCCATGTTTGTGCACAAAAAAATTGTGACACGCTCCTTCGAGATTTTTCCTCCTTTACAAGTCTCTGCTTTCAGCGCCATAGTTTTGTCCAGTAATGCTCGAAAAAAAAGGGCGATTTCATCACAGTTGTAAATGTCTTTAGTGCAAAGCTCCTTTACTTTCGATGTGCAATCAGCGATTAGAGGACAAACAACGGAAGCACCCTCACCGCTTAAGGTTCTGTATTTTATTCCATGCCTCACTTTAAATTTGTCCAGCCAACCACCACTAGCTTTAAAATAGTCATTTCCCAAACTTTTTGCAACTTCCAACGCCTTTTCCTGTATTAATAGTACAGATGTTATTTGATCGCGCTCGGTATAGCCACTGATACGTAACTTGATCAATCATCAGCCCCCCTTCTGCTATAAATGTCTCCTTTGAATTATCATTCCCATGATCTACCCATTTTTGAAGAATATTTTTTTATTTCTTAAAATTTCTGCAGCACACATTTTCCCAATTTTAAACTTCTTTCCAAGATCCAAGATTCATGGACACTCAATTTTTCACGTCCACTCGTGTGTATAATCTCTAATTTTTCTTTAATAGTTAGCACTTTTCTTTTAGAATACATGTTCTCATTTTTTTTCAAGGAGGAGAGCAGATGAGTTGAAAAACATTCATAGCGAAGCGAGCACAAACAATTCCTGGAACTCATCGAATTCGGAAATTGATTTGAAACTAATCTGGTTTCAATCCAATTTCCAAGCGAGGTTCTTTCACAGAAATTTGGCTCTACCCCACGTCCGCTTATAAGAATGTCCGGATATCAGAAGTAAAAATATAAAGAAAACTTAAAAATTATGAGGGGGAAAATATAATCGTCCGCTTACGAGAAATGTCCGCCTGTTAGAAGTGTCCGTTCAAGGAAGTTTTACTGTAATATCCTTCAATTTAAATCTTTCAAATGTTGCTAATTAAATTAATTGATCACAGTAGGCTACTAGAGTGTCAAAAGAACTCTGATTTTACATTACAAAAATAAAAATATAAATAAAAGTTTTTTTAAACCTCTCTTTGTATGCTTATTTATATTTCTATATTTACCGACAGTACTCCTCTAAAGAGATACCCAAATAGTAAAATTACCACTTAAATAAGTGAAAGGTGTATTGCTTCCGTATCATACAAGGTTTAAAAGAGATATAGACAAGGTTATTCAATCAATGTCCAATGTTTCTGTGTAAATCATAATTTCCTGTAGTCAACCAGAATCAAATTTGTAAGCATTCTCACTAATCCTCAACATAATTTATGTTTCAAATATTTCTTTTCAGTAAACAATCGTTATGCAACCTGGATAGAAGTTTACAAATTGAAATGTAAAAATAACATTTCAACTATTGGGCCATGGCTTCAAATGAGTTGTATTCAGAATACGAGTGCATAGTTGTAAAGAGATAATTATGATTTCGAACAAATGGAACATGAAGTTAACTCAGGAGGATGATTAATGGTAGTTTGAAGGATGAAAACGACATTTCAAGGTATTCAAAATTAGGTGTTGCTTAGAATATTTGGTATAAAAAAAATCACGTATATATGAAAATACAGGAGTTTGCAAAATGCTCTATAGCAGAGCTTGGGCCCAGTAATTGTAATTGAAGTGATAGCATCATGAAGATCAAGAAGGTTAACAATGTTGTTGGGTTTGGTAACAAATGAATTTCTGAAAAGGTAATACGTACTGAGCGAACTAATGAGCATTGTAGGGATAGATCAAGGCCTAGATGTTTGGATTGCATTAATGGTGATCTTACTAATTTGTGTTTCGGCAGCTATCGATTGACGGAAGTTTGTAAATAGTGATTAGTGGTATCAGCATTGAGTCTTTGTGTTCACTATGGCTTTTATTATTATTATTATTATCATGTGACTGTTCCATTTAGTGCTGGGGTCAACTGTGGTCTAATGGTTAGCATAAAAACCTACCAAACTCAAGATGGTGAGTTCATAGCCCGGCAGGTGGCCCTAGGAATTTTTAAAGGAAGAAAAAATCCTAGGTTATGCTGCCCTTCAGAATAGACTTTATCAGGGGTCCTGAGCCTGTACGATGTCAGGTACTCGTTAAAAATCCCTATCCAAATTAAACCTGGTTAGGCAAAATTTAGAGCCTCACTGTAGCATCGTCCGATTAGCTATAGAACCATAAAGTGACGTTAAATAAAAAAACACATTTGGCTACTACGTGCATCAATAAATGGTTAACATTTCTTTAAAAACTGATAAAAAAAATAAAATGTCAGTAAATTTTTAAAACTTGTTTATATCCAGTATCACTTAAATTTCCTATTTTTTTTTCTTAAAACAAGAATATTAATGCTGAAAACGTATGCCAAATACCCCCAAAATCAAAACTTAAAACTATAGATCATAATTAAATTGATACCTTCAAGAGTGGTAATTACACTGAATTGAGAATAAACTTGGGCAATAGTAGTTTCTTCAGTCCCAGTTTTATGAAATTCGTCTCTCATAGCCCTTAATAAAAACTGGTTAATTACACTGCATTTTCTAAAATCATATAAAAGAAAATATATCAATAACATTATAACATTTTAAGATTAAAAAAATAAAGACAATTTTAATTAAAATACTGGCAACAAAATTACTTAGCATTAACTAAATTATTTAATAAAAAATAAAATTTTAAGTGTGCCTAAAATCATATTTTAATACATACTTAATTGCTGTGACCCTCGTTCCTGTAAATATTTCAACCAGAGCCTTCTCTATGTGAGATACTTTAACAACTTCTGAATCAGAAGATATCATTTCTATTGCGCGACGACATATCTCCAATATGCTCTTCGAGCATCTCCAATAACAGCAGCTACTTCCCTAGTAAAAGAATTATATACAAATTAACACAGACTAACACTCTTATTTATGATAATATATATTTTTATGATAAATAAATTATATTATACATGATATAATGAATGTATAAAAATCTACAAATGGTAAAATGGTTATTAATTATACTTTACCTTGCTACTATCTGAATTGCATCAACATGAAAGTTTGAGCTGGACCCAATGCGATTCAAGAAGAATTTCTGGAGTTGTTGAAATGTGTAAGGCTGAAAAACAAGGCGAGTAAGACCCTGAAAAAAGAACGGAAATAAAGAATAAGAAAATCATTAAAAATACTCATTTGTAAAATCCATAATAGGCTGCTACAGCGATTTTACTTATATTCCAAAATGAAACATTAGGCATATAAAAAAAGAAATTAGTAGATGAGAAAGGAATCACACTGTATTAGAATGCAATATTAGTAACACATAATCATCAAGTAGCATATAACAATTTAAGAGAGTAGTATACAGGCATGCGATTGCAATTATTGAAATTACCTGTAGTATGGAAAAGAGAATCGGTAATCATTTCATCTAAAAATGAACATGGAATGAATTATTCCAGAATGAAACATTAGGCATATAAAAAAAGAAATTAGTAGATGAGAAAGGAATCACACTGTATTAGAATGCAATATTAGTAAGACATAAACATAAAGTAGCATATAACAATTTAAGAGGGTAGTATATAGGGATGCGACTGCAATTATTGAAATTACCTGTAATGAATTAAGTCCAAATATTCTTTGCATAGTGATGTGCACTGAGGGGCAGTTAAAACATTCGGAAATGACTCCACGTAGAAACCAAACGTAAAAAACTTCATCTATGCCGAAACTGGCATCAAAATCAGAGTAAGAGACAGCAACTGATACAAATCATTTCGGAAAAAAACTTTGTCCTGCTAGGTCCTACTAATGCAAACATTGTGTGGCGAGTGAGAAGTGCCGGTAGCGAAATGTAGAGGGCGCTGGTTATCGCCTACGTCACGAAAATGGCAGTGGACCGAAGGGAGACTCTTTCTCCACAATTACCTTTAAACGTTATGCTTTCACAGTACTGTCTATTATTAAAACTAGTCGGTAGTTTGTATTAATAAATTAAAATGATGATTCTCAACAACTTAACGTTGTTCTATCGGCAGTTGGCCGCAATATGGGCGGTGTGTAGAAGGCGCTGGTTATCGCCTACGTCACAAAATCAGCTGTTATTAAAGTTGTAAATCATCTAAACAAATACCCATATTTTTTTGGGCAGCTAGATATCTAATTTTTTCACTCTCTTGTATGCATTTAATTTCTTTTTCCTTTTAGAAAGAAGGACAATTTTTCGAAAAAGAGTCGTGTTGACCTTGGCAGTTAATACACTTTTACACAATGGGTTATGCATAATTATGCTATGCAGTTACTACACTATTACATTCTACTTCTTCATGTTTTAATTTACCACAGAATCTGCACAGTGGTTCTTTTTTACAAAAAGTTTTGGAGGAATGGTGGGGTTGTTAAAGGTTATTAGATAATTGTTATGTTTTTGTAATATGTCAGTCTCCTATATTTTGTGATTTCAATTTTTCCTTTATTTCGTCAATGGAATAACAATTGAGATCAGGGCACTATATAATTCCTTAGCTTTGATTTAGCTTGCCATGCGGCTCTACTTTAACAAGAAAGTTGTTGAGTAGGTTTTCACATTTCAGTAATTTGTTCCATTGATTTTCTGAAATAACTTCAACTAATAGAGTACCGTCTCTTAATTTTTTCGGAGCTTTTACATCACCAATTAAATTTTTTAGACTCTTACATATTAGGAACAGTGAAACTCTTTTGAAATCGAAAGGATTTCCATCATTATCCATCCCGATTCTTTTTATAAACATAATTAAAAATCGTTAGTAGTTATTATTTTGTTTGTTTTCATTAATTAACAAAAATGCTTCTTTGAATTTGGCTTTTTTCCGCTTTGCGGGCGGAGATTCAGCCATTGTTTATACAGAGATTAGTAACTTAAAAAGGAAGTAAAAAAGGAAAAAGAGAAAACTTTTCTGATAGAAAAATATTGTAAAATAAATTAAATAAAAGGAAGATGCTACTTATCGCTTGTTTGGTAGATAACTAATCCTCAGAAGCTCACTAAATTTACGTCCTCACTGCACCAAGCATCAACACAAATCCATTAGATTGCCTGTAGAATTTTTCCAAGAATCGAAGATACAAGTGGATACGAACTCGTTTGTGGCGGATCTCATACTTCAAATAAATCTCCTTCGATCCTTGAATACTCAACATCAGTCATCATACAAAATTTATAACCACAAGGGTCATGCAATATCATGTCATGCGTTTGTCCGCGTGGATCGAACAAAGAAACCTCTAGAACCACATTGCTATGAACTTTTTGAAGTGACGAAGCGCAACCCAAAATTTTTCACATTTAGGGATAATGGCAAGGAAGTTATATCAATCAACAGGTTGAAGCCAGCCTATTTCCTGTCAGACACGTCACTGACTAAAGGTAATGGCGTAACTAGAGTTGACTCACGGGGGGGTTTACCCCACCAGTCAACTACTCCAACATATTACTCCCTTCAAAAAAGATGTCTCGTAATATAGGTATAATATTTATGTAAGATTGTTTTAACGTGTTTTTATTCTTTGCTTATTAAGGAATTAAATTACACGTCCTTTCAAACTAGTACTTAAACACAATATGAATTTAACTCTTGGCGTCGGGAAGTGGCGACCCCATCGCCCAGTCGTCAGACTGCAGTCAGCTACTGGCCCTCCAGGTCAGGGGATCAATACACTTACACACACACAGTATACTAACCACAGCACACTACACTCACCCCAACACTACAGACTAAGGTCATCTGCACTACACATCCTAGGGTCACCTGTCCTAGGTAGCCGCACCCGGATGGGGGAGCTAGTCAGAGAGCTCCAAGGAGGCAGCCCCTCTACCTGACTCGAGGATAGGAGGCTGATACCCTGCTTCCCCTAAACAATCTTAATCAACAAAGATCTACAATGAAACGCCGGACTGATCACTGGAAAACGACACAGGAACCGTCAAATGGACTACACTTTGGCCCACATGGAATGTTTTATCATTATATAGACCCGGAGAACTTCAGACACTCCTGAACACCCTAACCGACTACTCAATGAACATTGCTGCCATCCAAGAAATCAGATGGACAGAAGCTTTAAGAAAGGATAGCACACCATATATTATAGTTGCGATGATCGCCTCTACCATTTCGGCACAGGATTCGTTATAGGAAAAAGACTGGCCCCTCTTGTGATAGACTTTAAACCCATTAAGCCCAGGCTACGTCTTAGAGGAAAATTTTACAATTTCAGCCCAATTTGTGCTCATGCTCCTACCGAGGTCTCTAACGAGGAAGACAAAGATGTTTTCTACGAAGAACTGGAGAGATGCCTGACGGATGCCCCAGCTACGACATAAAAATCGTGATGAGGGACTATAATGCTCAAATAGGAAAGGAGACAGTATACAAGCCCACTATTAGTCACTCCAGCCTGCACGACAGATCAAATGATAATGGGAAACGATTGATAAATTTTGCAGCATCCAAGAACCTATTGATCGGAAGCACATACTTTCCTCACAAGAAGATCCATTTAGAAACGTGGCAAAAACAAGATCCCAACGGACGAACCACGACATCACAAATTGATCACGTGCTCATTAGCAAAAGGCATAGGCCCTCGCTCCACGACGTTAGAACCTGTAGGGGTGTTAATGCTGACTCTGACCATTTCATGGTTGTGGCGAAAATCAGAGCTAAAATCTCGCTTGTCCGAAATCGACGTGCAATCAAGGCCAAACAATGCGACAGTTCCAAGCTGAAGGATGTTGAATATTCCTCACAACTCGGATAAAAACTAAGGGGAATTAATACTGACGAAGATGTCGATAAAAAGTGGGACCATTGCCATCGGGCTCTGTCAACAACTACAGTATTGGCAGTGCTGGGTACTGAAGCAAAACCAAGACGCAACCCGTGGTAGACGAAGAGTGCCAGATCATGAACGACAGGAAGAATGATGCCTACAAAAGAACATGCTGTCCTTTGAGTGAAATTCATCTCTCTGAAAAGTTTTTGGGGCAGAAATTATTTTCGATCTAGGACTTGACGGATTTTCCTTCTTCTTTGTAGAAAACGAGTCCTCTAGTTTTCGGAGTTCCGCATATAAGTCTTCAAGGTTGTTAATTTTTTCTCTATCAAGTTCTTCTTGAGCTTCTTTCGGCAATCCAAAAACTACGAGGTTGATACGGGATAATTCAGGGATAAGGGATAACTTAGGTTCTACTTCTAGGCATAACCTTTCCTTTATAAGCGCTAATCGATTAAAGACACAACCAAATATTTGTAGTTGAAAGCTTTCCTAACAATATACAATATGAGCACAAATTGGGCTGAAATTGTAAAATTTTCCTCTAAGACTACAAAAACGTTCAAGAATGACTCTTTCCAAGTACTCCAATGACCATTAACACCTATTTTCTTTAGATTTATTTCAAACCGATCTTTTGCTGGACCCATGACAAAAAAAGCAAAACTTGAATCTTACCACTATCGGAAGTAACCTTGAAGCGGCTACACTCTTCTTCTAATTTAGTTAAACATTCTTTAGGATCTGATTTATGTTTTTCAAATTTTTTTATAATAAATTTTCTTTCGATTTGATGAAGTTTTATTTCCTCTTGCTTTAAAAGTAAATATAATTGGGTTTCTAATTGTCTAATCCGATTTTCTAACAATATCCATTTGTTCAGCTTTAGGGACCCGGGAATTTGATATTGGGTTACATTTAACTCAAACTCTCTAAAACAAACATCATCAGCTTCATCGAAATTTTTTTTTTATATTTTCGTCGATTTTGACAGCAACTGTTCTATAACCTGTTTGGTTCTTAATAGCAAATATTGCATTTTTTATTTTATAGAGAAATGTGTATACTTACATCTTTAAATTCTTCTGGCACTAAATATCAAGTATTCCTATCAGTGGATATGCATTGAATCATGAATTCTTTATCAGCTTTCTTAACTACTTGAATATGAAGTAACTCCATTTCTTAATAGTTGAAATCTTGTAATTTAATTTGTAAGATTGTTTTGACGTGATATTATTCTTTGTTTATTAAGGAATTAAATTCCACGTCCTTTCAAACTAATATTTAAACTCAATATGAATTTAAGTAATCAACTTTAGCAAACATGTATCTTACATATATTATACTACAATCAAGTAGTTTCAAATTAAATAAACAGGTTAAATTTTTTATACATGTTATTTTGGAAGTTATAAATGCTATTTTTGAAAGGACAACGTGGTGATTTCTAGTATTGAGATAGCCGTGGGTAACCTCACAGTTAATGTAATTCTTACCACGTTGTAGCCATGAGCTAGTTTTGGTTATATTTATATATTATATCAACTTGTATTTATAGTATTTAATACAAGTGATATTAAAAACATGTGCGTGTATCAATAGATCACCTCAAAGACACAATAGGCAATAAACAAATAGCTTTTAAATACAAATAACCCTATGAAACCTATGAACACATGGCAATGAACATGAAACCTGGAAAGAAGACAAAGTTAAATTGCCGGACTCTCTGTTCTTAAATAGGGTTCTAAATACTATGCCTTCAGAATACTATGAGTTTATAAATGCTTGGGAATCCATCCCCAGGGAGCAGAGGAACTTAGATCTACTGAGAGAAAGGCTCTGTGTTGTGGAAATGAGAATGAATGAGAGGTCGGAAGGTGCTAGTGGTTCGTCAGCTGCCTTTTATGTAAAACATAGTAAAGCGGGTAAGTCCTCTTTTCACAATTATAAAAGTCAACATTATAATAAAGACAAAATTCCACCTAAGGACAGTAATGTAACACTGAAATGCTATCGTTGTCACCAGCAAGGTCATTTTAAAAAGGATTGCCAAAAGAAACATTCATTTCATAAAAATGGTGGTGTACATTCGGTACCTGCAAAGGGTAAAGGTACGAGTGGTGGTTCTTTTGTCTGTAGTATAGCTCAGGGTGACTTGAACGCTGCATGGATCATTGATTCCGATGAGGAATAATTCACCATCTGACCATGAGGAAGGATTGGTTTGCTACTTTCGAATCCTTTCCAGCGGAGAAATATGTCCAAGTCGGTAACGGACAGACCATGAAGGCTTATGGACGAGGTAACAGTAATGTTGAAATGTTTATTGATGGTAAATGGATTGGTGGTTATTTGCAGGATGTATGGTACGTGCCAGATGCCGATAAAAATTTGTTTTCACTTACATCAGCTCTCGATAAAGGATATGTAACAACATTTAGTAATAATGAATGTTCATTGTTTAAGGATAGTCGACTGGCAGCACAATCAACCAGGACCGGTGGTTTATTTACTATGAACACGAGAGTCATCCCAGTCTACGCGGCAGAGGCTCAACTTGCGGTTGAAGATACATTGCAGACTTGGCACGAACGCATGGGCCACCAGAATAAGAGGTATGTCGCAGAATTTTTAAAGCATAGTGGTGTAAACTTTGACGGCCAGGCATCTTCAGACTTTTGTGATGCATGCATAATTGGAAAGATGCATAGGTTAAGCTTTGGCAAGAGAAAGGAACAAGTCTCCAGTCCGGGGGATAGAATAAATGCTGACGTCTGTTGACCTATGTCCACTCTGTCAGCCGGTGGAAGTAGATACTTTTTAGTCTTAAAGGATGAATTTTCTAAGTATCGGACTGTCTATTTTCTAAAAGAGAAATCTGAGGTAAAGGATAAATTACAGCAATTCTTGGCGGAGGTGAAAACTATTGGACATACTGTCAAGGAATTATATGAATTTCCGATAATGGAAAAGAATTCATAAATAGGGATGTACAAATAATAACTAGGGACCATGGCATGTACCATTGCACCTCTATGCCCTATACACCGGAGCAAAATGGTTCGGCAGAGAGGGAAAACCGAACCCTTGTTGAGTCAGCAAGAACTATGCTGCATACATCGGGCCTCCCAGAAAAACTTTGGGCGGAGGTAGTTATGACTGCTGCTTATGTCATAAATAGGACTGGTCCATCTTCCTCTAGTGGTGTTTCATCTTACGAAGTTTGGTGCCGTAAGAAAGCATCTTAAAATATTTGACACTGAGTGCTTTGTGCATATTCCTAAGGAAAAAAAGAGAAAATTTGACAAGAAAGCAAAGAAAGGTTTCCTTGTTGGGTACTGCGGCGATCAAGATGGTTATCGAGTATGGATTCCTGAAGATTCCGAAGTTGTGCTGTCAAGGGATGTTGTCTTCAAGGAAGAAAAAACATCAACTGCCGTCTTAGACTACTTAGCGCCTATTTCAGGTGAAGAAGAAGGTATTTCAAAGGAAGTTGGGGAACAAGCAAACTCGGAAGAAGTCCAAGATCACATAGAAAAACAGTATGATGGAAATAAAAATTCTAAGAAGGTTCAGGATAAAATTGACAGCACCCCTACTAATAAAGATGATTATAATCTACGGAATAGGGATGAGTTAAGGGCACCAACAAGATTAGCAGTGGAGTATGCTATGTTAGCATTTTGCAATGAACCTAGGTCTTACAACGAAGCCACCTATTCTATTCAAGCTGAAGACTGGCACAAGGCTATGAGAGACGAGATGAATGCTTTAAAGGAAAATGATACTTGGACACTGGTGGATAGGCCTGAGGGGAAAAAGATAATAGATTGTCGTTGGGTCTACAAGGTAAAATATGATCCTGATGATGTTGTAGAGGCTCGATTAGTCGCGAAAGGTTTTTCTCAACAACCAGGAGTTGATTTCTCTGAAACCTTTAGTCCAACCATTAGATGGGATACTATCAGGGCTGTGCTTAGTGCCAGTGCACAGGACCGACTTCACTTGAAGCAGTTTGATATCAAGAGTGCCTTTCTGTATGGAGAACTGAACGAACAAATTCATATGAAACAACCCGAAGGGTTTGATGATGGCTCGGATAGGGCGTGTCTCCTACGCAAAAATCTATACGGTCTACGTCAGGCATCCCGTTGTTGGAACAAGAAATTCACAAATTTTCTCGAGGAATGTGATCTCAAGCAAAGTGAGAATGATCCCTGCCTTTTTGTAAATACCAATAAATAACTTATTGTAACAATTCATGTGGATGATGGCTTGGTAGCATCGAGAAGTATTTCACAGTTGGAGAAATTTTTAAATGATTTGCGTAAAACTTTTAAAGTAAATATCACTGAAGCCAAATATTATCTTGGAATCGAGATCAATCATTTCAAGGATGGAACCATTTCTATGATCTATTACGGCTTACACTCGTAAAATTTTAAGCAGATTTCGGATAGAAAATTCACACCCGGTTTCAACACCAATTAAAAAGGGTGAATTTATTAGTTCTAGCAAGAAATTAGAGGAAAATGTGCCATACCGTGAAGCTATCGGTTCTTTGCTTTATCTCTCGATTGGAACTAGACCGGACGTCTCCTTTTCTGTCATCAGTCCCTCTCAAAGGGTGGAGTCTCCAACGGTGGAAGATTGGGAGATGGTGAAGAGAGTGTTCAGGTATTTGAAAGGGACACAAAATTATGGAATATACTATGGCAAAGGAGAAACCTGCCTTGAAGGATTTTCTGATTCGGATTACGCTGGTGATGTGGTTACGAGAAGATCAACCTCTGGTGTTCTCTTTCAATATTCCGGAGGACCTGTTTCTTGGATGAGTAGGAAGCAAAGGAGTGGCGCCAAGTCTACGACGGAGGCAGAATTTGTTGCAGCGAGTTTAGCTGTGAGGGAAGCTGTTTGGCTAGTACGAATCTACAGTGAGATTGGATTGCTGAAGAAACACCCTTTACTTTGAGTGGACAACCATGGTGCTATTCAACTTCTTAAAAACCCTTTATTCCACAGTCAGACAAAGCACATCGATATCCAAATGAAGTTTGTCAGGGAAAAGGTGGAGTCAGGACTGATCTCAGTCGAAGCTATTTCATCATCGGAGCAGTTGGCGGACATCTTGACGAAACCTTTGCCTCGGCCACAATTTGAAGCTCTTCGCAATCTTCTTGGAGTATGTGCTATGAAGTGCGGGAGTGATTAGTTGTGTATGGTCATTCGTTGTGTATATTGGTGTAGAGTCAGTGAGTATGTTGGCATTATATATTTTTGGGGGAAGTGTTAATGATAAAAATATGCCATGCCAACACTGTCGATTATGCTTGTCTTTGGTGGCAACACTGTCTGTAACCTCATCTTGTTGTTGTTATCTACTTTCAATACGACCACATGTATTTTGTAGTTTATTATTAAAATATGAGTTTATATTCAAGCTGGGATTATATTGAGTATTCCTAAGGCCAACTTTCCTGATTCTTTATCAATTATATTTACAACGCAAACTGCTAATTCGTTTGGATGCAATATTCCCTTATCGCCCATCGGAATCCAGAACTAAAGCTACGCCAGCACTATCTCTTAAAGTGGGGGAGAGAGTCCAGGTACGCTTTTTAATAAATAATAAACAAGTATGGCAGTTTGGTGAAATCGAGGAGATACTTGGCAGACGTCATTACCAGGTCAAGTTAGAATCTTCTGGTAGAGTGTTAAAGCGGCACATAAACCAGCTTCGTTTTACTCTAATACAGAAGTCAAAAAATTCTGTATCATTTGAAATACCTAAATTCACTTCAGAAATCCGGCCAGAGATTCCAAATGTTCAACCTGAACCACCGCAACCTACCGAAGAAACTCTACAACCTACGGATGTTCAAGAGCCAATAACTCGTTCCAGACGTGAGAGACGCTTACCCACATTTCTGAAGGACTTTGTTTTAAATTAAAATCTAATTTTTCAAATTTTATTTTCTTTTCAATTTTTATTGAATGTATATTCGTTCAATTGTATTCAATTTTCAAATTCATTGTAATTTTTATTAGTGGGGGAGACCGTGGTGATTTCTAGTATCGAGATAGCCGTGGGTAACCTCACAGTTAATGTAATTCTTACCACGTTGTTGCCACGAGCTAGTTTTGGTTATATTTATATATTATATCAACTTGTATTTATAGTATTTAATACAAGTGATATTAAAAACATGTGCGTGTATCAATAGATCACCTCAAAGACACAATAGGCAATAAACAAATAGCTTTTAAATACAAGTAACCCTATTTATTGGTTACAATAACTTACTACAGTTAATTGCATATGGAACTTTCTAGACCCATCCAGACTTTACTACTAGATTCTAAGAATTGTCTAAACTGTTCTTCTCACATTTGCGATCTTATTGTTGCCGCTAGATGCCACTATAATAAAATAATGAATTGTAAATAAACAGTATTACGTTTTGGTTTGTCGTTTTAGTGTATCTTTTATTCATTAAAATAACTGTGTTACTGGGAGAATGTTAATTTAACATTACTTTATTTTGGATCTTTTGGCTTTAAGTCATTAATATTATTATAATTTATTTAATTGTTATAAGATTTTTTTTTTTAAAACATTTTATTTGAAAAGAAAAGATATGGCCAGGACCGGGACTCGAACCCGGGGTTTTCAGTATAAAGTAATGTTCAATAAACATTCTCCCCGTGGATACATCGCAAATTGCGAGAACACGGAGATATAGGATCAGTGAAAAGAATTGATAGGGCTGGCCGAGGAACGAGCCAGGGTGGCCGAGATGGTTGAGGCGTCACCACGGAGAGGTGAAAAACCCGGGTTCGAGTCCCGGTCCTGGCCATATCTTTTCTTTTCAAATAAAATATTAAAAAAAATTATATCATATAACAATCAAATAAATTATAATTTTATTTTTATTTTTAGAGTATACTTTCAAAAAACATTTGTGTTTAAACTTGTCCTAACAGGATATAAAAATTACTGAGAGAGGAGTGATGTGGGAGATACTAAATATTTATAATTATTTTAAATTAAAATAAAATCGATGATATAATTGAGTCGATATATCGATTAAAGCTGATCGATATAACTTAATGAAGGAAAGAGCTGTATTTACATTTAATTGAGTCAGAGGATGACAATTTTTTATGATTTTTTATTTTATATATATAATGTTGATTGATTACAATACTCAATTTATTGTGTGTCGAAATAAAAGTTGAGTTTCTCTTCTCTCTGTAAAAAAATTTAATTTATTTTTATTACAACAATGATTTCCTGTAACTGATTTACAAACTCATTATTCTATACAGTCTTACCTGTAAAAAAAGAAACAACATTTAAAGTTAACATTTCACACACTATTTAAAAAACTGTTATCTTTTAACTAAATAAGACACAAATAGGAATAACCTCCCCCGTTCTTCTCTCACAGCTGTTACCATGGTAACCGTATCTAGTGATGGGTTTAACAGCTCTAACAGTTACTGTGATTTTTCTTACCTGTGATTTCTTAACCGCTACTAACTGTGATTCGTGATTCTGTCGAAATGCTACCAACAGTGATTGCGCCGGCGTATTTAATTCCACATCTTAAATATAACGACCACAGAATTTGCATTATAAGGATAATAATTACTTGTTATTATAAATAATTATAATTACTTGTATAATTCACTATAATCTCACTATGTAATGGAGTCTCCTTAGTACAAAAATACCGTCTGGGGGGGGGGGGGGCACGTGCCCTCTTAAATCCGCCCTCCCCTCCCTACATAGAAGTGCCTACTAACACTACCATTATTTTTTGTATAGGTAATTTACAAGTAGATATTTATACTTTACAATAAACAAAGTGTAAATAAATATCTGACTTTCCCTTTTATTTAAACATTGAAATATAATTTAAATTTGTGTGGAAGAAAGTGTTCCGGGATGAGGTCAATGAATTTCTCTTAGAATTGGAGAAAACTTTATTAAGATATTGCTAACGCTTCGACCTATTTTGTAGGTCTTCTTCAGGGCTATATGCAAAATACAGCCAATAAGAATAATAATGGTATAAATATATTAAAATATAGTAAATATAAATAAACCAAAGTATGGTGAATACAGGCAATTGAAAATGATAAATATTGCACAGCAAGGTAAATATAAAGGTTAAAATGTATGAGTGTATAGTATAAACAACGAAGTGTCAGGAAGGTATTAAAATACATAATGAAGAATAAAATAATAATAAAACAGAAAGTGTTGGAAAATAAAAAATAAGGTAATAAAGATAAAAACTAAAAACTGAATATAAAATAGGAATGTGAAAATGGTAAAAATGATATGGGTAAATGTAGAAAATGATAAGAAATACAGTAAGAAATAAAAATTGTAAAATTATAAAAAATCCAGAAATTTTTATAGAAAATACAGTATTAATATTGATAATATATATATATATATATATATATATATATATATATATATATACACACATATACATAAATGTATATATATATATATATATATATATATACATACATATGATAATGATTTATAGTCACAATGATGGCATTGATGAGGCCTCTCACTTGTATGACAAGCCATTAAATGTTTTTATAAAGATTCTCCTCTTGCTGTTTTATAGTCACAATGAAGACATTGATGAGGTTTCTCACTTGTGTGATGAGCCATTGCATGTATTTTAAATAACTTTGTGAGACCGTTTTACAGTCACAATGATGACATTGATGACGTCTCTCATTTGTATGACGAGCCATTATATGTTTTTTAAATCACTTTGTGAGACAGTTTTACAGTCACAATGAGGACATTGATGAGGCCTCTCACTTGTATGACGAGCCATTATATGTTTTTTAAATCACTTTGTGAGACAGTTTTACAGTCACAATGAGGCCTCTCAGTTGTATGACGAGCCATTATGTGTTTTTTTAAATACCTTTGTGTGACTGTTTTATAGTTACAATGATGACATTGATGAGGCCTCTCACTTGTATGACGAGCCATTAAATGTTTTTATAAAGATTCTCCTCTTGCTGTTTTATAGTCACAATGAAGACATTGATGAGGCTTCTCACTTGTGTGACGAGCCATTATATGTTTTTTTAAAGTTTCTCCTCTTGCTGTTTATGCTCTTCATACAAATGAGAGGCCTCATCAATGTCCTCTTATAGTCACAATGAGGACATTGATGAGGCCTCTCACTTGTAGGACAAGCCATTAAATGTTTTTATAAAGATTCTCCTCTTGCTGTTTTATAGTCACAATGAAGACATTGATGAGGCTTCTCACTTGGGTGACGAGCCATTATATGTTTTTTTAAAGTTTCTCCTCTTCATACAAATGAGAGGCCTCATCAATGTCCTCATTGTCCTTTTATAGTCACAATGAGGACATTGATGAGACCTCTCATTTGTATGACAAGCCATTAAATGTTTTTATAAAGATTCTCCTCTTGCTGTTTTATAGTCACAATGAAGACTGATGAGGCTTCTCACTTGTATGACGAGCCATTATATGATTTTTAAACAACTTTTCTTGACTGCTTTGTACTTACAATGAGGACATTGATGAGGCTTCTCATCCTTTTAATCCGGTTTCGTTGTTTACATACACCAAGTCTCCTTTGTCAATTTGCACTTTGTTCTATTTTTATCAAAACGCTGCTTTTTCTAATTGTGTGAGTTTATGGTATTTTCTCACGTGAGTTTTCTATTTTGCATCAATCCATTATTTGGTTGTTCTCATTTTAACTCTGCCTTCTAATAAATATTTAGGAGAGAATCCTGTTACCGTATGCTCCGTTTCATTATATTTTTTGTTGAAAGTCAATGCTATTCATATTTTTGTATATCAAGTTGGCCTCGGCTACCTTTTGTAACCTACCTGTTATTACAATAAAATGTGTGTTCATTCTTTGCTATGTACTCTGCGGTTTCTATTACCCCGTATTTCTTTTCAATATTATAACCAAGGTTATGGGCTCCAGTCATTAAGTTATTAAAAGAAAAGTGTTTTAGTTTTTTTTTAGCTTTGAGAAAACCCGTCACCTCGTCGCTTGTTGAAAACCCGTTGTCATGTTACAAAGGGGTCAGGTATTTCTGCAGATCTCTTTTCAAATTGGTTATGGTGAGTCGAGTTATTGTTGGAGAAAGAATGTATCAACTGGAAATCTTAAGGCCAAAGTTATGAACAAATTTGAGGACAGGAAAACTAGGTGGATCTTTGTCCAGTGCGTAAATGGTAAACACGTAGAAATTATTTAAGGTGCTGAAACGGTGAGTGATATGATTGTTGCCATTGATATGAAAAGCCAGATTGCCAAGCTATTTATCATGACGAAATTATTGAGGATTAAGTTTCAACGGGACAGTGACCTACAGGATAATTTCGTTGGGATTGAATCACTGCTACGTGAGTTAGAGGCTGCGGGAGCCAAGTTAGACGATACTGACAAAGTGTGCCACCTGTTGTGAATCATGCCGGACTGTTTTGACAATGTTATCACAGAAATTGAAACTATGACCGACGATATGTCTATGGACTTTGTTAAAGGCCGTTTTTTAGATGTCGAACTCCGAATGAAGGAGGAATCAACCCCCATACTTGATAAACCACAAGAAAATTGCTCATTCTTTAGCAAACAGACATTCAGGTGCTATGAATGTAACGAGCTGGGTCATACGAAAAGGTTTTGCTCCAAAATTAAACCATCTACTCCATCAAGAGGACGAGGTGGCGCCTGAAGTTCAAGAGATGAAGCTGCAACAGGTGGGAGCAAGGAAGCTTACATCGTGGATGAAGATTCTTCTGTTGTTGTCACAGCTACCTCTCTTAAAGGTGGTGTGGCTGATGTCAGTGAGAGTTCTTTAAAACTTTCTTTTTTTTTTCGATTAGGGTGCTTCGGAACACATGGTCAATTCGTCTTAATATCTATTATGGAATATATCAGGGAAAAGAAAAACTATTCTGGCTGGTCATAAAGCAGGCAAACTTTATTTTGCTGATTTCATGTGCCCTTCTGGATCTTTTGCAAGTGTAACGCTCCATGAAAGGATGGGTCATCCAGGCTTAGATGCAATGAAAAGGCTGGGAAAATTTACCGGGGAAACAAATTTGGAGGTGGTTAGCAGCTGTGGTATTTCATAAAATGGTTAAAAACCGTTTAGTTCAGCTTTACCTAAGGGTAGACATTTTCTTTCCATAATCTGTACAGACTTATGTGGACCTGTTGTGTAATAAGGTTATCATGGTTGGTTATGCCACAAATGTAATGAGGTTATCATGGTTGGTTATGGCACAAATGTGATGAGGTTACCATGGTTGGTTATGCCACAAATGTAATGAGGTTATCATGGTTCGTTATGCAACAAATGTAATGAGGTAATCATGGTTGGTTATGCCACAAATGTAATGAGGTTATCATGGTTGGTTATGCCACAAATGTAATGAGATTATCATGGTTGGTTATGCAATAGATGCCAATAGGTTTTTTGATATTACTACTAAGATTGTAGTATCCTGAGATATTAAGTTCATTGAAGATGAACATCCTCAAGTAATCACATCAGAGACCCCTAAACTAGAATACATTGATAATATTTATAATGGCTGTGATAATATTGAAGAAGGTAACCAGGATTTAGGTCAGATAGAAAATAGGACTGAAGCACAGTGTTTCGAATAGTAGGAGCTAGCTGGACAAAATTCATGTTCAAATTCTGAAATATTGTAAAAGATTGTTCGAAACCTAGAAATCCAATATTCACAGTGAAGAAAGTTCGTTTATGGAGGTTAACCCAACAGGAAAAAGACCCAGGGGAAGACTGAGAGTGATCTGGAAGAATAACCTCCAAAATATAATTGTAAGTATTATTTATTATAATGCAATTGGGAAAAACCACAATGCAAAGCCTTATGTTTCAAAAATACACCTACTTACCAGTCGACGTTTCGCCTATTCAGGCATTATCAAGACACCAAATATTATTTATAGAAATATAAATAAATAGTTAATTTAAATTTAAAACAACCAGCTCTGCTTGATTCCCTCAACTCACTTTGTCCTTCATAACATTAATCCTCATTCCCATATATGTTTTACAGACCTTTAGCTCAAGGCTCTGTGAACGAGAGGAACTGTGTCTGCTTCATCAAATATTATTGGGTTCCTTCATAAAATAATAAAGGATTATTGTTTTAAAAGAAAAAAATACTAATGACTATTAACTGTTTTTATTAATTAAAATAATCTACATTATATTTGATCAATAATTTTTTTATTTTGTAAATAACAGTCCAGGTGTCTAAAATATGGCCCAGTGAGTAGAGGAGGAGTGGCAGAGTCTCATAGCCAAGTTCCAACGATTTTTGGGAAATCACATGTGAGATATGTGGTTGAGCGTTGATATGCAACAGAATGGGGCCCTTTCGATTGACTAAAGAAGGCTTTATTACTGCTAATTTCTGATGCATTACTTCAACTTCGTTACAATGCGATTCAGTATTGATGTTTTCGCAAGAATTTGCAGAACGAATCACTGCCTTTACCTCAGACTGCCGAATTACGATTTGGCTTCAATATTTTCAAAAGTATTCCTTAGCTTATAATTTCCTTGATAGGTACACTAGATTTCCATGGAATACAAGTTATAAAAATAAAGTACATTCTACAAAAAATAATGAGGCTTTTCACCAATATGCAGAGCCTTTATGTGTGTTTTTAATTTCCACTTAGTAACTGCTTTATAATTGCAATGGAAACATTGATGAGGCTTCTCACTTGTGTGATGAGCCATTATATGTTTTTTTAAATTTCTTATTGCTACTGCTTTATAGTCACAATGAGGACATTTATGAGGCCTCTCACTTGTATGACGCGCCATTATATGTTTTTTTAAATAACTTTGTGAGACAGTTTTACAGTCACAATGAGGACAATTATGAGGCCTCTCACTTGTATGACGAGCCATTATATGTTTTTTTAAATAACTTTGTGAGACCGTTTTATAGTCACAATGAGGACATTTATGAGGCCTCTCACTTGTATGACGAGCCATTACATGTTTTTTTAAATTACTTTGTGAGGCTGTTTTATAGTCACAATGATGACATTTATGAGGCCTCTCACTTGTATGACGAGCCATTATGTGATTTTTTAAATACCTTTGTGAGACTGTTTTATAGTCACAATGATGACATTGATGAGGCCTCTCACATGTATGACGAGAAATTATATGTATTTCTAACGATTCTACTCTCGCTGTTTTAAAATCACAATGAGGACATTGATGAGGCTTCTCACTTGTGTGACGAGCCATTATATGTTTTTTTAAATCACTTTGTGAGACCGTTTTATAGTCACAATGATGACATTGATGAGGTCTCTCATTTGTATGACGAGCCGTTATATGTTTTTTTATACATTCTCCTCTTGTGGTTTTATAGTCACAATGAGGACATTGATGAGGCCTCTCATTTGTATGATGAGCCATTATATGTTTTTTTAAAGTTTCTCCTCTTGCTGTTTTATAGTCACAATGAGGACATTGATGAGGCTTCTCACTTGTGTGACAAGCCATTATATGTTTTTTTAAATAACTTTGTGAGACCGTTTTATAGTCACAATGATGACATTGATGAGGTCTCTCATTTGTGTGACGAGCCATTATATGTCTTTTTAAATAGATTTGTGAGACTGTTTTATAGTCACAATGATGGCATTGATGAGGCCTCTCATTTGTATGACGAACTATTATATGATTTTTTAAATAACTTTGGTAGACTGTTTTATAGTCACAATGAGGACATTTATGAGGCCTCTCACTTGTATGACGAGCCATTATATGTTTTTTTAAATCACATTGTGAGACAGTTTTAATGTCACAATGAGGACATTTATGAGGCCTCTCACTAGTATGACGAGCCATTATGTGTTTTTTTAAATCACTTTGTGAGACAGTTTTAATGTCACAATGAGGACATTTATGAGGCCTCTCACTTGTATGACGAGCCATTATGTGTTTTTTTAAACACCTTTGTGAGACTGTTTTATAGTCACAATGATGATATTGATGAGGCTTCTCAACTGTACGAAGGGCCATTTTATGCGTTTTTAGTTTAGAAATATTCGTTCCATTTTGTTCAAAATGGTAACACTTTAAGTAAGTCTTTTCAACATCTTTAATTTGTTTCCTTAGGTATGTTCTCTGAACATTAGAAGCATGTTGAACATCTATATTGTCGGATAATTTCTCGGTACCTATAAACAATATTTCATAATATATAAACAGGAAAATATGTCTCTGTGCCAATAAAATACACACAAATGTAGATTGAGAGAGAGAGAGAGGGGGAAAGAGAGAGAGTGGTGGGAGGGGAGGGAGGGAGAGAGAAAGAGAGGGGGGGAGAGGGCCAAAGAAAGAGAGGGGGAAGAATAGAGGGGAAGGGGAGGGGGCAAGAGGGAGTGATGAGGAAGGGGAGTGGGTGAGGAAGAAGGGGTGAGAGAGGAGGGAGGTGGGACAGATAAAGAGAGGGAGGATAGAGGGAGAGGAAGAGAGGGAGGGAGGGGGCCTATAGTCAAATACACCATATTCTCATGTCATCCCAACACTTAAATTGGGTGAATGACGTGAGATCATATAAAGGTCCAGAAGTAGATTCCGATCAATTTCTGGTAGTGTGAAAGTGAAATTAAGATATCACCAGCAAAGTGATAATGTAAGAATCAAAAAGAAGAAATGGCGCACAGAAAGTGTGAAGACACCGGATGTTGAAAAAAGGTTCAAAGAGCGTATAGAGGAAAAAATATCTGATATGCCGGCTAATGAAGGAGGTTACGCAATAGAGGATCAATGGAACATACTGCAGCACATAATAAAAGCAAAGGTGGACGAATATTGTAGCAGTAATCAGCACACTCACAGAAATGGATGGTTCAACGCAGAATGTAAGGAGGCTATAAAAATGTGTAATAATAATCGGGCTAAACTTCTTATAAATGATACTCACAAAACAAGGAAGGAATTCACAGAAGCTCGGAGACAGGCAAAGAAAATCTGCAAAAAGAAAAAGAGGTTGGCATTGGAACAAAAAATTAGGAATCCAGAAACATATTGGGCCAAGAATGAGACAAGAAAGTTTTTCCAGGAGATTAAGGAAATAAAAACAGGATGGAAGTCAAGGGAAACAATGATTAGAGAAGAATGGGGCGATGCTACTAATAGAGGAAGAAGAGTTAAATAGTGGGAGAGGTACTTTAGTTATGAACTAAATCACAGTAATAGTAATGGTGAAGAAGGTACTATAGACGAAGACAACCAGTCTGATCAAACTGATAAAGAAGAAATACCCAGAAGTAGAGGATATTGCCTTGTCTCATTCTTTATATGCTGACATAGTGGATAAACTCAGAAATAACAAGTCTCGGGGACAGATGCGTGGACCGTTCAGTGTCAACGCAGGACTAAGGCAGGGTGACACATTGGCACCACTACTGTTTAACACAGTCCTCCATAAAATAATAAGCAGGACGGTATTGGATCATGGTGGCACTGTATTTATAAGAATGGTACAAGTACTGGCATATGTAGAGCTTACTACTCCCTCACCAAAATTATAAGGAGTAGGTTATTAAGCCGTGCTACGAAAACGAGGATCTACAAATGCCTCATACAGCCAGCAGCATCCGATGCGTGTGAGATGTGATCTCTAAACAAGTCTGATGAACAGAAACTGGACCACTTTGAAAGAAAGATCCTAAGACAAATGACAGGACCTATCAAAGAAAATGGATCCTGGCGACTAGGCTGGAATATGGAGTTGTATAGGAAATACCAGGCTTACAGCCATCCTAATTGTGTCAAAGTGCTAAGAGTAAAATGGCTCGGACACGTTATTAGGATGGAGGATGGGAGGTCTCCCTCAAAGGTGTACAAAAATACTCCAGTCGGAACCAGACCAAGATCTCGGTGAAGGGACAATGTACTAACAGACTTTAGACAAGGAGAAATAACCATAGCCCTAGCTGCAGATAGACAATCCTGGGGCAAAATGTCTGAACAGGCCAAGGACTGCTTTAGGCGTCTGTCGTGTCACTAGAAGAAGGGGTAAGAAATTGGAGGAGCCTTGCTGGAGATCACCGAGGATGGAGATGAATGGTCGCAGAGGCCCAGGTCCTGCAAGGACTGTAGCCCCCAATACTACTACTACAACTTTTTTTTTCATAAAAAAGAAAAATCTGTTTTTGCCTCAAAAACTGTTGTAATGTACCAAAAAAGGAGACAATAATACAAAAACTTTTAAATGTAATAAGACTTTTTTTATATGCCAGCCATTTTTTATATGTCACAAATTAACCATCTATCAAACATTGAAATAAATCCTCAATGGATCAATAATCTCAACCAACAATCACCTTTTACATCTGGCTGTGGCAGACAAATTATTTAATATGCTAACTACCATAGATAGACTCCGTGGGATCTGTAAACCCTCCTGGGGCTAATCTAGCCTCTACGAAGTAGGCAAACTTGAGTGGGATAAAAACCTAGGAGTTGAATGTGATGTCGGTCAAGTGATTCTCTCCCTCGGACAATAAATGCCTAGGAAACTGTAGTCTCGACCATGTACTAAACACATGACCCTTCATGACAGTACTTTTTTGAGATAGAAAAAAATAAAAGAACCTGTACCAGTACAACCCATGAAGGGTTGGTCACAACTAATGATGAGGAACCGAGAAAATGAATGTATATTAATTTGATAGCCACAGCCAATACGAACAGATAGTCAACCAACATAAGTACGTTCATCTGATATCTATCAGACATTGAGGACTTCATTTGAACAAAAGAAGCCTGGACATACTAAAAATGTTACTAATTTCTTTACTGGAATTGGAGATTGTACACACTCAGGCCTGATAAATAACTATTAAACTATATTGATTAACGACAATGTATTTGAAAATAGAGCTTCACAGGATATGAATATGATACTAGTATAATACCCTTTTGTTACAGAAGCACATAAGCTAGTTGTACAAAGGAAAACAAAATATTATGTATACTTAAAGACCCCCATCATTAAAATAAACATCAAAATATTTGATACCCTCAATTTCAAAGATGAGCTATGGCATGTTAAATTATTTTATATAAAGAGGCCAGAAAAAAGCAACATTTTGAGTACTTTTTCAAAGAGTTAAAATTGGTTCAGATTATCTTCAGAAAATTTAATGTTAAAATTATGCTTTCTTATATAAACCTAAGGAATAAGAAATTTGTAATGACCTTCATAGATTTCGAGAAAACCTATGACTCGAATGACAAATTGGTTCTTATTGAAATTCAAAAGAACATTGGATTGCATGATAACACCAGCACTATCATTCAACAGACCTTCTCTACCAGAGAATCCAGAATCAAGTTAAGAGGCGTAATCGTAGACTGTTTCGAATTTAAGAAGAGAGTTAGGCAAAGAGATGGACTCTTACCTGTGATATAGAAAGACTTGGCTACAATTCTTCAATACTTCAAGATAAATAAATCAGCTAATGTTAAATGTGATACGAGTTGTAATGGGATAGGAGCTAATTTATTACAAGATGGTAAGGATTAGTTTCTAGAATTTTGACCACAACAAAAATGTATGCAAAAATAAAAATGAAATGTAGTCGACACAATGAAAAGATTTGAGCAATATATTTTTGAGAAATATATCACATTAGTAGAGAGAGATCATAATACTATCATATAGACTAGAACACACTCGTAGACGCATTGGACAATTTGGTCTAAGAGTCCCATAGTCTAGGGTTGTCTATGTAAACTTGCCTATAGACCAAAAGACATCTATGAGTCAATTGTGAGACAAAAAATTGTGTGGACATCACTGCAATGTGAGACGAGGAACGGCTCATTCTCTACTAGTTAAACACTGAATACTCCAGCTACCGAGTGTTCAATGTTTAAATGTTTTTTAATAAGGTCAAACGAAAAAGTGGTTACAAAATAATTGGTTAAAAAAAAATACTGCCACTTGAATCACTGACTGTAAAACACAAAGTGACAGTGCACGATATTGAAAAAAAATTCAAAATTTAAAAACATCCTTGAACCGTGAGCGAAACAAAAAATGAACCCCTAGAACGGCACTTCACCAAAAAACCAATAGTAAACAGTAAGTTGGCACCAGCCTGGTGAAATTTTGAAAAACCCAAGATGTCTTCCAATCTTAGTTTAGTTAATATTATATTGGAGCTGGAGTGGGTCAGTGGTAGAGGATTGCCATGCCGGAACTCCTGGTTCAAATCCTGCTGCAGGCAGTTACTTTTATTAAGTCTGTTTACGGCGGGAGATGGATTATATTGGATCTAGGACTCTCCTGGGGCTCTCCCAGCCTCTATAAAATATTTTAAAAAAGGGTACCATAATAAAAGGGAAAAACCTGGTGGTTGAGCGTGACCTAGGACAGGTCATCTCCTTGCAGAACCGTAGTCCATTAAACAGTACTGTCTCTACCATGTACTGAATCCCCAGACTCGTTCATAGATCATAGTGGTACAGGTTTTTTTTATTATATTACTGTAAATGGATCCTTCTGCATGCAGTTCCCACTTCCACCAACGTATACTTTTCATATGTGATTAGCATTAAGTAGGAACACATTCCACACAAATCAATGCTCTCCACGATGAATTGATCAAGACTAGACAAGAAATTTAAATAGCAGTGTGGATGCTGGAAGAGAAAAATAGGGCTGTCCATAGCTCATCTACAGACTAAACAAGCAATATGTCTATTACCGTCAACTAGACATAGAATATTCAAGAAACCACTTATGGGTGCTCCCAAAATATTCAGTTATCAAATTAAATACAACTTAGGAGAGGCTATTCTTTTATCTGTTTTCCTATCATCAGCACAATTAATTACAGGACGATGCCGAATAAGAAAGACATCATAATATTTTTCGGAGATTACTTAAATAAGTGTTATTTACTTAAAACGTTATGTGTCACTCAAGATGGAATTTGGAAGTTAAAAGAGCAAACTGCTCAAGAAAATACAAAATTAGGTAAAGTTCATGAGAAGCATTAGATGGTAAGAATAAAACTACCTGTTTTCAGGATGAACTGTAAATAGAGGACAAGGTAGCACCATGATGGTTGGGCATCTAGTTGTACCCAAGTCGATGAGACAATATTAACATAGCGAATACACAGTACTCAGCAAGGCATCATGTAATAGAAGAGCAAAAGAAATTTTCTACTTTGAGGCATGGCCGATGAGAAGATATTGCAATATTTTCTCTAAAATTAGATTTTTTAGAACCATAACTTTATACTTACAACTATATTAAAAGAGAGCACAGTGTGATATATTAACCCTTAGAGTGCGGACCGTCGATAAATTGACTCACTATTAATGCGTATAATAAATTGTGGAGCAAGATATACAAGATAGAGAGATTTTCGAAAAAAAAGTACCTTATTAATTACTGCTACGACACGTTCGCACAGATCGATAACTAAAATCAAACTGCACAATATTCAATATTCCGACGCTCCGCAATTTATACACATTAATAGAGAGTCGATTTGGCGTAGGGATTTGGCGGCCCCATCACCCAGTCTTCAGACTGCAATCAGCCACTGGTCCTCAAGTTTAGGGGTTGGGCATAGGGTCAATAACCTTATCCCGTCAAAAAATAAATATTTTGAAACATAACATCAGCCTCGGAAAATCAGGCCATCTCAACATGGCAAAGACTTCGGCTTTGGGTAACGGACTTTACTTTGGATCACGGAACATTCAGAGTCTTTACAGACCAGGAGCCGCTCAAACGGTAGTAAATTAAGCCAAAAAGTATAATATACCAATAACTGCAATACAGGAGGTAAGATTGCCAGAAGGTGGAGAAACCAAAATTGATGGTCACACAATTTTCTACACCTGCAGAAACACCAAAAACGGAACAGCTGGCACTGGGTTTATAGTTAGCCCAGAAGCAAGGAAATCAATGATAAACTTCACTCCAATTAACGAAAGAATCAGTTTTTTACGAATAAGAGGATGCTGGTTTAGCACCACGATTATCAACGTCTATGCACCAACGGAAGACAAGGATGATGAGGTGAAGGACGACTTCTACGATCAGCTAGAAAAAGTTGTGGATCAGACTCAAAAGCATGACATAAAATTGGTCATAGCTACCGTGGAGCAGACTGTGATTCGGACCTCTCTCTGATCAGGATCAAATTATGCTAGAGATTGAAGCAAATCCATAAAATAGGGGACCAAATAGAAGTCCAAAACCTGAAAAATCCTAAGGTAAAAGTAGTAAGTAAAAAATTCCAAATCGAGCTGAAAAATAAATTTGAGCCCTTGGACTTAGAGAATCTCACAATTGATCAACATTGGGAGATAACAGAGTTCGAGGTAAAAGAAACAGCAAAGGAAATAATAGGAATTCAGGAAAAAAGGAAACCCAAAATATGGTTCACAGAGAAATGCGAAAAAGCAGTAAGTAGAGGAAAGAATAAAATTGAAGGTCCTTTACTCAGTCAAAGCTAATCCAGCTGTATTGGAAAAATACTCAGCCGCCAGGACAAAAGCAAATAAAATAATAAGAACAAAAAAAAGAAAATTCCTCAAGGAAAGACTAAAAATCATTGAGGCTAATTGGCAGGCTGGAAATATAAGTGAACTATATGCAGATATTAGGAAGGAAAGGACTGGATTAAGAGCGAGAAGTACTCAAATGCAAGGAAAAGATGGAAAACTGATGGCATCCAAAGCAGAAGTATTAAACATCTGGAAAGAACATTTCCTGAATCTGCTAAACCAAGGGAACCGGAACATAATATTCTTGCTTACGCCGATGATATAGCAATCCTCGGAAGTAATGAAAAGGATATTGAAAGACTCACTAAGACGCTGACTAGAGCAGCAGACCAAATCGGCTTACAGGTAAATGAGGAAAAAACCAAATACATGATAGTAAGCCGTAAAATCCACCCCAGAAAAAGAATCTGGATGAATCGCAAATCGTTCCCGTAAGTAGATTACTTCAAATACCTTGGCTCCACAATAACCTCAACGAATGAACAAATAACTGAGATAGACCAGCGTATAACAATCACAAACAGAGCATTCTTCGCTCTTTCAAGAGTGTTGAAATCCCGAAGCATCTCTAGAAACTTAAAACTAAGGGTTTATAATACTGTAATAAAGCCGATTCTGATATACGGCTGTGAGACGTGGGCTCTCACCGGTACCATGGAAAGCAGAATAGAGAGATGTGAAAGGAAAATACTTTGCACGATAAAACATATGGGATGAGAGTCTACACTCTTGGAGGAGAAGGACCAATAAGGAATTGCTTACGGAAACTGGTCAGGTGATATCTCAGGATATGAAAACAAGGAGGTTAAGATGGGCGGGGCATGTAGCTCGAAGTAATCTGTCAGGACGTCTCTACATAACTATGAATGCCAAAATAGTTGGCAAGAGACCACGTGGGAGGCTAAAGACCAGATGGATAGACAGGGTCAACAAAGATGCTGAGGAGCTGCATGCAGCAGACTGGAAATCAGTGGCTCAGGATAGACAAAGGTGGAGAAGGCTGGTATAGCGCCCAAAGATCTACAAGATCTGTAGAGCCAATCGAGAAAAAAAAAAAATAGTCGATTTATCAACGGTTCGCACTTTAAGGGTTAATAAAACCCATGTTACCATAAGAAAATAAATAAAGGAAAATAAAATAACTATATTAAAGAATTGGAGATTTAGCTGCCATCAATATCGAAGCAAAATAATATTACAACTTTCTTCATATCAAACAAACATTGATAAATCTTTTTACTTTGAAGAGAAAAGATTTGTCCTGGCCGGGATTCGACCCCAGGTCCTCCGCATCTCTGGCACAGGACCCGGGTTCGAAACCCGGCTAGAACTAATCTTTAGTCTTCAAAATAAAAATACTTAAATATCACAATAAAAATACAAAAATTGATAAATCTTGCTTTTTAAACAACTTATTCATCAGTGGATGGGTCATGTCACCAGAAAGGAAATGGATGACTCTTTAACGGTACAAATGACAAAGCAGTTGCGGGGACGTCGAGAGATAGATAGGCCCAGAGTGAGATGGATGAATTGTAGCTGATGATGCCAAGAGAGCGGGAGTGTACAGCTGGATAACAAGGGTCAGCTACAGAAGAGCATGGCGATCGATGTTAGAGGAGGCCGGAACTCGCTTGAGAGTTGTAGCGCCAGCACAATATGATTAATAATAAGCTATGGCGGGAATGGATTTTGGGTATCAGAATACATTGCTTTTAAAAACATGAATTTCATTATTATTATATGGGTTTTTGAAGTTCATCTTATTGGATTTGTTTGTTCTAATATTAATGTTTTTTAACTTAATTTTCTTGAAACCACAGTTATTTGGTCAATACCTTTCCAAAATCTTTCATCCACATCCTGATATCATTAACCCAACTCACATTGAATATATATAAAAGAAGAGTTAGATGTTTCATTATTCACAGATTACCTTCCCACAAAGCTCCTGGGCACGACCTCATCACAATTCATATCTTAAAACACCTTCCTAGAAAAGCCATTCTATTCCTTACCTATATATATATATATATATATATATAATGCTGTACTCCGCTCCACATATTTTCCTGACCTCTGCAAATTATTCATTGTAAAAATGAATATATATATATATATATATATAATGCTGTACTCCGCTCCACATATTTTCCTGACCTCTGCAAATTATTCATTGTAAAAATGATACCCAAACCTAAAAAAAAAACAGAATACCCATCCTCTTACCGTCCTCTCTCTCTTATACCTTGCATGGGTAAAATCCTAGAAAAACTCATCCTTAAACGATTGTACCCCATCCTTGATGCAAATCACATAATACCAGATCACCAGTTTGGATTCCCATCCAAAGCATCCCACTCCACCATTCAGCAATGCCATCGTGTGGTGGATGTAGTCTCCTCTGCATTAGAACGTGGATCATATTGTTCGGGAGTCTTTCTTGACGTGGAACAGGCTTTTGACCGAGTCTGGTATCCGGGCTTGCTCTACAAACTCCGTAAATTCCTAACCCCTACATACTTTTTCATCCTACAATCCTATCCTATCTCACAAATAGAACTTTCCAAGTAAACCATAATAATTTCTATTCATCCCTCTTTTCCCAATCTGCTGGTGTTCCTGAAGGTAGTATCCTTGGCCCAATCCTTTATACAGTTTATACAGCTGACATCCCAACTCATCCTAATACTATCCTTACTACGTATGCTGATGATACATGTGTATTATCAGTCAACACCAATCCAGTTATTGCATCACAAAGCCTCCAATCCCATATCACTGATCTTGAAGAATGGTGTCGAAACTGGAGAATTAAAATAAATTCTCAAAAATCGCATCAAACCACTTTTACCTTATGTCGTAAACCAATGACTTCCTGCCCTTCAGTATCCTTTAATAATATCCCTCTGGTGCCTGTAGAACAGATCCAATACTTAGGGTTGCACCTTGACAAACGATTAACCTGGAATCCTCATACAAGACTGAAAAGACAAGAAACCGCATGACGTTTCAGGCTACTTCAACACTTACTAGACAAATGCTCTAAGCTCCCAATTAACTACAAAAGACTCGTCTACATCACCACCATACGACCTTTTAAAAATTATGATATACCAGAAATAGGGATAGCACATAAAACAAGAAATCCAAACAAAAACATAATAAACAGCCAAAAAGACAAGATGACAATTCTAGAAAACAAAAATTTATTACATGAACTTACTTGTAATAATTGTGAATGAATATACATTGGACAAACAAGTACACATTTAAAAAAAACCGAGTTTATCATCATCAAAATAATCTTAAGCCCAAAGCTAAAACGAGTACCGCATTATCTGCGGTATGTTCATAGAACACTGTAAAAAACAATAAATTGGAGAATACAGTAAATGATAGAAAGGAGGCAGGAGAAATTAGCAAATTGTATTCTTCTATTATTTTAAAATAAAAAAAACGATAGAACATAAGATGCCTTAGGCTTTATAAACAAATCAGATAGAGTAAAATAACCTGAGCCCATTACCTACCAATAGATCTTATAAAATAGGTATTCCATATAGTAGTTTTATAAAATTTCATAATTAATTAATTGATTTAATGAAATATATAAATAAAATTTGAAAAGATTTTTTTTATTTTACATAATTGTGGTAGATGTTTTTTAAACATACAGTAAAACCTCCGTTTCGCGGAACCTCTGCAATACGGAATCCTCTTGTTAACGGAAAAAATGACTGGTCCCGGACAAAACAATACAGAAAATTTACCTCTCCTAGGCGGAAACTCCAGTAAACGGAAACGGAAAGATATTTCATCAAAATTGGTCAAACGACCTCCATTTAGCGGAAACGGGTAACGTTTCCGCCCTTGTCGACAACTGCTTTTCCTTTTCTTTGAGATTTAAATGCTTAATTTTCTTGGAACATCTTCTTCCGTTCGAGTAGGTCCCAAGTTGCTCACACTTTTCAGTTCTCAAACAGTTTCCGTAAGTGGCATATCGTCGATCGGTTATTACGTATTTCAAATTTTTAAGATGCCAAGGAGTGCATTAACGCTATCTGATAAAGTGAAAGTGATCGAAATGAAAGATAAACTTTCGATAAAAGATCTTGTAGTTAAATTTAAGTGCGGGAAAACACAACTTTACGACATCATTAAGAACAAGGAGAAAATTATGAAAGAATGGGTGAGTAGCCGAAACTCATTAACTTGTAAAAGAATAAGTACGCCAAAATTTGATAAAATAGATAAAACATTGTACGAATGGTTTGTCAATGCAAGATCAAAAAACTTGCCAATATCTGGGCCAATCTTACAAACCGAAGCCACACAAATAGCCAAAAAATTTAATGAACACAATTTTAAAGCTTCAAACGGGTGGCTGGAAAAATTCAAAAAACGCCATAATATTGTTTGGAAAGAAATTAGTGGAGAAGGAAATGACGTAAACAAGAATTGTGTAGAAGAGTGGAATAAGAAACTTTCAAAAATAACCGAAGGTTATCGAGAACGGGACATTTTCAATGCAGATGAAACTGGGTTATTTTACAAAGGCATTCCAACAAGATCTCAAGTAACTAAAGGTGAGTCGTGTATTGGGGGGAAAAAGGCTAAAGAAAGACTTACAGTGTTTTTGTGTGCTAATATGATCGGCGAAATAAGAAAACCATTAGTCATAGGGAAAGCAAATAAACCTCGCTGCTTTAAAAATTTAAATGTTACGCAACTTCCAGTCATCTGGAAATTTAACAAAAAAGCCTGGATGACAAGTAGCATAATGGAGCAATGGCTATTTTACTTCAATGCAGAAATGCGTTCTGAAAATAGGCACGTTTTGTTGTTTTTGGACAATGCTACTTGCCACCCTGTCGTTCAACTATCAAACGTTAAACTTGTTATGTTGCCTCCAAACACGACCTCGGTTACCCAGCCTATGGATCAAGGCGTTATTTACACCTTTAAATCTCATTACAAAAAATACCTTTTACAATCTTTAATTTCAAAAATGGAAGAATCAAATTCTATTCATCAATTAGCAAAATCCATTAATGCTTTGGATGCAGTCACGTGGATTGCTGAATCCTGCAAAAATATAAAGCAGGAAACTGTGCGTAACTGTTTCCACAAAGCTGGTTTTGTGAGAAAAGAAGCAATGACCGAAGATTTACCTGCTGATAACGCAACACTAACAGAAATTCAGAACCTCTGTAGCCTTATTGATGTGAATGCAGAAGATTTGATACGGTTGGATGAAAACCTAGAGGTTCACCAAACATTCCACTCTGCCTCTTCATTTATCGAAGACATCGAAAATGAAGAAGAAGAAATTGAAGACGAAGCAGACGAAGAATGTGCAGTAAACAATTTTGCAACTGCCATCAATTATTTTAAGGAACTTCAGAAATTTGCGGCATCAGTTTCGAGTGCAGAGTTGCTTGATATTACGAGTAAAGCACGCGAATGTGCCGAGAGATTATCTGTAGGAAATAAAAAACAATCAATCATATCCGATTATTTCGGTGTTAAAATGTAAATATTTTATATTTTTAAATAATTTTTTGAATCATTAGTTTTTAAGCCAGTTGTCATTTTTCAAATACATACTTTAAATAAAAACATTTTTTTTACATTGTTCTTTATTGTACTTTTCGTTTTTTAAAATAACCTCCGCATAACGGAACCTCTCGTTACGGAAGAAATTTGTTGGTCCCATGCGATTCCGTTATATAGAGGTTTTACTGTATTTTGATATATTTTATTAAAGATAAATGTTCATAGAACTAAAAAGGATCTGAGAGTTCAAAGATCAAGGTTTGGTTTTTTAATGTAATATTATTTTATTGACCATGACAAATGATCCCCTAAGAATTTCAGAGAAAAAAATTAAATATGACTTTCAGGGTATCTATGCTTATGGTGAGCTGTTTTGGACATTTTATTTAAATTATGTATGGTAATGTGATTATTGTTAATTTATTTTTCAAAGAATTTTAGAATTGTTGACTATGTAAAGATATGTAAAGGAGTGTTTTTAAAGGATGCAGAGAAGAATAGATTGAAAATGACACCACAGTGTCGAAACGTCTTGAATAATTTGAGAGTCAAGAATAAACATGACTGGAAAATGTTTTTTTTTTCTCTTACCCTAATAAAGAAGAATTAAGTCCAGTTTAATAAATAAAACAATGTTATAAGAAGAAACATGAATAAATAAATAAAAAATAAACTAAGAAATTAAAATTGCCTTGTTTTGATAATTTATAAATTGCAGCTCAACTAACTTCCAAAAACATAATCTAACCTATGAAGAAAATTGATTTGTTTTATATTTCATAATTCAAATTATCATTTGAAACCTCATTTCCTGACATTTGAGACATACAATTTTGTTGGTTTGTGTTGGATTGGACTGTTCGTTTACTAGTGAGGACTCTTGTATCAACATAAGAATAGTTTTTGACTGGACTTAAAACAGCGGGGCCCTCTGTGAAGGATTAACTGAACGCCCTGGTTCCTGCTCATCAGGGAGTACCTTATCATTATAATTTTTTTTTAATTAATGGCGGATAATAATTTTAATAAGTTAGAACCCAAACCACCTGACCCACCTTTTGATTTTAAACTCCCGAAGGGAAGATTCTCCAAAAAGTTTTTAGTGATGTCTATGGTTGAAAACAATTATAATAAAACCTTCCTTGACTTCAGCCCATTTAAAATTTCCCGATTTATTAAAACTTATGCTCCACAGGTCAAGATTAAATTTTTAAGAAATGGGCTAATCCTATTAGAAGTACTTGTCGAAAAGGATTATACCAATTTAAAAAATATTAAAACCTATGAAAATTATCAAATTAATTTTTTGTTACACAGAACATTGAATTATTCAAAAGGAATAATTACCTGTAACGAATTCATGAACTGCTCAGAAGAACTTGAGGTCGAATTAGCTGATCACAATGTTGTAGACGTGAAAAGAATTAATAGAAATTCTAATGGTGGAAAAATGCCAGCATCTTCTCTAATTATTACTTTCTATAGGACTGAATTACCCGAGAGACTTATATTAGAATTTACAAATGTTAAGTATAATGGTACGATATATTAAACCTCTAATGTGCTTCAAATGTTACGATTACCGTCATGGTTTTCGTAATTGCAAAAATATCGAAGTATGTGGAAAATGTAGCGAGTCTCACCAAACTCAAGAAGAAAAGATAAATTGTAAAACATATCATTACAAGCATTGTGGTGGTCCTCATGCTGCCTGGAATACGTCATGTTCATATTTTAAAAGAGAAAGAAGAATAGAAGAACTTAGGGTTTAACGACAAGTGTCGTATGCCGAAGCTGAAAAGCTACTTCAGCCTCTCCCACCCCCTCCAACCGATCTCCCAAATAAATTTCATTCTTATGCTGAAGCAACATCTCCTCCCCCGACAAATTTAATTTTAGAACAATTTGGAAAACTCACCACAATGGTTGAGGTTCTTACCAATAAAATTAATACTTTAGAAACGATTGTAAATAATCAAATTACAAACCAAAGTGCTCCACTCGATAACGGAAAAACCACATTTAAGTCAAATAAAGTTAATATATCTAAAAACCATAATAACGAAACTAATGCCAAAACATCAACACAACCTTCAATTAAACAAATAGACCAACAACCTATAATCCAAAGAACAGGGGATAAACGGGAGAGACCTTTATCTCAAGGGTCGAGTTTGTCAAACGATTTTAACTCTTCAGGACTGTGTCGGTGGGCAAACCACCATGATCCAAAAATAAAAACCTTAAAATATGAATACCTACCTACATAACTATAAATTTTTCTCGCTTTTATTAATTTAACATTTAAATTTCTTATAGTTATAACAAACATTATCATCACAAGTCATAGCGTTATACATGTTACTTTACTATACGTCTGGTCTCTCTTCAAAACGCACATATTTCTATAAAATGCTCATTTACCCATTTGTCGATTGTCTTATATGACAATCAAATTCTTGTATCGATCCGTCCATCATCCACTTTTAATATACCAATTCTTTGAAATCCCTATTCATGATAATTGCACAATGGAATATAAATGGTGTTATTTCGCATAAAACAGATCTCATCTCACTCCTAAGGGACGTAGATTCTAAAATTATATGTATCCAAGAGACACGTCTAAATGAATCTACCGATTTTTCTCTCGCTGGATTTCAAATCTTCAGAAAAGATTTTACAGAGGGACGAATCGCATGTGGTGGAGTGTGTATATGTGTTTCCAATCTTCTCTCCTGTTCTGAAGTTCCACTAAATACTACTCTACAGGCAGTAGCAATCCAAGTTTTTCACCCATGGAAAGCCACAGTCTGTTCACTATACCTACCTCCAAACAATCCATTTACCGAGCAACAGTTGCTCCATCTTTTTAGGCAATTACCTCAGCCTCTTTATTTGCTAGGAGACTTTAATAGTCACAATCTCATTTGGCACTCTTCTAGAACTGATTGTAGAGGGCGCATAGTCGAGTCCTTTCTTGATTCATCCCAGCTAGAGATTATGAATGATAATTCCCCTACGCATTTTTGTAGTACTACAGGTGTCTTGTCACATATAGATTTGTCTTTGGCCAGTCCCTCTCTTTTTCAACGAAGCAACTGGCATAAGATTGACGATTTGTATGGATCAGATCAGTTTCCATTAATCGTGGATTGCCTTGATAGACAGCCACATTTACAATTTATAAATGAGCCGAGATGGAAAATAAAAGAAGGAGACTGGAACCAATTTCAAAACTTAGTTCAGCTGAAAGAAATTAATTTAGAAGAACCGGATATTAATAAACTTACCGAAAATATTAACAGCCCCCTTTTGTCGGCAGCAGAAATATCAGTCCCAAAAACAAAACAGCAACGTGATAAAATAGGTGCCCTCTGGTGGAATAAAGACTGTGAATTCGCTGTGAAATCCAGGAAAAAAGCATTAAGAAAATTCTGGAGGCACCCGTGTTCAGATCATCTCGAACAGTATCAAAATGTTCGCCGTAGAACACGGTACATCTTAAACATGGCGAAAAGAAAAGCATGGAGAGATTTTGTATCGCAAATTAACTACCAAACACCTCCATCACAAATCTGGAACACGGTCCGTAAAATATTAGGAAGATATAAAACAAATACCCGCATTAACTCACTACAAACTTCAACCAATACACTTACAGACCCCGTAGAAATAGTTAATCATATTGGCTCTTACTTTCAAAACATTTATTCTGATTCCAACTATTCTCAGCAGTTTCTAGAAATAAAACAACTAAAAGAATCCGAACGACTCAATTACATCACAGATCCTCTTGACCCTCTTAACAATCCTCTTACATTATCAGAATTCAACGATGCTCTAAGATTCCGAAAAGATACAAGTCCAGGCTCTGACAATGTTTGTATTAGTTTTATCAAAAATCTTTCCCCAGAAAACAAAAATATCATTTTACAATTCTTAAATAGGATTTTTCTTACTTGTGAATTCCCTGGCTAAAATCTATTGGTATCCCAATTCTAAAAAAAGATAAACCCGTCAACGAGGCCTCCAGCTATCGAATTATTTTTCTCACTTGTTCACTGTGCAAACTACTAGAAAAAATAATATCAAACAGACTCAAATGGTTCTTTGAAAGCAAGGGGTTACTAGACAAATGGCAAAGTGGCTTCCGAAGAGGTAGAAGTACTAGAGACAATATCATACGTTTAGAAAACGATATATGTGATGCTTTCGGACGGAAAGAGAAGTTACTAAGTTATTCATTGATATTAAAAACGCCTTTGATTGTGTATGGAGATGGCTAATTCTAAAAAACCTTGCTAAAAATGGAGTAAAAGGCTATATATCAAGGTTCATATAGGATTTCCTTGTTCGTAGAATATTTATATACAGTATATACTCCGATGAATATGAACAGAAAAATGGAGTGCCGCAAGGAAGCGTAATTAGTCCCTTCCTGTTTTGTATAGCTATTAATCTAGTTTTGCGTAAAATTCGGTTAATGGTAAAAGGTGATTTCTATGCAGATGATCTTCGGATTCATTATTCAGATAAATCATTAGCAATTAGTGGGTACCTAGTCATTGCGGTATATTGGGCAATGAAATGGCTGACAACGCTGCTAAGGAAGCAATTAAAAAAGGCGATTAGTATAATAAAGTTACAAAGGGAGATGTAGCTTGCTTCATTAAAGAAAAAATTAATGAAAAGCGGGGATTAGTTTGGCAAAATACCACAAATAATAAACTGCGTGAGATAAAAGCAGACGCCAGAAGCTGGAGTACTTCGGTACGTGAAAACAGAAGAGAAGAAGTCGTTCTCACCAGGCTACGAATAGGTCACACTCGTCTGACTCACCCTTATCTCATGGGTAAAGAAGAACCCCCTATGTGTGAAACGTGTGGACTTCCGATGAATATAAAACATCTTCTCACGGAATGCAGACGATATCAACTTCAAAGAGAAAAATCGGGAGTTTTAGGAAACTTGGATGAGATATTATGCAACAATGAACAGAACTTAGCTTCCTTGTTTGACTTCCTAAAATCAACAGGCCTGTTGAAAGATATATAAACTAAACGAAAATTAGGTGTAAAGGATTAAATATCAACAATACCAGTATCCACTGGCGTTAATGACCTATGGTTGGCACGCCAAAAAAATAAATAAATAACTTCCAAAAAAATATATCAGTTGCTCAACAAACTAATAAAGTGTTACGTTTTTATTTTGTAAATAAGAATAAAAAGGTTAATAAAATAAAGTTTCTCACTTTCATCTGAGAAGAACATCTCTTCTTGTTTCACATGATCGATACTTAGTTCTTCAACTATAAAAATAACAACAAATGCATAAGCAAATTTGGAGTCATGTAGTAATATGGAATGAAGTTTGTCTTTTAAAGAATAAGTGTATAAAGGTTGGCAAAATAAATGTTTCTTACCTTCATCTGGGATGAACAGCTCTGGTTCTTGTTTCACATAATTGAATCCATCTGTCTCAAAATAGTAATTAATTTTATTACACTAGAAACAGTTAATAAAACATGAAAATATTAAAAAAGTATTTTAAATTTGCGATATTTAGTCTGGCACCAGGGACTACAGTGTGAACTCAATACATTCCAGTAAATCTTAAATAAATCTTGCTATGTATGTCCATAATTTTATTACAGTTTAAACAACATAAAAGTTAAGTTCAAAATAAAATAAATTGTTTTAAAATAGTTTTCTGCCATGGGGGTAATTAGCCCAGCAATGGAGGCCCCGTATCCTCGGGACAGCTGGTCTCCTGAATATTTAGTCCCCTCGGGGGAAAGGGTGACCAGGCTAAACCCCTGTTACTGAGTTTCCCCCAACCTGGAGGACCAGTGGCTTATTGCAGTCAGATGACTGTGCCATGGGACTCAGAACACAATGCATTTAATCTAACATTAGGTCACAAACAGTACACACCCTAGGATCACCATCCCCAGGTAGCCGCTCCGGAAGGGAGAGCACGTCGGGATGCTCTGAGGAGGCAGCCCCTCCACCTGACTCAGGAGACATGAGGCCCGATACACCCACTTTTCTTAAATCTACGATATCTACAAAGCTCAAAAAATATTAGCCGCACTGATTAATGATATTAGATCCGGAAAAAGTCAACTGGACTACAAAATTGTCTCTTGGAACATTTTAACATTATATAGACCTGGAGCGCTAGAATCGCTTCTTAACATTTTTTATAACTACCATATAGACATAACTGCCATCCAAGAAATCAGGTGGCCTTGACATGGTAGCCTAAGAAAAGGAAATCACTCAATCTATTATAGTTGTGATGACTGCCTCCATACATTAGGAACCGGCTTTGTTATTGGTAAAAGGATGGTTCAACAAGTTATCGACCTCAAACCTATGACTCCTAGACTTTGCATGATTCATCTAAAAGGAAAATTCTACAATAATAGTTTAATAAATGTGCATGCCCCCACGGAAGTGTCAGAGGATGAGGAGAAGGATTCCTTTTATGAAACACTGGAAAAGTGCCTGGATGAATGCCTTAAGTACTATATGAAGATCGTACTTGGCTACAAGAAGGAAAACTCATGTTACTGACGTTAAAAGTGAAAATGGGAATGGAAAATCCTAACTGAAATCAAGAATGCCAACAAGAACAGCAGACAATTTTTTCAGATGATCATTGAGGGGCGCAGGACATATCAACCTCAAAACCATGCAGGAATAAAGATGGCTATTTAATCACCGAGGAAACTGCAGTTATGGATCCATGGGAGGAGTATTTCGAGGAAATGATGAGTATAGTCCAAAAACAAGAAGAAAATAGAGATCCCACATTCAACTTGAGGGAAATAAACACTGCAGTTCATTCATTCTGTTGAACCTCCTGATGAAGAGAAAATAGGGGATGAAATAAAAGGTAATTAGACGTTCAGGGATCCAGACTGAAGGAACTCTAATTAACAAATCAACGTAAGTATTGGGATTTGCAGATGATCTGGACACAGCAGGAAGATCCCTCAACGCAGTGAAGGAGGCTTTTGAAACACTAGAAAAATCAGCGGTATGCTCGGCCCTAAGGATAAATTTTGATAAAATGAAATACATGAGTCCCTAACCAGAGGAAGGTGCAGAAAGATGTATAAACATAGGTTCACACCAAATCGAACGAGTTCAGTTATTTATTTCACGATGACGAAAGCACAGGAAGTCACCCTTTTGAGATTCAAAAGAAAAGTGCTCTGCAGGAAATATGAAGGTGTGTGTGAGTAGGGTTCCTGGAGAAGACGAACACATGCCGAAATAAGTGTGATGTATAAAGACATCAATGTTGTCATCATCAAATTCACCCGACTCTGCTGGGCTGGTCTTTTCATGAGAATGAACCAGGACGATATCCCTTTAAAAATTCATTGGTACAAGACGAGCAGGACGTCCCAAGCTTCGACTGGAGGATTGTTTGGCTGCGGACTCCTGAATGCTACTGGGACAAAGAAATTGGAAGGCAGTGGTGCGCAATAGAGAGGACTGACAATTCTTGTTGGAGCAGGCTATGACTCATCATTTGGATCGTGATGCCTGATAAGAAGAAGTAGAAATAAGTCTAAAGATTAATAAAATAAATGTTTCTCACCTTCATCTGAGATGAACATCTCTTGTTTCACATGATTGGGTCCATCTACCAAAATTGTACTTAATATTATTGCACAATAGTTTTAAATTAAAATAGTTTAAAACCATTAGAAAACAATAAATATTTATAAATTGAATTGGGATTTAAAAACTATAATAGAAAGAAGTTTTAACATTGTACGATAAGCATGTTTTAAAGATGGAAAAATAAATGTTTCTTTCCTTCATCTGGGATGAGCATCTCTTGTTTCACATGATTGGGTCCATCTACCAAAATTGTACTTAATATTATTGCACAACAGTTTTAAATTAAAATAGTTAAAACCATTAGAAAACAATAAATATTTATATAATTGAATTGGGATTTATAAACTATAATAGAAAGAATTTTGTACATTGTACGATAAGCATGTTTTAAAGATGGAAAAATAAATGTTTCTCACCTTCATCTGGGATGAGCATCTCTTTTTCCTGTTTCACATTATTGACGTAGTATGGTTCATCAACTACAAAAACAACATTAAATGTATAAGCAAATTTGGAACTATTAGCTAGTAAAGAATAAATTTTGTATTTCATACGATATTTTTTAAGGTTAGCTAAATTAATGTTTCTCACCTCCATCTGAGATGAGCATCTCTTCTCGTTTAACATGATAGACAAATGGTTTATCAACTATAAAACCAACAACAAACTTATAAGCAAATTTGGAGTCATGTACTAATAAAGAATGAAGTTTGTACATTATAGGATAAGTGTTTAAAGGTTGGCATAATAAATGTTTCTCACCATCATCTGGGATGAGCATCTCTGTTTCTTGCTTCACATGACTGAGCCCTTCTGTAAAAATTGTTATAAATTTTATTACACCAAAAAGAAACAGTTAGTAAAACATAGACAAATAAAGAAAAAAATCTAAATATTTGAGATATAAAAAAAATAATTATTTATATCAACTCAAAATGATCCTTTGGGAATATATAATGAAATAGTTTAAAACTATTAGAAGACAATAAATATTTATGTAATTGAATTTGGATTTATAAATATAGTTATCTTGAGCAAGCAGAATAATTTGTTCATAAAAATGAAAAGTTGCTGCAAGAAATAAATTGTTGAAAGAAACACAATAAACATCTTTTCCAATTTTAAGAAATCTAAATAAACTTGGCTATGAAATGGCAAATCGAATATGAAGTTACAAACCGTGGTAACATCGAAGGTTCACAGACTCACCAGTAATCTCAGTCTCATCGATTCTCTCTTCTTTTACATGAATACCAGAATTATCTGAGAAATTAAATTAATGACACGAAAAATTTATAATTTGCAATCTAAAATGTTATTAAGTAATTCTTGTACAATAAGGAAACTAAATGACCTATTTATTAAATGGAACCTGAATAGACAACAATAAATGAAGTGAAGGACCATTCCCTGATATAGAATAGGATACATTGGGAGTGAAGGATTTTACAGTTGTCACATAAAATCTAAAGGAGATTATGTAAGGAAAGAAACTGAGGAAGGGCACTGGGATGACAAACTGATTTTCAGAGGAGAATCCGAGATGTTAAGGTCCAAACAAGGTATCCGAAAGATGGGCAGGAGAATAAGGAATGAGGTTAAGGTCGACGGAAAATACTAGAACTGTGAGTTATTGCTGGAATTTGAGAGCATAGTAATTTTGATAAATAATGTACAGCAATGATGTAGAGCAGTCCCTTCCTGCTTTTCTGGGATGCCTCTTATTATTTTTCTCAGGTTTTTTTTAGCTGAGACTGCTCAGCATGATTCAGACGACCCATTAAAGTGGATTTTTTTTCTTTAAATGTGTGATCTTATAATGTAAGTTTTTCTAACTGCCTTGTTTGCTCCTCAAGGAGATTTTCTATTTTTTTATTGAAAAAAAAAACAACAAAAAAAGTATGATTGCTTCTTAATAAATTTTTATTATGCTTTATCAACTTATTCGCTAATTCAAAAAAGGCATATTTAATTCTTCGTAATAAAACCATACTGTTCATTGGTTCCAAAAAATATTTTGTTCACAAAAGAGCAGACAAGAATATGTCAACATCCCCTTCGTTTCAGATCGATTAACTGAGTTTTTTTAACCAAATGAAACAAAATAATCATATGATAGTAATAAAATGAATAATGCCAATTATTACACCTTCAACACCACTGGAAAGTCAAATGTTATTATAAGGTGACTGTAACATGGTAGAAACTGAGCTGTTTAAAGTTGATTGCACTTTCCTTTACATCACTAAATCACTTAATGTTAGGTGAACCAATCTATTAAGGTGAGATGGAACATAGAACTTGCAACTGCAAGATTAGGTTAGGATTCATGGACAAATTGTGTGTAAGAAGGCTTTTTCTAATTATCCTGAAATTAGAAATAGCAATGAAATAACTAAATACTCTCAAAATAAATTATAAAATGTTCTAAATTATTAAATATTCTATATTTGCAGTTGATCAATTGTAGAAACTACAATAATTAATTATAAATCCAAATTTGGAGGCATATGCCAATGTAGAATAAACTTTGTATCTAGTAGGATATATTAAAAGATTAGCAAAATAACTGTTAAAAAGAAATAGTTGATAAAACATAGAAATAATATGAAGGTATTTTAAATTTGTGGTATTAAAAATTTAATTAATTATATCAACTAAATATGATCCTTTTGGAATGTATTCATTTCTTGAGCAATTAGAATTATTTGAATATTTTGCATATAAAATTGAAAATCTACTGCAAGAAATAAATAGTTGAAAGAACAATAAACAACAAACATCTTTTCCGATTTTAAATAAATTTGGCTATTAAATGGCAAATCGAATATGTAGTTTCAAACCATGGTAATATCGAAGGTTCATAGACTCACCAGTAATCTCAGTCTTGTCGCTTCTTTCTTCTTTTACATAAATACCAGCATTATCTGAGAAATTAAATAAATGACATGAAAAATGTATAATTTGCAATCTAAAAATATTATTTAAATATTTTATTTGAAAAGAAAAGATATGGCCAGGGCCGGAACTCGAACACGGGACCTTCACCTCTTCGTGGTAACGTATAATAAAAAAATGATTAAGTGATTTTTTGTACAATAGGGAAACTACATGATCTATTTATCAAATGGAACCTGAATGTACAACAAAGGAAGTGAAGGACCATTCTCTGATATAATTTCAAAATTCAAGGTTTCCAGGAACTTATAAAATACAAAATATTTTGGTCACATAGGAGCAAACAAGAATATGTCAACCACATCCCCTTCGCCTCAGACTGATTAACTAAGTTTTTTTACTAAATAGAACAAAATTATCATATGATAGTAATAAAATGAATAATGCCAATCATTAAACCATCAACACCAAGGGCAAGTTAATTGTATTATAAGATAAATATAAAACAGAAGAAACAAATCTGTTTAAAGTTATTACACTTTCCTTTACATCACTATTTTACTAAATGATAGGTAAATCAGTATAGTAAGGTGAGATGAAACATGTGACTACAAGTGTAAGTATTGATGAACAAGAGTAAATGTAAGTGTAATACTATTGCTGTGATTGCTATTGATACTAAAATAGCAATCCCGCCAAATCTATGTAATATAAATGCACTGATTACCAACAAAATTCATTGCTTTGGAGTCGACTTATTCAAATTACGCAAACTAATAGAAGTGCAGAGGAAGGCTCTATAAGCTGGCCAAGTTGCCAACGAGGTTCAGTGACCGGCTATTCCAAAGAGGCAATTTAAGACAATCGAAAAGTTGGGCCTAATATGAGATAAGAATAACAGTCTAAGTAAATTTTAGTGATTTCCACGTCAATAAAGTAAGACCAGTAAAAAGAATAAAATCTTTTGTAATCTGAAAGTTACATGAATAGTTATTCCATCAAAAACTTGATACTATTTATTTCAGTTAATACTATTCTTCAATATGGCACCATTTATTCCTTGGTCACTAGTTAAATGTTATGTTTTCACACTACTGTATATTATGAAAATTAGTCCGTAGTTTGTATTAATAAATTAAAATGATTTTTCTCAACAATTTACGAATGAAAAATGCATAATAGCGCATTATTCAAATTACAGTGCTCCTTAAATTCGGTTTAGGTAAAACGCAATATGCAGGTTTTAGGATGAGCTTTCGTTCATAACGTTTAGTGGAAGGTGTATATAGACTGTTATCATGCTAAATATCCGAATTCGCAAAAAATGTGACCAGGTCCTTTCATTATCCACTTCCCTGGAAAACTTGACCTAAGTGGGCTCATTTGGGTCTGCATACAGTCAGTGTAATAAGTATTCCCACACCTGCAATTAATTCAGAAAACGTACACAAAAATTGTGTTAAAAAATAAACGCCTCGCCCAACAATTATTTTATTAACATCAAATCAATTGAGATTTTATTATTTAACATCTTCTATAAAATTAAACAAAAATATATTTTTTCAAAAGATGATTTACGAAATACACTACGTATAAAAATTATTCCTACACTACAATACGAATATTACACATTTATAACATAACACTAATAACATTTATAATAACTATATATAACTATAATATATAATTTATAATACATTTATAATAACACACACTATAAATAAAAATAAAAAACCTATACCACCATACAATGACTGATTTGCCATCATATTTTACCTTTGGAATGAGATTCCTAACTCCTGCCAGTGAAGAGCTTTACATCTACCACAGCGCTAAGTGGGCCGGCTACCCGTCTACCGGCCTGTGCTACATACTGTTTACCTGCATTCTATCCATCATTAGAAGGAATAAATTGTTTAAAAAATAAATTTCCTTTGAACAATAAGAAGCTTTCATCGATGTACACATTTTTGAAAGGAGAAAATGATTCTTTGAATGCTTTTATAATCATATCGATGAATTGCCTTATTTTGAACAACCTATCTCCTTTCCTGGTTTGATTGCTATTGTTGTCTGAAAAATGCAGCATTCGTTATACAATAAAATATTTGTCTCTAGAAATTATTTGTCCAAAAATTGAGGGATGTAATAACGGATCTTTGGAACAATAATTGCTAATAGGTAATATGGTTAATGTTATGTGCAAGTACAGTATAGTGTAGATATTTTGAATTAATAAAATTGTATTACAAGTGCATTAACGCAGAAGTGAAATTACAACTTTCAATAATTTGTAAACTTACAATAAACTTGTGTTTGCTGAAACAAATGATATTTTGCTCGACGAGGTAGCATTGGTGACCCCGAGAGTAAGTTATATTAATTTCTTAACTGTTAAGACCGTGGAAAAATTCCAACGAAAAGCCTTAAGTCTCCAAAATAAAACAAAAAGTAAAATTATCTGTCCGAGATATTTCGTCTATTCAGGCATCCTCATGGTAGAAATATAATAACAACAAAACAAAAAATGAGTAATGTACCCAAGAAACATCCCACCTCCTCGAAGGCTCAAATGCAACTAATGAATCAGAAGGAAGGTTATTAGACACTGGCTGGATAAGGTTAGATAAAAACAGCTGATAAATACTCCAGAATTTGAAAAATAAACATAGACTCACCAAACTTCAAAAAGCATAACAGGAAAAAATAAATAATAGTAAACAACAGAAAAACATGCAATAGAAATAAAAGAACATTATCAATAACCAGTGGACTTATGGCTATTAATTTTTTTCTGTTGTGCTTTTTGAAGTTTGGTGAGTCTATGTTTATTTTTCAAATTCTGGAGTATTTATCAGCTGTTTTTATCTAACCTTATCCAGCCAGTGCCGAGTAACCTTCCTTATGGTTCATTAGTTGCATTTGAGCCTTTGAGGTGGTGGGACGTTTCTTGGGTGCATTATTCATTTTTTGTTTTGTTGTTATTCTCTTTCTACCATGAGGATGCCTGAATAGGCGAAATATCTCAGACAGATAATTTCACTTTCTGTTATTTTTTGGAGACTTAAGGGCTTTTCGTAGGAATTTTTCCACGGTCTTAACATTTATGTGAGGTCTCTTTTTACTTTTCAATATTAATTTCTTAACCTTTAGCAATATTTGTGGAATTTCTTAGGATTTTTTTTTTTTTAATTTGATACAGGATGGGAAACTGAGATGAGGATAGTCCTTCTCGTGAACCCAAGAATTGCGCCGTGTTGGAAGTCAGAACCTGATTTCTGGTTCATCCTAGTCGAGGCAGTTTTTCGAGGGCAAAAATAGCCTACAGTGTGACGAAATTCGAAATAATTATTCACTTACTAGATCTCGATGTCATTAAACAGGTTTCAGATCTAGTTAAGATACCCAGTGCTCGACCCTATGAGGACATCCAAGACAGGCTTATTTCAGTCTACACTGAATCTGAGAGTAGACGTATTCGTGGCTTAATCAGAGGTAAACAACTTGGGAATGAAAATTGGTCTAATTTTTTTCGAACCATGAGAAGTCTTGCTGACGATTCATTATCTGGTCATTTATTAAAAACACTTTGGTCGCGTTCTCTTCCGTCACACTCTCAGGCTATACTTCTGGCTAATAATCACGCCGGGACGAGGTAACAGGGGAGGGAGTAGTCCATATTCATTTTAGAGAATTCTAATATTTTCTTTTTATTAGCACTACTGATGCATTGTGCACTCACAGTTGAGTTGGCAGTTGGCCTTCCTCGCCGCCGCTCGGTATATTTGCCCTGAAGATGACCTACAATGTAGGTCGGAACGTCGGCACACAATAAATAAGTATACACTTATTAAGGTGTTTTAATTGACTGCTCCCATTTTACATAGGCTTGACACTCTAAACTCTCATTGTCGGCTTTTGGGAACTTGTCGGGAGTTGGGCACCCAAGGGTCGACTACATTAACAGCATTACCAACATTAACATTAACATCATCATTACCTTCAAGTACTAACAATAAAGGTGCCTTCATAACCTCTTTGCCTCCAGTGTGAAATAGCATACAAATTCAACAATTCTATGAGACTAAGAACAAATAGAGCCATAGGAACATTATTTCCTTTATTGGCAACGATGAACAGCACATATAACTATTTCAATAAACGAATTTACTAAGAAAATCATATTTATCATGATTTTCTGCAATTTATGTATGTATGTGAAAAATGTGTCTCTCCCAAAAAAGACCATATCTATGAAGTTCTAAGAACCAAGTTCGTTATAAATTATCCTTCGCAACAATTCAGGCTTGCCACTGCACCAAAACCAAAACATCATATCCAGAACATTAATTAAGAAAATCTTTTAAAATTATTATCCTATTTATGGGATCATCAAGGATCCATGAAACCTCCCTCTCAATCCTCCCCGAGCGACCTTTTCACTCGACTCTGTTTTTTCTTTGTTGTTGGCTAATAATTATGAGGTTTGACCATATTTTTCTATTACTCTGAATGGACTCTAATTCATTATTTAATTTTGGGCTCTGTTTCGTAAAATCCTGTGGGATTTTGGGCGATCGGAGTAAAACCTTTTCTACTATTTGAAACTCATAACATTTATGGTGTACTGTCGAACCTTTTTTTTTTCGTTTTTAATCTTAATATTTCAATTCCCATTCGAGCCTGCAATCTCATTTTCATTAACTTCAAAATATTGCTAATACAATCCTCCAATGGGGTGTTTCTTCTAATACCAAAATGCAATTCAACCGGGACAGCCCTGGTGACGGTTTGGTAGCTATTATTTATAATGTGATTGTCCATTTTGGTGTATTTCGGCTACGACTTGTGATTTTCATTACTCTCAAATAGTTACCGATGTCGCAGTTAACTCTATCACTTAGGTTGCTCTGCGAGAGACGGATGGTACAAAAAACTTCTCTGATTCCTAAGTTGTTGGATGTATTCTTCCATGCTTTGTTAGTAAATTGTATCCCATGGTATGTCAAAAGCTTGAAGTGAGTTCCATAGGTCTCACAGAAATCCAGAACACATTTTAATGCATTTTTCGGGTTACTGATTTGAACCACTTTAATAAAGTTGTCAATCATAACAAACATTTAGCGCACTCCACCTCAACCTTTAACTACTGGTCCTAAGAAATCTGCACACACGAACTGTAATGGTTGGTCTACCTTAACAGTTTGAGCTTCTGCGTTGATGTTTTATTAGAAATTTTGCATGTTTGACATAAGTGACATTTTGTTATGAAAATTTTTTTACCTTTTCATCTAAATTTCTTACATGAAAATCTGCACTAATTATCTTAATCAACTTGATCATACCCGAATGAGCAAAATGTACGTGTCCTGTTGTAATAAACTGATGTTCCATGAAATCTTTCTTGATTTCCCAGGATTTTCAATGAGAAAGCTTAATGTATTCGGTGCTGCTAAATCTTCCTTTTTATAGTGATATTTGAAATAATTCATCAGTTTCCAAAGAGGATTTACGTCACCTATCCAATTGGATACTATTGTATTTTCTTGAAAATTTGTCACGTTGGATGTTGTGCTTCTTATTCCGTCCATATTCCTGCTTAATGTATCGACGGCTACATTGTCTTTCCCTTTTAGGTATATGACCTTGAAATCGAACAGTTGAAGAAAGATACTCCACCGGAGCAACCGACTCGTAATATTCTTACAAGTTTGTAAGTGAGTCAAAACATAGTGGTCTGTTAGAATTTCAAATTGTTTTCCAGCCAAGTACGTTAGTTAATTTGGCTAAATGTTCAGCGCAATGGGCGTTAAATCTTTTTCTTCTTCTTTCCCTTTCTCTGGATATCTTTCGGTGTGGAGGAGCCTCTACCCAACTGTGCAACTTCTGTCGGTCCCGTAACCCACCATTAATATTCTACACAGCATGAAAAACAGTGGCTCCAGCACAGTGTTGAACATCTTTGTGTGCATCTTCTTGTGGCGTTGGTGCCAGCTGGGGATTCTGCAACTGACAAAATGGTTCACCTGCTGATACCTCAGGGCTCGATGAAAGAAGGGGTGTTTGTAATTTTATTTCTAAATCCCCTTTGTTGAATTTTTAATCCGATCCGCTAGGACCAAAAATGTTGAGACAAGCTCGTAAGTTCGGTTATGAATTTCTTAAAAAGAAGTGCAGGTTTCGTTGAATCAAATCTCTCTCTGGGTGTGGACTGTATGTTGTAATTTGAAAAGAGTTCGCAACAATAGAGAAATAATATGAAGAAATCATAAACTTAGAAATAAAAGTTACTTACCCAAGACGCAGGCCGGGCAGCTTCGTCGATAAAATCTCCTTTGGCCCCTTGAGCGCCCAAACGACCAAAAGAAACTTGTAGCTTCCTTCTAGGTGGATTCTTATGATTTAGAAATCCTCCAGGGAAATTCACACTTAATTAGTCAATCATTCACATGAGTAAATTAAAAACCTTTTCCAGTCATTATTATTTTTCTTTATTCTAAAAAACGTTTCGACAAATCCATGTCATTTTCAATTTACATTTACTATTTAATTTTAAAAATATTTTCTAAAAAATTTTTTAATTTAATTTTGTACATTTTCAACCTTTTTGGTTAATTGTCATATAATTTAAAAATAAAGCTTAGAGTTATAGTGTACTCCATGGTCAATTACTAATTTTAAAAAAAAAATTAGTAATTGACCATGGAGTACACTATAACTCTAAGCTTTATTTTTAAATTATATGACAATTAACCAAAAAGGTTGAAAATGTACAAAATTAAATTAAAAAATTTTTTAGAAAATATTTTTAAAATTAAATAGTGTTGAAAGATTTATAAAAAAAAAAATGATGTAAATTGAAAATGACATGGATTTGTCGAAACGTTTTTTAGAATAAAGAAAAATAATAATGACTGGAAAAGGTTTTTAATTTACTCATGTGAATGATTGACTAATAAAGATGCACTCCAGTTACAAAAACAAGATATTTAAAATAAAAAATTCACACTTAATTGCAAGTGAAACGGGCGTTAATTATAAAAAAAACAAGAATAAAATAATGCAACGGAAAGTAGAGAACTGGTTATGAACTAGACTCGCTATAATTGAGCTGGATAGCTGGGGTAAGCAAAAGAACAAGTGACTGGTTTGTGTGTAATTTCGTCCTGAAATTATTCATATTTTTTATTTATTCTTGCTTTCATTTCCACCATCCTTTGTGCATTTAAATTTGGTTCTGAAGTAAAAGAATCTATTTTTTCTATATTACCCTGTGCTTCATCTCCTTCCTCTCCTGAAAACTCATGTGCCTCACATTCTTCCATTTAATCGTCTTTACAACCCCTCGAGATGTGCACTCTTCTAATCGTCTTTGCATTTTCGGTCCTGGCGTCATTTTGAATAAATGGAAACAATTACGGCCAACAAAACGTTTTCCGAAATACTAACTTGATTAATTAATACTGATATTATCTTATGAATGAGAGGAAAATAGTTGACTGGATGATAGAATGGAGAACGGAAATAGTTGGGGGGGGGTGCAGTAAAAAAAACACCAAATAAGGGTAATTGTGGAGAAAGAGTCTCCTTTCGGTCCACTGCCATTTTCGTGACGTAGGCGATAAACAGCGCCCTCTACATTTCGCTACCGGCACTTCTCACTCACCATACAGTGCTTGTATTAGTAGGATCTAGCAGGACAAAGTTTTTTTCCGAAATGATTTGTATCAGTTGCTGTCTCTTACTCTGATTTTGATGCCAGTTTCGGCATAGATGAAGTTTTTTACGTTTGGTTTCTACGTGGAGTCATTTCCGAATCTTTTAACTGCCCCTCAGTGCACACCACAATGCAAAGAATATTTGGACTTAATTTATTACAGGTAATTTCAATAATTGCAGTCGCATGCTTATATACTACCCTCTTAAATTGTTATATGCTACTTGATGTCTATGTGTAATATTGCATTCTAATACAGTGTGATTCCTTTCTCATCTACTAATTTCTTTTTTTATATGACTAATGTTTAAATGCAATATTAGTATGCCCAATGTTAAAGTGCACATCACAATGCAAAGAATATTTGGACTTAATTCATTACAGGTAATTTCAATAATTGCAGTCGCATGCCTATATACTACTCTCTTAAATTGTTATATACTACTTGATGTTTATGTGTTACTAATATTGCATTCTAATACAGTGTGATTCCTTTCTTATCTACTAATTTCTTTTTTTATATGCCGAATGTTTCATTTTGGAATTATTCATTCCATGTTCATTTTTAGATGAAATGATTACCGATTCTCTTTTCCATACTTCTTCCATACTACAGGTAATTTCAATAATTGCAGTCACATGCCTATATACTACTCTCTTAAATTGTTATATGCTACTTAATGTTTATGTGTTACTAATATTGCATTCTAATACAGTGTGATTCCATTCTCATCTACTAATTTCTTTTTTTATATGCCTAATGTTTGAATTTGGAATATAAGTAAAATAGAAAATAAGTAAAATTGCTGTACCAGCCTATTATGGATTTTACAAATGATTATTTTTAATGATTTTCTTATTCTTTATTTGCGTTCTTTTTTCAGGGTCTTACTCGTCTTGTTTTTCAGCCTTACACATTTCAACAACTCCAGAAAATCGTCTTGAATAGCATTGGGCTCAGCTCAAACTTTCATGTTGATGCAGTTCAGATAGTAGCAAGGTAAAGTATAATTAATAACCATTTTACCATTTGTACATTTTTATACATTCATTATATCATGTATAATATAATTTATTTATTATAAAAATATATATTATCATAAACAAGAGTGTGTCTGTGTTAATTTGTATATTATTCTTTTACTAAGAAAGTAGCTGCTGTTAGTGGAGCTGCTCGAAGAGCATATTGGATATATGTCGTCGCGCAATAGAAATGATATCTTCTGATTCAGAAGTTGTTAAAGTATCTCACATAGAGAAGGCTCTTGTTGAAATATTTACAAGAACGAGGGTCACGTTTATTAAGTATGTAAGTATGTATTAAAATATGATTTTAGACACACTTAAAATTTTATTTTTTATTAAATAATTTAGTTAATGCTAAGTAATTTTGTTGCCAGTATTTTAATTAAAATTGTCTTCTTTTTTTTTAATCTTAAAATGTTATAATGTTATTGATATACTTTCTTTTATATGATTTCAGAAAATGCAGTGTAATTAACCAGTTTTTATTAAGGGCTATGAGAGAGGAATTTCATAGAACTGGGACTGAAGAAACTACTATTGCCCAAGTTTATTCTCAATTCAGTGTAATTACCACTCTTGAAGGTATCAATTTAATTATGAGCTATAGTTTTAAGTTTTGATTTTGAGTTTTTTTGGCATACGTTTTCAGCATTAATATTCTTGTTTTAAAAAAAAAAAGAAGAAATTTAAGTGATACTGGATATAAACAAGTTTTAAAAATTTACTGACATTTTATTTTATTTATCAGTTTTTAAAGAAATGTTAACCATTTATTGATGCACATAGTAGTCAAATGTGTTTTTTTATTTAACGTCACTTTATGGTGCTACAGCTAATCGGACGATGCTACAGTGAGGCTCTAAATTTTGCCTACCCAGGTTTAATTTGGATAGGGATTTTTAACGAGTACCTGATATCCTACAGGCTCAGGACCCCTGATAACGTCTATTCAGAAGGACAGCATAACCTAAGATTTTTTACTGCCTTTAAAAATTCCTAGGGCCACCTGCCGGACTATGAACTCACCATTTTGAGCTTAGTAGGTTTTTATGCTAACCATTAGACCACAGTTGACCCCAACACTAAATGGAACAGTCACATGATAATAATAATAAAAGCCATAGTGAACCCAAAGACTCAATGCTGATACCACTAATCACTATTTACAAACTTCTGTCAATCGATTGCTGCCAAAACCCAAATTAGTAAGATCACCATTAATGCAATCCAAACATCTAGGCCTTGATCTATCCCTACAATGCTCATTAGTTCGCTCAGTACGTATTACCTTTTCAGAAATTCAATTGTTACCAAACCCAACAACATTGTTAACCTTCTTGATCTTCATGATGCTATCACTTCAATTACAATTACTTACAGCATTTTGCAAACTCCTATATTTTCATATATACGTGATTTTTTTATACCAAATATTCTAAGCAACACCTAATTTTGAATACCTTGAAATGTCGTTTTCATCCTTCAAACTACCATTAATCATCCTCCTTCTGGGTTAACTTCATGTTCCGTTTGTTCGAAATCATAATTATCTCTTTACAACTATGCACTCGTATTCTGAATACAACTTATTTGAAGCCATTGCCCAATAGTTGAAATGTTATTTTTACATTTCAATTTATAAACTTCTATCCAGGTTCATAATGATTGTTTACTGTAAAGAAATATTTGAAACATAAATTATGTTGAGGATTAGTGAGAATGCTTACAAATTTGATTCTGGTTGACAACAGGAAGTTATGATTTACACAGAAACATTGGGCATTGATTGAATAACCTTGTCTATAACTCTTTTAAACCTTATATTGTACGGAAGCAATACATCTTTCACTGATTTAAGTGGTAATTTTACTATTTGAGTATCTCTTTACAGGAGTACTTACTGTAAATATAGAAATATAAATAAGCATACAAAGAGAGGTTTAAAAAAAAATTTTATTTTATTTTATTTTTTTGTAATGTAAAATCAGAATTCTTTTGACACTCTAGTAGCCTACTGTGATCGATTAATTTTATTAGCAAAATCCACCAAGAGCTTTCCAAAATTCAGATAGACTTTTTCTTTTACAATAAACATATTATATTCACAAGCATAGAAACTTTTTCAGAACGTTTATGTGCACAAATTATTAATTCTAAAAACACTATGACGATTTGTCAATCTTTAGAAAAATACTTTATTCGGATATAGTATAAAGTATTTTTCTAAAAAATGATAATTGTTGACCTTGATAATGTATGTTGAAGAAATTGGTCCGGGTAGAGGTCACTGAATGAATTTCTCGTGTAATTTGAGAAATTCACGAGTAATTCTCACGTGTAATTCTCAAATTACTTGAGAAATTCATTCAGTGGCCTCTACCCGGACCAATTTCTTCAACATATTTTTCTAAAGATTGACAAATCGTCATAGCGTTTTCAGAATTAATAATTTGTGCATATAAACGTTTTGAAAAAGTGTCTATGCTTGTGAATATAATATGTTTATTGTAAAAGAAAAAGTCTATCTGAATTTTGGAAAGCTCTTGGTGAAGCAAGTGGCGAACCATCTGATGATCCTAAGGATATTAAGATAATTATGATTATAAAATAAAATATGGTGTAATAGATATTTTGTTGACTACTAATGTTGATTTTCCAGGAGCATGTAAGTGATGAATTGAAACCAGTCGACCCCAGGCTATACCAGGTTAAGCTTGGGATGAGGTATTTAGAACTGCCTCAGGTAGAAATTCCGAACAATAAACTTGACCACAATCTTCTCAACAGCAAAAATGTTTCCTACCTTGATGTGTTTGTGTGGTGAGTCAAGGTTTTTTCATCATTTAGTCTGTACTAGTTTAAGGGAACTCATAAGTAAAAACAATCGGAGGTGGGACTGAGGAGGTGTGGTCAGGGATATTGAGGGAACTCATCTATTGCAACTGAGTCCAAAGAAAGCCAAGTTTGAAATACAATATAAAAAAGTCCAAAATGAAGTCTAAGGGTCAAACTCGAAACAACAATAATAACTCCAAGATAATGCAAAGGTAAGCCAGCTAAATAGTGGGGATAAGGGCATTACTTGCCAGCAGAAGCGTTTACTTAAGTGTCAGGCTAAATATCTAATTTTTATTGCTCTTCTTTTATGTTATACTAAAAAATGACTTAAAAATAACATAGTTCTTTTAGCTAAAGTCTATTATTTCAGGGCTTCATATTTTTATGTACTAAATAAAATTATAACTCGTCAATAAGTCAACTTATAGTTTCTGGATGATGATAAAGCAAATCAAGATCGAAGAAACAAACCTTCATTCCTGATAGAACTTCATTAATAATCTTGACCCTCTCGTCTTTAAACTTCATCTGTTGGACTTGAAGATTCTTCGTTAAATTGGCGAAAAAAGCATTAGCAGGAATCATAATGACCATGACGCCCAAACCCATCAGTACACTTGGTCCTGAAATTGTCAGAAACATTTTATTATCGTAGCAACAAAACAAAATGTTAAAACAACAACAAAAAATAGTAGAATTGTGCTGATAGAACTAAAATTAAGTTCTGTTAAGTTCCAATTATAATTAAGTACTGATGAATAAATTTATGTAAAATAAAACTTGAATTTAAAAAAAGAAAGAAAGAGATGAAAGAAAAGTTCACACCTAATTGCTGCCATAAGAAATATAATGATAGCACAATTTGAAGCGGTGCAGACCACAGCGTATTTAAGAAATTTACCACCGTCATGAACGCCATTAAGTTAACAATTTCACCTAATGTCGAATCTTTTCTAGCTGCGCTTGATAATTTCAGAGCCTAGGAAAATAGAAAAAAAATGCTAAATGAATGACATTTATTTTTTTAATAACTTCAATTTAATTCATTTTACTAATTACTGTTTAATATATTATATGTATAAGCATTGTATTAGTAATACCTTCCTGTAAACTGCAGTAATAAGAGACGTTCGCAAACGAAGGCCAACTAACGAAATCCTCTGGTTGTATTGAGATTGGATCAAACTCTGCAGCGTAGTGACCGTGAGAAGGAGAGCAGCGTAGAAATACCCGTGCCATCTTGGCTCATCATGAGAGGACACAAAGTTTATAACCAGTCTAAAAGAAAGTTATTTAATTAGTCAAAGGGGCAATCAATTAATTTACATGAATTATTCCCATATAGTATAATAGATAAAATGAAAGGTGTGTGGAGCAACCACCAAGTTTGTTAATTTTATTGAGTAAAACAAAAAAATGATTAAATATAGTATTAAAAAAAATTAAATAGTAAATGTTTATTTATTTATTGCATATATATGAGATCAGTGCTTGGGAAAAAGCTGATGAAACTGGGATTAAACACAAAGAAAACTCAGGCCATTATAGGTTCCACTTCCCAGCTTAAATACATACCTTTTCCACATTAGTCTTGAACGACCACCCCATCACTTTCTGCTACTCTGTCAAAAACATTGGCATTACTATTGACCAAACCCTTTTCTGGAAATCTCACATCATCCAACTATCCTGACGATCAATAAGCTCTATATATATTTTTTGATTTGATTTGAACGATTGAATAACTTATATTGAATATAAGTTATTCAATCGTTCTCGACATCTCCTTACGAAATCTACCTGTAAGCTCCTCATATCATCTCTGATCTTTCCTCACTTTGATTACGGTAGTGTGGTATATGGGGGCCTTTCAAATGTGCTTGAGGACAGATTAAAGCAAATAATGAACTGCTCTCTAAGATTTGTCCTTGGTTCCCTGAGGCAATATCGCACGTCCCAACTTGACTACAAGTTAAAGTGGCTATTCCCTTCTACTCCATAGACCATATTTCCTTGGTTCATTCTTACACTAGTCCATTATTAACTCTCCTTACCTGTTCTATATCTATCAAGCTCCAGAAAACAAGATCTCACCTTCTGATCTCTATATTCGTTGCCAAAAAACAAAAACATTCAAACTAGCCTGTTCTTCCAATATCTAGAAACCAATCCCTCCCATTATCAGCTTCTTCCCAATCCTCATATAAATCCTTGCTTTTCCAATATCTCCTTAATCTGCCTGGCTTCAAATACTTGGGTGATTTTTGAGGAGTCAAGATAGATGTAGCTATCTACTCCACCATCCGTGTTTTGATTCTTATTTATTGATTTTTATTACTAAGGCTAAAATCAGCTATAAAAATAGAAACCAAAAAAAAAATATTACCAATATTTTATAATTACTTTAAAAGTTCTGGACTTGCAAAGGTCAAAACAACATCAAAAAGCTGCAAAAATATATAAATATAATATATAATATAATATATATATAATAATATAAATATAAAACAAAAACACTCCTCCAAATGCTCTAGCGAGAGTTGGTACAACCGATACTTGTTTAGATTTTACTTCTCTGGGTCCATTAAATTCAACAGTGTTAACTGTTTTCTTAAATTCCGTTTGTTCATCAACATATATCCTAGACAAAAAATAAATTGGATTAAAATGATTATCAGTACAAAAATTAAATTAATGGAGAATTTAGTGACATTCATTTCATCACAAAATTAACACAAAAATGTATAAGAACTGTTCTTTTCTGCGAAATTACAGATATTTTATTGTCAAAATGATTACTATAAGTTCCTCTTTGCTATACGATTGGTTCTACATATGGTTACGGTTTTCTAAAAAAAAGGCTCAGGCTATAACTGATCAGACTAATAATATAAATGTATGATTAAATTTTCTGTGTCTAAGCATCATATCAATAGTCTTCTTCTTCTTTCTCAACACCCTTTTGTGCCTCTCAGCAGAGCGTTTATCCATTTAGATGGTATACCCTGAATTTCTTTGAATCAAATGTCTGTCAGGGCTACTGGTTGTTTGGTTGTACCCGCCAAACTAGGATCTTCCCAGGTGGCCCTGAGGTGTGTACGTGTGTGATCTTAATTTTCAATATTTAGCATATAAGTTTTGAAAATTTATTTAATTTAATTTTGTACATAACAATAATCATCTCTCATTGCTAGACATAATAAAAATATGGATGAGTTATGAACTATAAAGAAAATTTATAATTAACTAAAGGCAAAAAAAATGAAAACAAGTTTCCCAGAAACCGAACTAATAAAGGAAATAGTATGTATCTGAAAAGCTTAACATTTTATGAATAACTATTGTCTAACAATTAAATATGTAGTTACTAAATATCAACTTTTACAAGGTGGGTGAAGATTACGAGATGCGCATACTAGATTTTTTCATTTATATTATGCCCAATAATTTATTATAAAGATGTAATTAAAAACGGAACGATTTAAAACTATATACTACTTACTTCTTTTTATAAGCTTTATTCCAATATTTGCTGAAGACTTGATAAAGTTGAGCTGCGCAATCTTGGTGATTCATTGACCACAGATCTTTGTTGGTGAGTGGTCTTTTGAATCCTTTGTATATAACAGTGTCGAACCAAGCAAATGTCAATCTCGAAGGGAAAGAGGCATTTTCTCCTGGGTTCGGATTCTATGAAAAACAATATCGAATATTTATATTTGATTGTATTAAGAAAACAAATTGTAAAATAAACGTGGAAATATTTCTATTTATACTATTTATATATTCAAATTTTAGGTTGAATTTTATAAAAAAAAAAATCATATTAAAAATTATATGTTAACGGCAAATACTGCTATTTTAGTAGTTTTAGATTAAGAAAACAATTATAAAAAAATACTTGTGAAGATCTTGGGTCTAGAACAAATTTATGTTCTGATTATTTGAAAATTCTTCAAGGGTGCTGCATGTCCCCTACCTTGTTTAAGATTTTCATCGATGGTTGCTTGGAAAGTTGGAACAAAAAATGTAATCCGATGGGTATACCTATAAACGGCTTTCACTTATACCATCTACTATTTGCTGATGACCAAGTGATTATTGCCCAGGACGAAGAAGATGCGAGTTACATGTTTAGAAAAGCGGTTGACCAATACAACCAGTGGGGATTAAATGTCAACTATACTAAAACTAAGTATATGTGCACAGATAGGAGCGAAGCAGACGACCCAACTATTGGGAGCTTGGACAGAGTGGAGCAGTTTTGCTATTTGGGGTCCATACTGGAAAGCGGAGGGACCACAAATGTGGAAGTAGAAAAAAGAATAACGAATGGTAGGAAAGCAGTTGGCATGTTAAACTCTCTCCTTTGGAGTAATAATATACTGGGAAGGACGAAGAAACTGATATATAGTGTTGTGGTCCAAAGTATAATGATCTACGGCTCTGAAACCTGGGCCCTCAATAGAGTTCAGGAAAGAAGGTTGTTATCAGTAGAGATGGACTTCTGGAGAAGATCTGCCCAAATATCAAGAGTGGAACATGTCAAAAATAGCGATATCAGGGAAAGAATGGAAGTTAACAAGAACATACTAGAGGTCATCGAAGAAAGAAGATTGAAATGGTTTGATCATGTGAAACGGATGGACAGTAAGCGGATCCCGAAATTGGTCATGGAGTGGGAGGCCGAGGGAAGGAGGAAAAGAGGAAGGCCTCGAACCCAATGGAAAGTTAAAGTGGAAGAAAGCTTGGCTGGGCATGGAATGACGGAGGAGGATGCGCTTGACAGGGACGAATGGAAGAGAAGGCTGAAAGAAGAATTTGGATGAGGAAACCTTCATTTGTGAAGAAAATCCTTTAAAAAAAAAAAAAAAAAATTATTTGAAAATTTATGTTCAAGGCTATTTTATACTCTGGAAGGAAATATTTTTTATTATTATCTATAAAAAAATATATTAAAACTTATACAATAAGACTAAAATACTGTTGTTTGTAGTAGATTTAGATACAAAAAATATATAAAAATACATAGGAAGTGCTCGGGACCGGACCGTGATAAGTCGCATCTAAAAAATTAATGATTAATTTGTACAAAACACTAATTTATTTCTCTATATGGCTCTTCATCAAGCCAGTTTTAGTATATTCCATTCTGTAGTCCTACTACCTAATGGAATATACCAAAACTAACTAAATAGAGAAATAAATAGCTTTATAGAGAAACAAAGTAACATTTTATACTGTAATAAACTCTATGTTTTTTTGTTTTTTTTTATATTATACTATTGTTATGAGTTATTAACTCACATTATCAAGACATTTAATTGTTATAATTACTGTTATGTCAAGCAGCTTTATAGTTATCCAAAATTAAATGGAACCTCTGGTAGGTTTCGTACTAACTTTCCAGAGATAATTCAAGTATTAAACTATTGTCTATATGGGTTTTAGTCTGGCTCTAACTACAAGAGATAAGAAAATTTAAGTAACAAATAGTATTTCATAGCACTAACTTTTCAAAGAAAATAAGCCTTACCTTCATTTTAGGATGTTCCGATTGTTTTGGAGGCTCAACAAACCAATGTAAAAGAAACATTTTAAAGCATAGGAAATAATATACTATAAAATAAATCCTTCCAAGTTCTGTCACATCCTGCATAAAAAAAAATTAAAATAATGACAATGATGATTTTATATCTAAAATGTAATTAAAAGAATTTTATAAAAGTTTCTCTTACACTTGAAAGGTGTCCAGTGATTTCTGTATAAAACTGGGAAAACCCCATCAATACCACAAGAAACCAATAAATGAACATAAGACCTGAAACTCGCTGACCATATTTCCTGTGATAAATTACTAACGTTATGCATAAGACCTAAAAAAAAAAGAAAAAAAAATATACATAAAGATTTAAGATGACTTATACTTTATTGACTAAAAACAGACTTACCAACGAAGCTAATTTGATCAAAGGAGTATAGAAATCTACAGGAAAAACCTCTTCAGATCTATTTAGGTTATAGATGAATTCTGCTATACACAACGCTATTAGAAGTCCAAGGGTAATCTGTAAATGAAAGTTTGCATTTTGAATAATGTTTGTTGTGAAATAATTGAAAAAAAAAATATAAAATACTACTCCATGAAAATTTATAATCAAACGATTAGCTTGATAAAAGTTAGTATCCAGAATGAGTAAACTAGAATTGTAAATATATTAATTATTTTTAAGAAGGCAATAAAAAGGCCTTTAAGGATCAGGAGGATTGAAAAAAAAAATTATTTTAAATTTATTGAACAGTTTTACTTACCATTTTTCCTATGCATTTCCAATTCCAAGGGATGTTTCTAGTCTTACTACTAAACGTTATGAATATATCGATACTCGAAAAAATCCATAGGAATAAACCTGGTATCCAAACGAATGCAGTCTTTTCGAAGCATGGCGTTAATTGTGGATATTCTGAGTTCCATGTTGCGTTTGAATCCTTAAAGAAACCACAAAAACAGGTTAGCTGTGTTTATAAGATATAAAATAACATAAAGTAAAGTTCACAGTGTATTCGAAATTTCATACCCAAAACTGAGAACCACAAAAATCATTTATTAATGTCCAATTGGTGTCCTCCAAGAAGCTCATTTTGTAAATGGCGATACTAATATTTTTATTTTACCATGAATATTGGTTTGGCTGAAAGTAAAAAGTAAAAAATATATATTATTATATGAATATTTGAAGTATATACATATTTTAAGATATAAGTTTTATGAGATGAAAATAGTTGACTGGATGATCTAATGTAAAGGAGATAGTTGGGGGGTGCAGTCAAAAAAACACTGAATAAGTAATAAACTTATAATTATGTGCCGATGTTTCGACCTACAGTGTATAGTGTATAGTCATCTTCAGGGACACTGTAGGTCGAAACGTCGGCACATGATTATAAGTTTATTACTTATTCAGTGTTTTTTTGACTGCACCCCCCAACTATCTCCTTTACAATAGAAGTTTTAGTAGTTAACACTCCGGTAATCGCATGTCATCTGAGAGATTCCAGAGAAACATTTATGGTTGTTGCCAGAGCATGTTGAAACTTGCAAACCCCTCCCTCCTTCTATCCTGCTACCCTAGTAGTAGCTACATGCCAGTGTAGTTTGGGTTTTCTTCTGGACAAGTGATTAACTTGATATTAGCTGAATCATCTGTGAGATCCTACACGACTACTGGGGGGGAGGGCGACATTGGCCTATGGTGGTGTTTTTCTCCTTAATAAATATTGCTGGCATCAATGCCCATGTAATATTTTTATCGAATGGGAACGAGATACCAGTTAGGCAACTTATTTTAAGATGTCTCGGGATAGAATAACTATAAGAGCAGCTTCAGAGGAGAAGAAAAATCTTACTCCTCCCACCGCAATGTTAAGCAGATTCCAGGAGATCTCACTAGAGGAAACTGCTTCTATTGAAACAAATGAAGATGCAGCAGAAGCTACTTCTCGTAAACGGTGTTCACATTGTCAAAAAGACAGAAATAAGGTACACCCAGTACAGATGTAAAGATTTTGGGCAGTATTTATGCTTAGGTGCACATTGTTCCTTTATTTGTGCTGATGGTTGTAGTCGCAAAAAAGACTGATACATTTTTTTACATAAAAAAAGTATTATTGGTAATTAATTGTTGATTATGTGTATATACTTTAAATTTATTTTCATATTGCCCATATGAAATATTTTGTAAACCTCTCTGTTTATTATTTTATATTTTAAAATTTTTCCTTATTGTTTTATTTTTTATATTTCTTTACATTTTTTTTAATAAACATCCATGACTAGAGATTTAATTATTTCAATCATTTTACCAATTTTCTATAATGTTAAAGTAACATTTTGAGTATAATCGGACAAAATAGAAAAGGCATTTCACAGATGACATGCGACTACTTATGTTCCATTTAAAGGCGCGACTACTGAAGTGTTAAGAAAGACAATTTATTTCTTGATAAACTATACTTTACTTGATTTATAATGTTTCTGATCCATTTCAAATACATATGGAAGGGATATATGATCATGCTAAACATGATTAATAACTTTGAGTTATTAAGAGTACTATATAGATTTTATGGATAATATTTAATTCTATATTCCTTTCAAATGTATTTAAAAATGTTATTACTAATTGAAACATTACTATTAAATTAAATAAGTGTATTGATGTAAAGTAAAATAACAAGAAAGAGTCTAAATAATAAAATCCATTATTTGCTTTAGATCAATTTAAAGGAAAGATTTTTTCTTTTTTACAGAGCATCTATATCGGAATTGAGGAGATACTGGAAAAACATGGGGACAGGGATTTCGGTTAGGGAATTTAAATGGGGATAGGGAAGAAGAATGGCAGATATTAGATGGGATTGTGTTCCAGATGGCAATAGACCAGATAAGAACGGAATAGTTTGGCTTTGTGTGAACGGGTATAAAGTTCAGAAAGGTTGAGGTCTTGTTTCCTGGTGTTGGACTGAGAATTTGGATTGAAGAAGACACAGATAAAGGAAGAGTTGATGAATTGGTATAAGAATTAATCGAGGGAATATTTTCTATGGGCGGAATGGAAAAACAACTTTAACTCATCATAATATATATATAACAAAAATAGTGCTTGTGTACTAGCTGGTCCTTCATTGTTTATAACCTTAACACTGATAATTCAGATACTGATTACACCGACCTTCTTATTAATGGAAATTGAAATATACAAAATGTAATAATAAAATGCTAATTTTAGACCCCTCTAGCCACGTTCCTCTTCTTATATAAATGTTTTCCCTTCACTTTTGGAGAAAAAATCTCTATTTCTATCATTGTAAAAATCAATTTGAAGCCCTTTTTCATATAATTTCATCTTTGGAATTATTCTTAACTGTTGGAAGTATTTCACAGCTTCTTCATTTATAAACAGCAATACCCAAAGTTCTATTTTCTTTCACAGACAAAAACACAAAAATAAATTTAATAATCCACACGCAAATAACTCAAATGAGACATGTGATAAGGAGAGAAGAAGAGGTTACACAAGATAAAGAGGTAGGTTTAATGCAGACCGGCTAATACACAAGTACCTATAAAACTGACTCATTAATACATCTTTTGAATATCTAAATTGTTGATTTTTAGGGATTGATTTTAATAAAAAATATTAAAAATGCAGTTCGTAATGTATATTCTTTAAGCAATTTTTTAGGGGGATAAAATATATCCTGAAAAACCACAGGACTGAGGAGTACAGAAGAACTAACAAATACTTGATATTGAGAACTTCTTAATAAATGATGATATGCTCTTATGATGTACACTTTGAGATGGAGTCTCTGAGAAGATCCGGAGGAGGAAGGACCGAAGACGCGGAAGACTCCCTTTTAAAGGGAGTAAAAATTCCTTAGTTACGCTGTCCTTCAGAAGGGACGTTAAACGGGGGTCCCGAGCCTGTACGATGGCAGGTACTCGTTAAAAAATCCCTATCCTAATTAAACCTGGATAGGCAAACTTTAGAGCTCCCAATATAGCATCGTCCGATTAGCCATAGCAGCAAAATGTGACAATAAATGAACAAACAACAACAGTTAAGTCGTACTTTAAGTTTTGTTATGTACGAAACATTTTTTTACTAAGATTTATGGCCTTCAATTATTCGATATAATGAATTGAATTGAATTAATGACCTACTAAAATATATAAAACTGTGTTAACATCAAACTTTGAAGTTTGGTATATTGTCTTGCAAAATCAAAGCTTGATAGCAAAATAATTATGGTACCTATGTTTTAAATAACATTATATCCTTCAAATGTTTATCATTCTATTATTCTATCTTTCTTGTCATTCTATAACAGAAAAAAATATTTTTTCTGGGGTGAGGAAAAGAGTGATCTGTCCAATGACGCAATTGTCCAATGGCGCCAAAGGTCTGTATTAAAATGAAGGATGCAGCAAAAAAGTATGAAATGAAGGTTGCGTAGAGTTTATCAGGTTCTCACTGGCTAATTGATATAATATAATAATAATTCCTTAAAACATTTGAAGCATCTAATTTCCGTCCAAACTTATCTTTCGATAACAAAATACTTATCGCTGACCTACTCAGTGCATGATTAAAAGGAGATTTTTTTTTAATCTTATTGTTTTACAATAAATAATATTTCTACATAAATTGTAAAGATGCAATACATAACTTATTTATATGGTTCAAAACATAAATAATAGTAGTGCCAATAGCAGTAATGTACCTGTCAATGGTATCAGAAAGAAATAAACCATAGATTAAATTTCCCGAAAATTAGCTAGGATGGAGCCAAGAGAACGGAGAAGCACCAAAAATCCCTATCATCATTTTCAATAATTTTCAATAAATCAATTGGTTTAGTATGTTCAATAATGAATCTTTGTAATTGAACAAGAAAAAAAAAATTCTCCTTAATCGAGATTAGGTTCCAAGATAGAACCCAGATATCCAGATTTCAGTTTTCTTCAGATTTGGCACTAAATAAATGTATCACTTCAGCATTATCTAATAAACTCTTCAATCATAACCACTTACCTTTTATCTTAGAATATCTCAAGACGTTATTTATTCTTCAAACTAGCAGCCAGCCTCACTGCAGTAGAAAAGTTAGAAGGATTTTAATTTTTTATTAATTTTGGTAAATTTTTTGATTTTTAAATATTTTTATTTTTAAAGAGAAAAGGTAGGCCCTCGGCCGAGATTCGAGCCCGGAACCTTTGTCTTTCCATGACAGCGCTCTACCATTTGAGCCACCAAGGCCGCCTGCCGGCAGAGGACAAATCTTATCTCTTATCCGATCCCATGTCCTCGTGCTCTCGCAATGTTTGCGATGAATACACTAGGACGAAGTTCTTTGAACATTAATTTAATTTTAGGATCTTATTGACTTACGTCATATTACTATTTATAATTTTTTATAATTATTGGTCAATTTTTTAATTATTTTTATGTTTAATGAGAAAAGATAGGCCCTCGGCCGGGATTCGAACCCGGAACCTTTGTCTTTCCATGACAGCGCTCTACCAATTGAGCCACCAAGGCCGCCGGCCGGCAGAGGACAAATCTTTTCTCTTATCCGATCCCATGTCCTCGTGCTCTCGCAATTTTTGCGATGAATACACTAGAACGAAATTCTTTGAACATTAATTTAATTTTAGGATCTTATTGACTTACGTCATATTACTATTTATAATTATTGGTCAATTTTTTTATTTTTAAATAATTATAAATAATTCTTTAAAATTAAATTCCATTCATTTCTCGGTGCCTTCTTCTTTGGTCTCACTACTTTATGGACGACATTATTCATTGCTTCTTTAAGAATTTCCATTTTTCGTCTACTGAACAATTTTCAGATTCTTCTTGAAATTCCTTTCTCATTTCTTCTCTTCTTCGCTTTTCCGTGACCAACTTTTCTATGTCCACCGGGTCCGCCTGTCTTTCACTAGTCTTTTTTAATCCGCAATTTATCCTCTGTTTTATTTTGCTTAAGACTAAGTAATGGTCACTGTTACAGCTTGCACCTCGGTAGCTTTTGCAGTCTAGAACAGCGGATGAATGCCTCGAGTCAATGAGTACATGATCTATATGATTCTTTGTAAGACCATCTGGGGAGATCCACGTTTCTTTATGTTCAAACATTGTGCTCATTATTTTCATACCGTTGGACGTTGCAAAATTTATTAGCCTTTCACCGTTATTATTTGTAATATTGTGAAGACTGTGTTCCCCTATCGTGGGCCTGAATTCTTCTTCCTTTCCTATTTTGGCATTCAAGTCTCCGATTACTATTTTTACATCATAGTTGGGCACTGAGCTATACACCCTTTCCAGTTCACTGTAGAATTCCTCTTTTTCAGATTCACCCTTCTCTTCTGTAGGAGCATGCACGCTGATTAAGGATATGTTGGTAAATCTTCCTTTGAGCCTGACGCTACAAAATCTTTCACTAACCAGTGATTAGTTTATCAAAGCCTGCTTCAGGGAATTTTTTATTATAAATTCACTTCCGTATTGGTTGGTCTTGTTCCCACTATTTATAATTATATATTTATTCAATGAGACTAGGTCACTGTCCTTCCAACGAATTTCCTGTAGTGCTGCTACATCCACTCTATACTTTTCTAATTGGGTCTCCAGATCTTTGCTGGCTCCCGCTTGCAAAAGGCTTCGGCCATTCCATGTTCCTACTCGCAATATCCGCCTTTTCCTCTCTCTCCTTCTCCTTCTCTTTTCCTCTCTCAGTTTGCTTACAGTAAGCGCTGGTTGGGACCCCCCCCCCGCATCCGATCGGGTCCCTCTGGGGATTATATTTACCTGCACTTTTTCCATGAACAAAGCTGTCAGTGGTTTCTCCACTGTTGTGTTTTATAGGGTAGGGTTTTTGCCCTACGCCCAACCCTCCTGTTTTATCCGGGCTTGGGATCGGCTATGGGGTCTAGCAAGCTAACTCCGTAGGCACAGTTGTGATTAATTGGGAGCTTAAAGCATTTTTCTAGTAACCATCCATACCATTTACTTGTTGTGTTAACATAATGCAGTTGTAAATTTCATTGAATAAATTATTAAAAAAAAAAATATTTCTACTGACTCCACATTCCAATAAAAAATAAGGGGGGACTATGTGGTGGGTTGAGCGTGATCTAGGATGTCACCTCCCTGCACAACCGCTGTCCACGTAACAGTACTAATCGTGGCTGGATACTGGATTTTCCTGTATCTGATTACAAGTGATACTGATACTTTTCTTTTCGTATCTGATACTTTTACTTGATACTTTTTTAGTTGAATACAGATATCCCGACTCTTACTCTTCTAATACGCTACACAGAAGCCTTTCTTGGGGCATCAGTTTTTGCTATCATTTTTAAAGGAAAAAGTTATTCGCCGAAATAGTAACCTGCACAAAACATCAAATGATTAAAATCATGTTTTTATTGGTTAATTATTTTTTGAAAGCTATGGAATTATTGAGCATTAAAAAATAGATTTTAACCCTACCTCAAACGTTTGGTATTCACATTCCAAGACACGTAGAATTTGGGTTGTAATACAAAATATGTCTGTCCGCCACCGCACACTACACTCTTTAAAACGCTATAGCTGGTTTTTCCCTCCGATTTCAATCATTTACGTCGATTGCCTTTACTTTATGGTGTAGATATATCCAACAAAGAACCCATATTTGCCCGAACATTGGTCGAGGTTTTTTTTTTGCAAAGTTGCTCCTGAAAAATCATGTATTAGGAGGCGATCTCAGAAAATGTTATTTCAACCACCCTTTACTGTTAACTAATTTCATAATTTATTTTCCTTTCTAGATATGTGATAATTGACTAATTACAGATTATATTGATAATAAGTCAAAACTTGTTCACTATTTTTTTTACTTATTTATTTATTAATACTAAGGGGAGATGCGGGGAAATTGGTCTTTCGGCGGTAATAAAATCACTATTGCTTATTATTTATTTATTTATTATTAAAATTATCGTTATTATTAGTAGACAATATTTTTTTTTTAAATCCATGAGACGATGTAATTTTATTGCCAAAATGAGCTTTGTTTTGGCCAAAAGGTTTGTTTTGGCGGTTCTCCGTCACGAATACCGGATTTTCCAGGATGGCAATTCCAGGTATCTGTCTATTGGGTATTTCCAAATTTTGTTTCCATTTTACTCTCAGTTTGAAGGTACCATTCGCCTTAAACGTATCATAGCTTCGAGTCTTCGTTTGTTAAGGTTTTTTTTATGGAAACTCTGAGGTCAATGGTGGGGAATACAAGCTGGTGAAATAGGTTCCAGTCAACTGGTCTCCTAATAAATGATGGTGAAGGAAGTTTGGATATTGGGGCTTTAGAAAGAATTAGGATCAAAGGACTGCGATCTGAGGACAGTTCATCAAGGCGTTCTATGGAGTAGTTTAGGGGACCTAAACCAGCATGGATGAAAAAGTCGAGATCAGGATTTCTGTTTGGATCAGTGGGCCAATATGTAAGGGTCCCGGGAGAAATAATTGTAGCGTTAAGTCAGGCATGCGGCCTCAGAAATTAGTAGTTCTTGAGCCCCATCGTTGATGTTTCGCATTAAAGTCTTCACCTAAAAGGAAATGGATCGCTAAGGAGTTCAGAAAAGAGCTGAATTTAAAATTGGAGATGGATTTATTAGGAGGGCAGTAAACCGATGCTATGATGATGGAAAAGGAAATGGTTTTGATTGTAACAGTAGTATAGTAGAGTAAGCCCAAGATCGCGGGTTCGTAGCCCGGCAGGTGACCCTAGGATTTTTTTAAGGGAGTAAAAAATCCTTAGTTACGCCGTCCTTCGGAAGGGACGTTAAATGGGGGTCCCGAGCCTGTGCAATGTCAGGTACTCGTTAAAAATCCCTATCCTAATTAAACCTGGATAGGCAAAATTTAGAGCTCCTACTGTAGCATCGTCCAATTAGCCATAGCAGCAGAAAGTGACGTTAAATGAACAAACAAACAAGCATTATAGTAGATTGAAGGAGATGAGTGTTGGGAAAGGGATCGATAGACTATGGCAGCAGAACCACCGTGAGCTTTTCCATGAGGATGGTCAGTCCGGTAGGTTTGGTACTGTCTTACGTTGAGATGCCGTTTACTGGTCAGTCGAGTTTCTGTGATTAAGGCTACATTTTTTTAATGATGTTAGTTCGTCAGTGTGGTTCCGAATACCATTCGCATTCCAAAGGAGAATGGATATGGTGGATGTCATTTAAGGATGTTGTTGGACAGGAAAGGGATGGGAGATAAGATTTGTTGAGGAATGGTGTGAGAAGTGTCGTGAGATCAGTAGCATTTGAAGAAAGGGGATATGACGGATTTGGTGCGGGTCATTTGTAGTTTGATTCATGGAATATTGTGGTTCTAAAGGGTTGATTTGTGGTTTTGGGGGTTCGGGTTGCAGTGTAGCCCTGAGACTATTTGTTTGCTGACCACAGGACATTTGGGCATAGGAAATAGTTCCATCTGCAATTTTTGAAGGCTGTCTTCATGGCGCTCTCACTTCGTCGCTGGGCCGACGTGTTATTTTTGTAGGTTTGACAACCTTTATAGTTGGCTGGGTGTCCTTGAAGAAATAATGCGCAAACAGTAGGTGTTTCTCGCGGGTTGACACACTCTTCAGTTTTATGCGGTTTTCCGCATTTGACACATCTTGGAGTATGATGACAGTAGCGCCTAGTGTGCCCGTATGCTTGGCAATTATGACATTGCACAATGTATTTCTTCAGGTAAGGTTTTTCGACTTGAACCTGAGCATAGTAAAGTCCAGTTACCTCATAGATTTTTTCGACTCCGGGTAGGGTTCCAAGTTTATGAAGAAAAGAGGGAGTGGAATTTTGTTGCCTGCCCCAGGATGCCCAGTATTGTTCTTGTAGACATTTGTTATTTGTCTAACTTTGAAGCTTATGGCGGTGAGCTCTTCTTCTATAACGTCAACAGGGGTAGTGGGATGCAATTTTCTGAACACCACTCTGATGGATCTTTGCTCCTTTAATTGGTAGGTGTGGTAATCAACCTTGGTCTCCATTAAATATTTCACTATTCGCCGGTATGTCTCGGGCGTATCTGATTGGATATGGGTGTCATTTGTCCTACTAGTGCAATAGTATTTTCCAGAGCTTACTGCCTTGTTCAATTGGTGCAGAAAAGTTTAAAGTTTTTTATACTTCGTACGAAAAGTGGCGGTGGCCTATGCACCTTAGGAGCCGATGTGGACTGCATTGCTTCACTAGGGAGACTTGTCAGGGACTGAAATATGTTGGGTGAATAGAACGGTGAGTCTTCAACCAACTCGGTATATGGTCCTGAATGGGTATTTTGATTCGATGGCCCTGGCTTGGGTTCTATATTTTAATTAGGAGTCTTAGGAGGAATATCAACTTTACGCCTTGTATTAGGTTTAGGTTTTGCGGGGCTATTTCTGGAGGTTGATTCTAGGGGTCGGCTTCTCTTGGCACCTCCTACATAATACTTGGTGGTGGAATTTCATATTTGCTATATTCAATATACGGGAGCTGAAATAAATAAAGGAAAAATGGTAAAACCCAGAGAGGAAAAGATAAATAAAAATAAAAAAGATCGTAAGAGACCTGATCTGGCAAAAGCACAGTTCAACCTCATTCGTTGCCGGGGCCGTACTGGTAACTGATAAGATTTCTACCGTATGTTGTGGGTGGGAATGGACCAGCTGCAGCCTATACACAAGATAACGAACTCCTGTCTCTTGAATCACTCAATTTTCTAATTAATACTGTTTAGTCGCGGACCTGGACTACCCGCCAGATGGAACGGACAGATCATTGCCTCTAAAATCGAAAAAATGTACTGTACCGCCAAAGCCTAGGAGAGGGGAGCGACGCTATTGAGTCACCTCACTTATCATTAGATCGCCGAGCGGACTGGTGCTATCTTCGCAGCAACGATCATCGCACACTGCCGCCTAGGGATCCGCTTTCAAGCCGCCATTCCTGTGAGGACGTCCAAAGGTTTCAAGATCGTCACTCGCCAGAAGCTATGCGGAGGTGCTAATTGGGTTTACATCACACAAATTGTAAGTCCCATTTCATTATCATAAGGTCTCAAATTGTCAACTAATTCTTCTCCTGATGATCAACGTCTCACATGATACCAACCGGAAGTTCAAGTTAATTCATGATATCATACTCATTGCTCCTTCATGCCGTGATCACTGGCGAAGATAATAATTATTCGCACATCTTCGCGCCTTATTGAAATCTGCATTACAACGTTCAATTTCATTTAGTAGTTATTATATCTTTGGCCATTATGTTAGCATGGAGCATTTCTGTTATTGTTAATTATCGCTCCCATTCATATTAATCATTTTTTCTTCTTTTTTTGTTTAAAATTAATTTGTTCATTAGATCGCTAAGTTACATGTTTAGTTTTAAGTTAATTTGTAGACGCTATTATTAATTTGTATCTTCTTTTACATGCATATTTAATAGTATTTAAGAAATCTCGCATGTTATTTAAATTAATAAATCAAACGCTTTGTTAATATCTGAGACTTCATTCAAATTCCCGTGGTACTTCCATTTGATTCCTATTAAATTTATTCAGTCTAATCACGCCTTAACAAATACTATCAAGTTATGAGTCAGTAATTTACTACGAAACTTCACATTTCACTTCACCGAAACACAAACTCTAACTATGTAAAAGGCCATATATGTACGTTGAAAGTTATAGTATGAAAGAATGTCACAGAGGCGATGTTGCTCACTCCAGGACATGCTGTGAACTTAGTTTTGCTATAATTTAATATAACTACTGGTATTATTGGTGATGTTGAGTTTATTAGGTATTCCTCTTGCTAAAAGAATATTTAAAATTCTTAATTAAAAAAGAACATTTTCTTACAAGCCTGTGTACTCTAAGATATAATATTGAAATATGTATAGTAAATAAAAATACGTATCACTAAAGTACAGTTAACATCTAGGTACCTCTCTTTTAGTCATCTTAACTAACATTTTCTTTCTTACTCCATTTATTTCATCAATATTGATTTATTATTATTATTAAAAATCGATCTGCCCTATCTACCTGTGAATGCTTAAAAGTGAGTAAAAGTGATTCTTAGTGAGTTTATCTGTACGTCAATGTCTATATTTCCACTTGCACCATGATTCCCTGAAGCATTCACCACCCGGAGATCCGAACGGGGGAATAGTTTACCTTCGGATAACGAGCGTTTTACCTTAGAAAGATCCATTACTTTTAAATATCTACAGATATTTTTTAAGTAACACATAATGTTAGTAGGGCGTTCCAACCTACGCTACATCCCTCAAGCAAGCCTGAGAAGAGGGGGGGGGGGCGCTCACATTGTTGATCAGTGACTCCATCGGACTTAGCCGGGGTGAACTTGCAAGGGATTTCCACCAACTATCCCCAGATCTGCAACCCATGGTCGTATTGCTGAAAATATTCCTAACATTTTCTTTCAAAATTTGTTAAGCGAATAACGATGAAATAAAGATTATTCTGTTGCTATGATACTTGAGTATATTTAGATTAAAGAAAGAACGAATTTTTTTCTCATTTGTTAACTGATTTTCTTATGGAATAGTCAATTTAAAACAAGAAAATTAGTATAAGAGAATTTCGGGAAATATCAAAGAATCCTTAGCGCCAATGGTTGAAGAGTCTTATAGAGTTTAAGGATTGCAGAAGAAGTTACAACTCCATCACGAAGCTAATTCACGTAAGTAAACAATTTTTTTTTATGTATAAATATTTAGTGAAAACTATTTTTACGATGCTTTCTTAAGCATGCATTAACTAATTTCCTCTTTCGTTTTAATTCGTCATCGAGTTTTATATTACAATAATATTTTCCCATATTCAAAAATAAATATGTTTGAGACATAAGTTCTTTTTATGTGTAATAATGATATGAAGCACGAATGTTTGAATACTGTATTTTCCAGACTGCAAAATCGATGATGGATCAAAACAACAAACTCGATGATAAATTGAAACGAAAGAAAATGTTATAAAATATAAATTTCCAAAAATTTAAATTCATTAAGGCAAAAAAAAAGGTTACATCCCGAGATGAATGAATTTGCATAGAAAGGTGTTACATTAATTGATTATATTTGCAACGGGAGTGAAATAAGCATAGTTTTTTAAATATTAATTATTATTTTAAATTATTAAATTTAGCGTAACCCTTTTTAGCAAATTCTTCTATCTTCTCTAGTTTTAGACCTCGGTGTAGTTGACTGTATGGTACAAACCAAGGCGCGTTTACTGCGATCCGTGGGATTTTATTTTGGAAGGTTTGCAATATGCCTACGTTTGTTAGGTCTTCGAATATTGTCAACAAGAGTTTTTAATTGATGCGCTCCTTGGACTAGTACGTTAATTTTTCTAAATTTGTCTCAGAATTTAATTTCTGCTTGGATGTTTTTGAGGAATTCCTGGTGTTAGTTGAGGTGGATCCTCTCGATTTTTATTGAATTTATCGGTCCCTTTTTCTTTTTTACTAGTTATTTATTCACGTGTTAATTCGTGCAAGATTTGTACTTCATTATGATCTTTTTAAACATATAGTTCTGTAATATCAATATCAGTTTGTTTATTATTATCTTGTATAATTCCGAAGGTTATTTCGTTTGGAATTAGTTTTAAATTTGTATCTACCGTATTGTTGTAAGCCGAGACTGCGATTCTTAATTTTTGTTCAAAAGTGTACTTTTTCTTTTCGTGTGAAATTAGTCTTAATAATTCGGTCAATGTTAGGTGTACCCTGTTAAGTAACCCTAAGAGTTTGAATGGTTCGTAGATGTAATGGAGGGTTATATTATTACAATCACAAAACTGTTGAACTAAATTAGTCCTAGTCTTCTTCATCTCTGTATCATTCGTAAAGTGACCTGTGTTGGTGTTGGGAAGTATGATCAATAGGTCGTTCTTTTATTTGTTTCAATATCTCCGTTTATTCATAAAATATTTACATACTATATATATATACACACACATATATGATACATAATAAGTGGCCCATTATAATGATCGCTCTGTTTTGGTTTTGACCTCTTATAACTTCTCTCTCTAGATCCTCATAGAATCGCTCCTTATCTTAAACATCGACGTCATCTGTTGGGGTGTACATTTGCATAACACTTACTTTTCCTATTGATAGTTCCATGCTTGCCACTATTATTCTTGAAGATATTGGCTCCCAGTCTTCTACTTAGGCAAACAACCTTTCAGACATGATCATGCCTACGCCCTCCTTGTCCCTCAGTCCAGCCGCCTCTCCTGAGTAAATAAGCACATAGTCTTTGTCAAGCCTCACTTATCCTTGCCCTTTCTTCCCATCTTCTCCAATTCATAGGATTTTTACCCTGATGGCCTTCATCTCCTCCACTATTTCAGTATCTTTGCCAGTTAATATTTGTCTTTATATCCCACGTTCCAAATAAGATGTCCTGTCAAGCGCTCTGTCGTAACCATTGTGTCTGACCTAATCCGAGAGATCATTGTGGAATTTGAATCGATGATTCTCTCCTACGAGTGATTAGCCCACTAGAAGAGGCTCCATGCCCAGGGACACTAAGATACTATATAATTTTAGTCGCTATTTCTTCTATTTTTTTTTTATGGAAGCATTTACTATAAGAAGTGACGTGCACTCCCTCGCAATTGAAGCATTTTGGTTTGCCTAGTCGCAGACATTCAGAAATAATATGTGAGCCGCTGCATCTTACATTTTACGGTGTGGTTTCAGTAGTTTACACACTAAACACTGTACACAATTAAATAGTCATTTCCTACTCTTATCAGAGCTGTTGTCAGTTGAGGTTGTATCCAAGTGATATGAATGGACCCCAACAGCTTTAGCCGAAATCTTCATAGAAGTAGTAATAGTATTTGTTTGGATAAGGTTCTTAAAAAAGGCTCCTGTACAAACAATTATAATATGTATTTTAATGTTCATTCGTCGAATTTAGGTTTATTCATCGTCAAATACTACTAGATCTCAAACGATCAATAGTAGTTCCAAATCCATCAAGATTTTATACCTTGAAGATCATAGACGATTGTGGACTAGGCCTACTGGGGATACCACATTAAAAAAAACGCACCCCGGCACTCTACCCCTGCGGTGGTGTGGAAACGAGTGCATTATTTATAAGTATTATTTAAAAAATTAATATTACTTAATTGGCTAGGAATTTGGAGAAAAACAATAAGACCTTTCCAAAATGTAAATCATTATTTTTCCCGAAGTAGCCACTTTTTAAACAAATTTTAAATAAAAATTTAATGATTGCCCATGCTATTCAAGTTTATTTTATAATGAATATAATATTACTTTATAATACAATAAAATATAATGAATTCTTCAGTCGTCTCTAGTTTTAGCTTTCGGTGTAGTTGACTGTTTCGTACAAACCAAGGCGCGTTTACTGCGATTCGTAGGATTTAAATATGGAAAGTTAGTAATTTGTTTCGCTTAGTTTTGACACTGCACCCCACACTTCACAACCGTATATTAATAGAGGTCTAAGAATGGTTTTATAAATTAATAAGGCTGTTTCTGGTTTTAATCTAGATTTTCTATTAATTATCGGATAAAGTAGAGCTAATCGTGCGTAGGCCGGTGCTAATTTGGTAGTGGTGACGACTTGCACATATAGATGTTTTGTTTCAAATCTCATTTATTTTCATAATTTACATAAATTTACTATATATACATTTGATTTATAAATCAATATATATGCATACATCATAGATACTTCATTTACCCGGAGGTATTGGGTATTAATTTTCATACGTATAGATGTGGAAATTATTGACTGAATATATCTTAGAAGACTGTTAAATTGATCAGGAGGGTACAGTCAATACATTTTACGGTAAATAAGTTTAACTCATTTTGTTTGTGGCATTTGGGCAGAGGGATGAAAAGTCTAAGTTTGGAGCTTTCTTTTTTAAAACAATAATTAGACTTAGCAACATCATGTTTTTTGAAAAAAAGGGCTAGGGCCTTTTAAATTATCATGGCAGAGTATATATGATATAATTCGTTAATAGATGAGTCAGAATCATTTAGAAATATTGCAACTATAGTCAATGTACAAAAAAGTGAGATTTTATGCGATAGTTTTACATATACATTATAAGTTTATATATATATATATATATATATATATATATATATATATATATATATATAGGTATATATATATTGTTACGGGCTACTGGGTATTAAAATGAATTAAACAATTCCTTAATTAAAGATACTAATATTTATTAACAAAAGTTATAAAAAGGATACAAGGAAATTATTAACAATTAAATTATTAAACTAATATAAATTGACAATAACCATATTCTGAATATTTATTATCTAGGCCTAACTCCTATTTAATTATTACAATAATCTAAGATATTACTAATTCTAAATGACTTAACTAGTTACATAAGTTTGTATGAATATTATAAAATTACACTACAATTTATAAATACTAATTAACACTTACAGTTCACTACTCCACCGACCGTAAGATTCTCTAAGTATGACAAATTGACACAGTAACAAACAGAAACAGTTTATTACACTCGCGAGACTGTCACTGTTCACTGATACACTTATTACACTGGCCGGTTCAACACTGAACAGTTTATCACACTGACACTCACTTATTACAGATCATCATCTTGCCTGGTCTACTCTCAGACCGACTCGCTCTAGGCGAGGGAGGTATTTAAATAGGCAAGGTCGAACATTCTAGAACACGGAAGGGTGGAGACTGTTCTGGAACCTTCTTAATCTTTTCCGACAAAGCGGAGGCGGTTCTACTATGCTGAGAAGGTCCTAATCCTATTTTAACTTCTCCCGTCGACGGTTCAAGGCGCTAATTCCTTGCTTCCGTCTTCCTCTGTGTGGCCGTAGCAATATATATATATATATATATATATATATATATATATATATATATATATATATTATTCCATTCCTACCAGTGATAAAAATTTATTTTGTTAATTAATACTCATTACTTCCGCTTATCTAAGGTATTTACGAGTTTAAATGGGCAGATTTTAATTACCAATATTCACTGATAAGAACTGGAATAAATTACTTAAGCTAAATTGAAAATCTTACCTTGAATTGATTAATTACTTTTATTAACCATTAATAAACCTTTTATCATTTGAATATAAATATGGATAAACATCAGGTAATCTATAGATAAGGCAAAATACATTTCACTAACATTGATTTATTATTAACCCCAATTGACAGCAATGATATAAACAAATTGATTCCAATTTGTAAACAATATAATGGACAAATCCATCTCAATAGAAATAATATAATAAACAGATTAATCTCAATATAAAATAACATAATGAATAAATTAATATCAATATATCCTTCCCCCCGCGATGGTCAATCTTCTTTCATGGCTTGAGATGGAGCGCTTGATGTTGCTTGATCGAAGGGTTGAAATGAAGTGTCATGTTACTCGCTGAAAGGGTTGAACTGAAATGGTTGTTTTATCTATGGAAGGGATAGGTGAGACTGCCGACCCCTATCGGCATTTTACTTAAACTCTTCAAAGTTCTCTAGGAAATATTCTCTCCGGTCTTTGTATCCAGGTTTAATAAGGAGTGATTATATTATTCTTCATTAGACGATAGTTGCGTCATGTATCAATATATATATATATATATATTTATATATATATATATATATATGTATATTTATATATATATATATATGTGTGTGTGTGTGTGTGTGTGTATGTATATCGATTAAATATTTATTTTATTTTACGGTACAGTAGGTAATGCTCTCTTTTTCCTGCTTATATAATATCATTATATAACTATAAAAACGCATTACAAATGTAAATTTAGAAGTAAATTATCCTATGAACTTCTTGAAATGAATTAATGAAGTTCTTGCTTTTATTAGTATTATTTTCATTTACCTCAGGGCAACACCGCTCTCTATGGGACAAAAGTTTTATATATCAACAAAATCTTTTGGGTTATTTAAAATATTTTAATCATATTTTCAGATAAATATGAAGAAACGAAAGATGGTCCCTCCTGATGGAGGATGGGGATGGCTTATCGTTCTGGGATCATGCTTAATAAAAGTGAGCAACATATCCAAACTTATTTATATTTTCTATTATTAATATTGTAATTACTACCAAGTGAAAGTTTATTTTTAAATAATGTGAAAAAAATCGTTTGAATATTAAGCTAACTTTAAAAAGAATTTTTGATCATGAATTAAAGATTATTCAAAACGATAAATTCGATTGAAACATTGAGATCTGGATAAATCCATTGATTTTGTGTGATGATGTAAATTGGAAATTATTGTAGGATGCGTTTTGGGGAAAGAAATCTCAGAAGTGTTGTCTAAGGGGTATAAAATTTTAGAACGTCTAGGTTTATTTACTTATTTATTTATATATGAATTGATTTTTTTAAAGATGTCAACGATAGCCATTCTGCCATCATTTGGATTTCTTTTCGGAGGATTCCTCATGCAGCTTGGAGCCCTCACGACTGACGCATCTCTGGTCATTTCTACTACGGAAGGAATTATCTGTTTGTCAGGTATTCTTTACATTACCAATAATACAGTGATAGTTCATTTCTTGGCGAGCTCACGAAACGAATTTCTAATTTCTTGGTTTTTAGGAAAGTACATTAATTGGTGATAAAAAAATATGATAATTTTACCACTATTCTACATTCAATAACACGGAATCGAAATTTTCCACAATGCGCTTTTGGAGGAGGTAGATTGAAATAGATTTTTTAATAGTCAACTGAAAGCTGGTTGAGTTATCTTGCTGCTATCGTGTGAAAAGCTAACGTGTAAAATTCAGTTCTGAAAGGTGGCACTCAGGGCATAATTATGTATCTTCAGTACTAACCTCTCTGGAGGTTGCAACAAATATCCTCACCCAATATTTGTTTTCGTATACAAGTTTCATTAGCAAGGAAATTCAATTTGAGGACTTTCGCCATTGATGTATCGAAGAAACAATAATGGAACAAGTATAAAAAATTGCAGGGAACCTTTACATCAAATGAACCGACCCCAAACGTCGATCAGGTTTATCAATCGTTGTATACTGATTTTAGACTTATCTTGCCTCTTTGGGTTTATAAATTTTGAAAACGAGGCTGTCACAATTTCCGATCAGTCTCTCATAAACTTCACAAAGAGGATCACTCTCTTTTTTTAACGTACCCTAAGTGATATATAATACTGAACTTGAAAACGCATATGAATTATACACTAATATGGTTTAAAAACAGTATAAAGCCCATCTAAAAGTGTAAAGCCCATCAAGCAACAAAAGAAAGCTACTGGTAATAGTATTAACTATAAATTATACAGGCGAAAAATATTTTGATGAAACAAAAGCACTATGAATACTATATAAAATTATACAAAGAAAAACTCTGATTTGACTTGGCATTTACCGGTAAATTAATAAAGAATGATATTTATCTGGGTAAAGATTACATAGTATATTACATAATTCTGGCATTTATCCGTAAATTAATAAAGACTGGCATTTATCCGAGTATATTACATACATAATTGAAATTTATCCATAAAGCAATCAATATTTGTTTCACAATTGTAATTAGAATTTTATCCTGTTTAGCTAGCATATATCAGGATAATAAAAACTGGCATTTATCTAGGCCCGTTGGACCACGTTTAATTAGGCTCGGTGATTTTCTCTCATTTCTATTAGTCTCTACACTCATTATCTGCTTCCTGTTGTCTCCTCCTCTACTCCGCCTATTATTATACCAACATCATGCGTGACTCCTCACTGGATGTAAAGACCACTTCTCTGGTCTGTGAAAACAAGATGCGTGCTCTCAAGTGCAAGATCTTAGGCATCCTCTCCTCCGCGAGAGATGCTCTAAATGACTCAACAAAAATTCCATTCTTCAAGGAAAACCTGATTTGTGCCCAACCAACTGGAAAACATATCAAAAGCTGTGGGATGACAGAGACTCCCTACAAGTCTATTCAGAATCTCCCGACTCTTGGCCGGACGAGGCTTGGTATGCCGATTTTGATACAATCCGCAATGAACTGATCCGCAATCAATATGCAGATCGGAGAGAATCAGAAATGTCCCACGCATCACAAGACACAGCTACCACGGCTTATAATATCGACAAACTCTCAAGGGTCTCTTTCTCCAGAACCTCAAATAGCTCCTTATCTTTCCACAGACTGCAATTTCCAAATTTGTCGCAAAAATACAAGCCATTTGCGCTTGATACAACTAGCTTGAGAAAATTCAAGAAATGTTCAGATTTCAGGTATACGACGACTCCTAACAATCTGTCATCTGATCGCCAAATCATACCAACGACTCAAGACGACCGACGACTGACCGATCATATTTCAAATGATGCCTCCTCAACGCATCTAATGCCCGGGAAAATCGTTTCTCTTTAAAAGAAAAATAGATAAAAAATAAAACAATTAACAAAAAAAATATAATATTTTAGTTAAATATCATCATTTCTTTTTAAAATATGATAATATGAGTTACAATAACAGTAGGAGATCAACAATTTATTGTTCAACTGCTTTTATCAAAATTGTTGAATATGGATATTTAATTGTACTAGTAAGTGCTATTTTTTCTAAATAAAAAGTCGTCTGATAATCAAAATATATTAATTTTTTTTTAAATGGCCGGAGAAGTTTTCCTAATTTTCTTGCCAAAAATGCCAAAGGCATTTTCATCACTTCAAAGTTTCAAAATAAGGAAAACTTCTCCGGCCATTTAAAAAAAAATTAATATATTTTGATTATCAGACGACTTTTTATTTAGAAAAAATAGCACTTACTAGTACAATTAAATATCCATATTCAACAATTTTGATAAAAGCAGTTGAACAATAAATTGTTGATCTCCTACTGTTATTGTAACTCATATTATCATATTTTAAAAAGAAATGATGATATTTAACTAAAATATTATATTTTTTTTGTTAATTGTTTTATTTTTTATCTATTTTTCTTTTAAAGAGAAACGATTTTCCCGGGCATTAGATGCGTTGAGGAGGCATCATTTGAAATATGATCGGTCAGTCGTCGGTCGTCTTGAGTCGTTGGTATGATTTGGCGATCAGATGACAGATTGTTAGGAGTCGTCGTATACCTGAAATCTGAACATTTCTTGAATTTTCTCAAGCTAGTTGTATCAAGCGCAAATGGCTTGTATTTTTGCGACAAATTTGGAAATTGCAGTCTGTGGAAAGATAAGGAGCTATTTGAGGTTCTGGAGAAAGAGACCCTTGAGAGTTTGTCGATATTATAAGCCGTGGTAGCTGTGTCTTGTGATGCGTGGGACATTTCTGATTCTCTCCGATCTGCATATTGATTGCGGATCAGTTCATTGCGGATTGTATCAAAATCGGCATACCAAGCCTCGTCCGGCCAAGAGTCGGGAGATTCTGAATAGACTTGTAGGGAGTCTCTGTCATCCCACAGCTTTTGATATGTTTTCCAGTTGGTTGGGCACAAATCAGGTTTTCCTTGAAGAATGGAATTTTTGTTGAGTCATTTAGAGCATCTCTCGCGGAGGAGAGGATGCCTAAGATCTTGCACTTGAGAGCACGCATCTTGTTTTCACAGACCAGAGAAGTGGTCTTTACATCCAGTGAGGAGTCACGCATGATGTTGGTATAATAATAGGCGGAGTAGAGGAGGAGACAACAGGAAGCAGATAATGAGTGTAGAGACTAATAGAAATGAGAGAAAATCACCGAGCCTAATTAAACGTGGTCCAACGGGCCTAGATAAATGCCAGTTTTTATTATCCTGATATATGCTAGCTAAACAGGATAAAATTCTAATTACAATTGTGAAACAAATATTGATTGCTTTATGGATAAATTTCAATTATGTATGTAATATACTCGGATAAATGCCAGTCTTTATTAATTTACGGATAAATGCCAGAATTATGTAATATACTATGTAATCTTTACCCAGATAAATATCATTCTTTATTAATTTACCGGTAAATGCCAAGTCAAATCAGAGTTTTTCTTTGTATAATTTTATATAGTATTCATAGTGCTTTTGTTTCATCAAAATATTTTTCGCCTGTATAATTTATAGTTAATACTATTACCAGTAGCTTTCTTTTGTTGCTTGATGGGCTTTACACTTTTAGATGGGCTTTATACTGTTTTTAAACCATATTAGTGTATAATTCATATGCGTTTTCAAGTTCAGTATTATATATCACTTAGGGTACGTTAAAAAAAGAGAGTGATCCTCTTTGTGAAGTTTATGAGAGACTGATCGGAAATTGTGACAGCCTCGTTTTCAAAATTTATAAACCCAAAGAGGCAAGATAAGTCTAAAATCAGTATACAACTGGTTATCGCCTTAGGCACTCCCCCCTGTGACGTCAAAATTACGTCACAAAACTGGAGGTTATCGAAGGGAGACTCTTTCTCCACAATTACCCAAATAAGTAAAAGACTTACATTAAATATGTTGCGACGTTTCGGCCTACCATATAGGTCATCTTTTGGGCAACTGGGATAGGCGGCTGGGTGGACCGGCTAACTAACAATGAAATTATCTTAATAGAGACCACACTTTTCAAATCAATACACAAACAAAAATCACAATAAATTTTTAAACCAATCCAAAAATTTCATATATGCACATTATTCTTAAGTAACCGATAAATAAACAATCTCCCGTCAATCTGTTCGAAATCCTCAAACAAGGGATGACAAAATGCTATATTGGCTTCACTGCCCAAGCTATGATCTCAGGAAAAAGTCAGATCCTCGGATCTGAATATATATAAATATTAAAATGGGATGCCAACCTGAGATGGTTATAATTAATATACAGGATGTCCCGAATTTAATTGGCAAAACTTCAGGAACTTATAGGGGACCGAAAAACTAAGACAAAATATCCTTTAGAGATTAGCTCGTTTTGGAGAAAATCGCAAAACAAGAAACAAAACAAGTTTTCATTTTTATACTTATTTATTTACATTTATATTTATGTTATGTTCTTTTTAATGTAAATATTGCTCAAAATGTTGTCCTCTTGCACCAATGCAAGCATTACATCTAGCACTCACTTGATAAATTGCAGCTAAACATTGCTCTGATGATATTTGGTGCACTGCATCTATGATTCGGTCCCTTAATTGCTCTCGTGTCAATCAACTAGACACCGAATAAACTTTCTGCTTCAAGGTTCCCCATACGAAGAAATCCATGGGTGTCATATCAGGTGATCTGGGTGGCCAAGGTACTACTCCTCCACGTCCAATCCATCGTTGTGGATAATTTATATCCAGCCAAGCTCGAGCAACTCTGCTATAATGAGCTGGACATCCATCGAGTTGGAACCACATTTCAATTCGCTGTTCTAAGGGAATGTCATCTAAATAATTAGAAAAGTCGTTCTCCAAAAAATGTGATACCATTCAATCTTCCAGGTAAAAAATATGGTCCCACCAGTAATCCGTTCCAAATTCCAAACCAAACGTTAATAGCAAATTCATGCTGAAACCTATTCTCTCAAATAGCTCTGGGATTTTCAAGAGCCCATACATGATAATTTCTTTGATTAACAATTCCTCCTCTTGTAAAGGTAGCTTCATCGGTCCATATAATTTTTAATGGCAATAAATTATCTTCACAATTTTTTTCAAGAAACCAGTTACTAAAATTCAATCTCTTGACATAATCTTGAGGTAATAAATTCTCAAATTTTTGAAGATGGTATGGGTAGCGATTATCACCTTTCAAAGTTTGCCATATTGCTTTCCGCAATATTGCTAATGCAGCAGATGCTCGTCTCAGGATTGTTATCGAAGTGGCGTTGGACAAAATTTCTTCTCCGATAATCTGCTCTTACTGCTGCCTGGAATTGGTCGCCTTCATTACGTATTAAGAACGACCCAATTTCTCATAGTCTATTAAAAGACTCGTCGATTAGGCACTCTTCTATTTGGAAATCGGCGCGCATACTCCCGCACCGTTACAGAAACCATACACAAAAATCATATCAGCGTATTCAACATTAGAATATGTATGCGGCATTGTGGCTGATGCTATTCACACAAAAATATCTGAGTAACTGACTGAAGACTGATTTAGGAATTATAATTCTAGAAGGAAGCCAAAATGTAAACAAATAAAAGAATGTAAAGGATAAAATTAAGTGTTTACATATCTCACTGCCTAGCCTGACGAACTTTGAAAGGTGATAATGCTGCCTGTAACATTTTTGTTTTGTTTCTTTTTTTTGCGATTTTCTTTAAAACTAAGCAAAAACGAGCAAATCTCTAAAGGACTTTTTGTCTTAGTTTTTCGGTCCCCTATAAGTTCCTGAAGTTTTGCCATTTAAATTCGGGACACCCTGTATAATATAATTCTATTTATGATCATAAGGGATTCTATTGTTTCAATGATAAAAAAACAAGATAGAGACATAAGCAATCCTTCATCGTACAGACCTCTTAGTTTACTTCCTGTTTGTTCTAATTTTTTTGAAAAATTGCTTTATCCCCGATTAATACAGTTACTGACTGACAAAAATACAATCCCTCACAGTTAATTCAGTTTTATACATCGGTTCGGGATAGATAGAGGTCATATACTTGAGGTTAATATAGTTAATATAAAAATATATTATATTATTAGTTGGGTAATAAGATTTGCCAACTGCACTTCTCAGGAAATTAAGACCACCATTGGAATCCGGCATAGATCGGCGAATCGGTACTGCGGGCAGGATGTTTGAAGCGATTAAGAGAGGATTTCTTAAAAGAAATGAAGAAAAGTAGATGGGGAAACGAAAGTAGCTGTATTTAAGCCAACATTCCTCCCTATCCCTATGTACTCTTCATAATCTTGGACGCTGACAAAGAAGCAGCAATCCAGAATACAATCAGCAGAAATAAGATTTCTCAGGAAGATTGAGGGAAAAACAAGGAGAGTCCGTAACACCACTATCAGATCGAACCTAAAAGTTAAACCAGCCAACGAGGTAATAATGGTAAACGGACTGAGATGGCTCCTAACAGGATTGTTAGCGAATCCTACCGAGCTGAAGTGGAGTGAAAACTAGGAAGAAGATGACTTAGGAAGAAGTGAGAAATGGACTCCATTGGAGCAGAAGATCACAGTGGGTGAAAGAAGGCAGAGCTGGTAATGGCTGTGCGGAATTCCTCCTCACACTGCATAGGCGGCTAATGAGGATAGAAGATGATGATGATGCAAGGGTAAGGTTAGATTATTCTAAGCTCACATATTAGTTTTCATTTAATTACTAACATTTGTAAAATGATAAATAAATAAATATAAAATAATTTAATCTCATAGTTAAATAATCATAATCATAAACTTATTTGATTAAACAAATGTATATAATTATAATATATATAATCGACATACGTTCTTATTCCCACTTATGGAAGTGAATCCTGGGCCCTAAAGCACCGCGATCGGAGCCGACTCCAAAGTATGGAAATGAGGTACCTGAGGAAAATAGAGCTTAAGACCGGGAGAGGATACAAAATAAGATAATAAAGACTCTGCACTTCAAATTGAACAAAAATTGAAGAAAGGACAGCTTCGATGGTTCGGAAATGTAATGAAGATGGATGACTGCCGGAATGTGAAGAAAGCTATGGAGGTTAAACTAACGGGAAAAAGACCCAGGGAAAGGCTGAGAGTGACCTGGAAGAATAACCTCCAAAATATCATTAAAGAAAACGTGATTGTAAGGGCATCAAACAGGAGAGCAGAGCCTCTGACAGAGACAGGTGGCGCTCCTTATGCCAAATCTCTACAACGCATAGTTGAAGAGATGTCTGAATAAGAAAGAAAGAATATAATTGTAAGTATTATTTATAGAGATATAATTAAATAGAAAATTTGAATTTAAAACAACCCGTTCTGCTTGATGCCCTCAACTCACTTTGCTCTTCATGACGTTAATCATCATTCCCATATATATATATATATATATATATATATATATATATATATATATATATATATATATTTTACAGACCTTTAGCTCTGTAACGTGACTCTGTGACGTATGACGGAGAGGAGTTGGGTCTGCCTCATCAAATATTATTGGGTTGTTTCATAAAATAATAAAGGATTATGGTTTTAAAAGAAAAAAAAATAATGACTTTCAACTGTTTTTATTGATTATAATAATCTACATTACATTCTACACATTTCTGCCAACATGCGGGATGTGGGTGACTTCCATACCTTCTGTCTAGAATTTAGAATCCTCAGAATTAATAAATTCAGAAAATGCATTTGATCAATATTTTTTTTATTATGTAAATAGCAGTCAAGGTGTCTAAAAATATGGTAATCAGTAGGCGAGAGGCCCAGTGAGTAGAGGAGGAGTGGCAGAGTCTCATAGCCTAGTTCCAACAATTTTTGGGAAGTCAAATGTGAGATATGTGGCTGAGCGTTGATATGCAACAGAATGGGGCCCTTTCGATTGACTAAAGAAGGCTTATTATTGCCAATTTCTGATGTATTACTTCAACTTGGTTAAATGTGATGCGGTAATGATGCCGTTACCAGAATTTGCGGAATGAATTACTGCCTTTGCCGCAGACTTCTTTGATATTTTTATTGATATTGTCCCTGCCTATTTACGATTTGGATTCAATATTTTAATATATTTTCAATGGTATTCCTTAGCTTATAATTTCCTTGATAAGTACAATAGATTTCGATAGAATACAAGTAATTACAATAACGTAAATTCTACGAAAAATGAGGCTTTTCACCAATATGCAGTGTCTTTATGTGTGCTTTTAATTTCTGCTTAGTAACTGCTTTAAAATCGCAATGGAAGCATTGATGAGGTCTCTCACATGTATGACGAGCCATTATATGTTTTTTTAAATAATTTTGTGAGTTTGTTTTATAGTCACAATGAGGACATTGATGAGGCTTCTCTTTTGTATGACGAGCCATTATATGAATTTTTAAATGACTTTGTGTGACTGTTTTATAGTCACAATGATCACATTGATGAGGCCTCTCACTTGTATGACGAGCGATTGTATGTTTTTTTAAATTACTTTGTGTGACTGTATTGTAATCGCAATGAGAACATTGATGAGGTCTCTCTCTTGTATGGCGAGCCATTATATGGTTTTTTAAATGACTTTGCTGGACTGTATTGTAATCGCAATCAGGACATTGATGAGTCTTCTTAACTGTATGAAGGGCCAGTATATGCGTTTTTAATTTATAAATATTTGTTCCATTTTGTTCAAAATGGTAACACTGATAATTCTCTTCAACTTCTTTAATTTGTTTCATTAGGTATGTACTCTGACCTTTAGCAGTATGTTGAACATCTATATTGTTGGAAAATTCCTTGATACCTAGGAACAATATTTCAAAATATATAAACAGAAAAATATGTTTAAATGCACTTAAAATACATACAAATGCGGATTAAGAGAGAGACTGAGGGGGGAGAAGGAGAGGGAGTGAGAGAGAGGGGGGGAAGAGAGAAAGATAGGGGGAGGGAGAAGAAAGAGGGGGCGGGACCGAGGGGATGGGGAGAGGGCAAGAGGGAGTGATGAGGAGGGGGAGGGAATAGAGAAGGAGCAATTTTTATATTTTTTTAATTTTCAACTGACTGTATTCACCATTCTTTTATTATTTATATTTACCATGTTTATAAAATTTTGTGTACTACTTTTTAATTCTCAATTGTCTGTATTTTGCATATAGCCCTGAAGAAGACCTAAGAAGTAGGTCGAAACGTTGTCTACTTAATAAACATTCCATATATAAATATTCCATAATGTTTAAAAACGTCTTTGGATTGCTTCTGATGGTTAGAAAGTTATGAGGCTGACTAATATTTTCAGGAAATACTTGAATTTCATAACTCCCCCAATGGGTGTTGTGTTGCTTAGCCTCACAAGTGGAGAATTAGAAATAATATTGAATTAATGGAATTGTATAGTGAGTCTGATATCCTCTGTGCTATTAAGAAGAGCACTAAGATGGGTAGTGCATGTGGAAGGAATGGAGCCTACAGACTGCCTAAAATTAAGCTAAATGGTACACAGGGAGGAAAAATTAAAAGTGGCAAGCTCAGGCGTCGGTGATTGGATGATTTGCAGGAAGATTTGAAAAGGATAGGGTTACGAAATTGGAGTAGCTTTGCTGGTCGGTAAAGAAAAGGCCTATTGCTGGAACATTGCTAATGAAAGTTTCCATCAAACTTCAAACGACAATGGGGGAAAGAATGATCAATTTTGCTACAGCTAACACATTAGTCATAACAAGTGCAATTTTCCCTCACAAGGATAAACACAAACATAGATGAAGAGCCACAACTGGAGCCTGTTGTCAAATACACCATATTCTGATGTCATCCCAACACTTAAATTTGGTGAATGACGTGAGATCATATAAAGGTCCAGACGTAGATTCCAATCAATTTCTGGTAGTGTGAAAGTGAAATTAAGGTATTACCAGTAAAGTGATAAGGTAAGAATCAAAAGCCTGGACGAAATGAAAATGTTACTAATTTTTTTTATTGGAGCTGGAGATTGTACACAATCAGGCTTTATTAACTACTAAAATATAATGATTAATTACAATGTATTTGAAAATAGAGCTTCACAGGATATGAATATGATACGAGGGGTGATCAAAAAGTTCCAGGACTGTTGAGATTGCGCGGCAATGGAGTGTCATAGAGCAGTGCGGTTGGCAGCATTGTTTAGCGTGACTCTTCCTGAGCTCAGCTGTTTATTCAGTTTGTTGATAACCTTCTTCTTTGCAAAGTTACTGCTGTTTTCGTAAAAAAAAGTTTTTTGTGTTCGGCGATTTTGTGAAATGAATGTAAAGGAAGAGCAACGCGTTTGCGTAAAGTTTTGTGTGAAGTTGGGTAAAATGTTTACTGAAACTTTTCAAATGTTGCAAGTGGCTTTCGGTGATGAATGTCTGAGTCGGTCAAGGTGTCATGAGTGGTACAAAAGGTTCAAGGAAGGCCGGACATCGTGTGAAGATGATTCTCGTTCAGGGCGCCCATCAACTTCGACTGACGACGATCATGTTGCAAGATTGAACAGTCTCGTGCGTTCTAATCGTCGACTAACCATTCGTGAGATGGCTGAAGAATTGAACATTTCATTTGGTTCGTGTCAACAGATTTTAACAGAAAATTTGCAGATGAGAAGGGTGGCTGCAAAGTTTGTTCCGAGACTGTTGACTGAGCAGCAGAAAGAACACAGAGTTCAAGTTTGTCAGGAACTTCTTGAAATGGCAAATGCCAATGAAAACTTCTTAAAACAAGTCATTACTGGAGATGAAACGTGGGTTTATGGCTACGACGTGGAAACGAAGGTCCAGTCATCACAATGGAAGACAAAATCCTCCCCAACCCCCAAAAAAGCACGTCAGGTCAAATCAAACGTCAAGGTCATGCTTACTGTTTTTTTCGACTGGAAGGGTGTTGTTTACCATGAATTTCTTCCACGAGGTGAGACCATTAACCGCTTTCGTTATCTTCAAACCCTGAGAAATTTGCGCGAGGCAATAAGGAGGAAGAGACCAGAGTTGTGGCGGAGCGGTGAGTGGGTGCTGCATCATGACAATGCGCCTGTTCATTCCGCACTGCTCATTCGCGACTACTGCACCAAAAATGGAATGACGGTCATTCCCCAGCCTCCATATTCACCTGACCTTGCCCCTGCAGACTTTTTCTTGTTTCCAACACTTAAGAGACCCATGAAGGGAAAGAGATTTGAGTCCGTAGATGACATTAAAAAAAAATCGCTGGAGCAGCTACACACCATTTCACAAGATGATTTCTCAAAGTCCTTCACACAGTGGAAACATCGTTGGGAAAAATGTATAGCTTCCCAAGGAGAGTACTTTGAAGGGGACGACGTCCAATAGCCTGTAGATTTTTTAAATAAATTAATAAAAAATCAGTCCTGGAACTTTTTGATCACCCCTCGTACTTGCATAATTCCCTTGTGTTACAGAAGAGCATAAGCTAGTTGTACAAAGGAAAACAAAAATGTTATGTACCTATACTTAAAGACCCCCATCATTTAAATAAACATAAAAATATTTAATACCCTCAATTTCAAAGATAAGTTATGGCATGTGAAATTGTGTATAAAGAGGCCAGAAAAAGGCAACATTTTGTATACTTTTTCAATGTGTTAAAATTGGTTCAGATTAACTTCAGGAACCTCACTGAATGTAAAAACTATCCTTTATTATATAAACCTAAGAGATAAGAAATTTGTGGTGACCTTCATAGACTTCGAGAAAACCTATGACTCAAATAACAAAATTGGTTCTTATTCAAATTCAAAACAACATTGGATTGCACGATAACACCAGCACTATCATTCAACAGACCTTAACAAGTTAAGAGGCATAATTTTAGACTCTTTTGAAATTAAGAAGAGAGTTAGGCAAGGAGATGGGCTCTTACCTGTGACATAGAAAGACTTGGCTACAATTCTTCAATACTTCAAGATAAATAAATCAGCTAATGTTAAATGTGATCCAAGTAGTAATTGGAGATACCTTATTCCAAGATGGTAAGGATTAGTTTCTAGGATCTTGAGCCCAGCAGAAATGTTTGCAAAAATAACAATGAAATGTAGTTGACACAATCAAAAGATTTGAGCAATATATTGAAACAAAAAATTGCAAATCTAGGGTCTCCTGACTGGAATGGATACTTCATAGAGAGTAAACATATTAGGCAAAACAATTCATCAATGTGGATATCACTGCAATGTGAGACGAGGAACGGATCATTCTGTACTAGTTAAACACGGAATACTCTATCTACCGAGTGTTCAGTGTTTAACTGTTTTTTTAATAAGGTCAAACGAAAAAGTGGTTACAAAATAATTGGTGAAAAAAAAATACTGCCACTTGAATCACTGACTGTAAAACACAAAGTGACAGTGCACGATATTGAAAAAAAATTCAAAATTTAAAAACAATTAATCCTTGGACCGTGAGCAAAACAAAAAATGAACCCCAAGAACGGCACTTCACCAAAAAACCAATAGTAAACAGTAAGTTGGCACCAGCCTGGTGAAATTTTGAAAAACCCAAGATGTCTTCCAATCTTAGTTTAGTTAATATTATATTGGAGCTGGAGTGGGTCAGTGGTAGAGGATTGCCATGCCGGAAATCCTGGTTCAAATACTGCTGCAGGCAGTTACTTTTATTTAGTCTGTTTGCGGCGGGAGATGATTTATATTGGATCTAGGACTCTCCTGGAGCTCTCTCAGCCTCTATAAAATATTTTAAAAAAGGGTACCATAATAAAGGGGAAAAACCTGGTGGTTGAGCGTGACCTAGGACAGGTCATCTCCTTGCAGAACCGTTGTCCATTAAACAGTACTGTCTCTACCATGTACTGAATCCCCAGACTCGTTCACAGATCGTAGTGGTACAGGTTTTTTTTATTATATTACTGTAAATGGATCCTTCTGCATGCAGTTCCCACTTCCACCAACGTATACTTTTCATATGTGATTAGCATGAAGTAGGAACACATTCCACACAAACCACGATGAATTGAACAAGACTAGACAAGAAATTTAAATAGCAGTGTGGATGCTGGAAGGGAAAAATAGGGCTGTCCATAGATCATCTACAGACTAAACAAGCAATATGTCTATTACCGTCAACTAGACTTAGAATATTCAAGAAACCACTTATGGGTGCTCCCAAAATATTCAGTTATCAAATTAAATACAACTTAGGAGAGGCTATTCTTTTATCTGTTTTCCTATCATCAGCACAATTAATTACAGGACGATGCTGAATAAGAAAGACATCATAATATTTTTCGGAGATTACTTAAATAAGTGTTATTTACTAAAAACGTTATGTGTCACTCAAGATGGAATTTGGAAGTTAAAAGAGCAAACTACTCAAGAAAATACAAAATTAGGTAAAGTTCATGAGAAGCATTAGATGGTAAGAATAAAACTACCTGTTTTCAGGATGAACTGTAAATAGAGGACAAGCTAGCACCATGATGGTTGGGTATCTAGTTGTACCCAAGTCGATGAGACAATATTAACACAGCGAATACACAATACTCAGCAAGGCATCATGCAATAGAAGAGCAAAAGAAATTTTCTACTTTGAGGCATGGCCGATGAGAAGATATTGCAATATTTTCTCTAAAATTAGATTTTTTAGAACCATAACTTTATACTTACAACTATATTAAAAGAGAGCACAGTGTGATATATTAACCCTTAGAGTGCGAACCGTCTATAAATTGACTCTATATTAATGCATGTTAATTGCGCAGCAAGATATACAAGATAGAGAAATTTTCCAAAAAAAGTACCTTATTAATTACTGCTGAGACACGTTCGCACAGATCGATACCTAAAATCAAACTGCACAATATTCAATATTCCGACGCTCTGCAATTTATACGCTTTAATAGAGAGTCGATTTGCCGTAGGGAGTTGGCGGCCCCATCGCCCAGTCCTCAGACTGCAATCAGCCACTGGTCCTCAAGTTTAGGGGTTGGGCATAGGGTCAATAACCTCATCCAGTCAAAAAATAAATATTTTGAAACATAACATCAGCCTCGGAAAATCAGACCATCTCAACATGGCAAAGACTTCGGCTTTGGGTAACGGACTTTACTTTGGATCACGGAACATTCAGAGTCTTTACAGACCAGGAGCCGCTCAAACGGTAGTAAATTAAGCCAAAAAGTATAATATACCAATAACTGCAATACAGGAGGTAAGATTGCCAGAAGGTGGAGAAACCAAAATTGATGGTCACACAATGTTCTACACCTGCAGAAACACCAAAAACGGAACAGCTGGCACTGGGTTTATAGTTAGCCTAGAAGCAAGGAAATCAATGCTAAACTTCACTCCAATTAACGAAAGAATCAGTGTTTTACGAATAAGAGGATGCTGGTTTAGCACCACGATTATCAACGTCTATGCACCAACGGAAGACAAGGATGATGAGGTGAAGGACGACTTCTACGATCAGCTAGAAAAAGCTGTGGACCAGACTCAAAAGCATGACATAAAATTGGTCATAGCTACCGTGGAGCAGACTGTGATTCGGACCTCTCTCTGATCAGGATCAAATTATGCTAGAGATTGAAGCATATCCATAAAATAGGGGACCAAACAGAAGTCCGAAACCTGAAAAATCCTAAGGTAAAAGTAGTAAGTAAAAAATTCCAAATCGAGCTGAAAAATAAATTTGAGGCCTTCGACTTAGAGAATCTCACAATTGATCAACATTGGGAGATAACAGAGTTCGAGGTAAAAGAAACCGCAAAGGAAATAATAGGAATTCAGGAAAAAAGGAAACCCAATATATGGTTCACAGAGAAATGCAAAAAAGCAGTAGAGGAAAGAAGAAAATTGAAGGTCCTTTACTCAGTCAAAGCTAATCCAGCTGTATTGGAAAAATACTTAGCCGCCAAGACAAAAGCAAATAAAATAATAAGAACAAAAAAAAGAAAATTCCTCAAGGAAAGACTAAAAATCATTGAGGCTAATTGGCAGGCTGGAAATATAAGTGAACTATACGCAGATATTAGGAAGGAAAGGACTGGATTAAGAGCGAGAAGTACTTAAATGCAAGGAAAAGATGGAAAACTGATGGCATCCAAAGCAGAAGTATTAAACATCTGGAAAGAACATTTCCAGAATCTGCTAAACCAAGGGAACCGGAACATAATATTCTTGCTTATGCCGATGATATAGCAATCCTCGGAAGTAATGAAAAGGATATTGAAAGACTCACTAAGACGCTGACTAGAGCAGCAGACCAAATCGGCTTACAGGTAAATGAGGAAAAAACCAAATACTTGATAGTAAGCCGTAAAGTCCACCCCAGAAAAAGAATCTGGATGAATCGCAAATCGTTCCCGAAAGTAGATTACTTCAAATACCTTGGCTCCACAATAACCTCAACAAATGACCATCTCAACAATCACAAACAGAGAATTCTTCGCTCTTTCAAGAGTGTTGAAATCCTGAAGCATCTCTAGAAACTTAAAACTAAGGGTTTATAATACTGTAATAAAGCCGATTCTGATATACAGTTGTAAGACGTGGGCTCTCACCGGCACCATGGAAAGCAGAATAGAGAGATGTGAAAGGAAAATACTTTGCACGATAACTGGAGCAGTATGGGATGAGAGTCTACACTCTTGGAGGAGAAGGACCAATAAGGAATTGCTTACGGAAACTGGTCAGGTGATATCTCAGGATATGAAAACAAGGAGGTTAAGATGGGCGGGGCATGTACCTTGAAGTAATCTGTCAGGACGTCTCTACATAACTATGAATGCCAAAATAGTTGGCAAGAGACCACGTGGGAGGCTAAAGACCAGATGGATAGACAGGGTCAACAAAGATGCTGAGGAGCTGCATGCAGCAGACTGGAAATCAGTGGCCCAGGATAGACAAAGGTGGAGAAGGCTGGTATAGCGGCCAAAGATCTACAAGATCTGTAGAGCCAATCGAGAAAAAAAAAAATAGTCGATTTATCAACGGTTTGCACTCTGAGAGTTAATAAAACCCATGTTACCATAATAAAGTAAATAAAGGAAAATAAAATAACTATATTAAAGAATTGGAGATTTAGCTGCCATCATTATCGAAGCAAAATAATATTACAACTTTCTTCATATCAAACAAACATTGATAAATCTTTTTACTTTGAAGAGAAAAGATTTGTCCTGGCCGGGATTCGACCCCAGGTCCTCCGCATCTCTGGCACAGGACCCGGGTTCGAAACCCGGCTAGAACTAATCTTTAATCTTCAAAATAAAAATATTTAACTATCACAATAAAAATACAAAAATTGATAAATCTAGCTTTTTAAACAACTTATTCATCAGTGGATGGGTCATGTCACCAGAAAGGAAATGGATGCCTCTTTAAGGGTACAAATGACAAAGCAATTGCGGGGACGTCGAGAGATAGGTAGGCCCAGAGTGAGATGGATGAATTGTAGCTGATGATGCCAAGAGAGCGGGAGTGTACAGCTGGATAACAAGGGTCAGCTACAGAAGAGCATGGCGATCGATGTTAGAGGAGGCCGGAACTCGCTTGAAAGCGGTCGGTATTGACTGTTTCGCCGGGTTTGAGAAGCTCGTAGTAGACTACTCTCTTCTGATCCCACCACACACACAGCATTGTCTTCTTCCCAAAACGATCCGGTCTTGCACTCGATGTGGATGGTTGTCCTGGCGTTACCCATGATTTTATTCGGTTGGGATTCTGAAAATAAATCCATTTTTCATCGCCAGTTACAACTCGATGCAAACAACCCTTTCTTTCGTGGCGTAAAAGCAGCATTTCGCACACAATTTTTCGTTTTTCCATCTGTCGTTCGTCCAATTCATGTGGAACCCATTTTCCAACCTTTTGAATTTTTCCCATAGCTCTCAGGCGATCGGAAATGGCTTGTTTAGTGACATTCAACTGTTCTGCCATCATTTGTTGGGTTTGGGTATTGTCTTCGTCTAATAAAGATTGCAATTCGACGTCCTCAAACTTTTTTGGTCGATTTTACTGGTTTTTTATCAGTAACATCAAAATCACCACGTTTGAAACTTTGAAACCAACGTTCACATGTCTTGACGGTTGGAGCAAGATCGCCATAAGTCTAAACAAGAATTCGATGACATTCAGATGCCTTTTTCTTTTGATTGAATAAGAAAATCATGACATGCCGCAAATGCTCTTTATTTGGCTTAAAATTAGACATTTTTAACACCAAAGAAAGGTATGATACGTCCACGTAAACGACTTAAAAACAACTGACTTTTGTAAACAAATGACTAACAAACAAAATAGCGTTTAGAGATAAGCAAATCCTTCAATAGGCTAAGAGCGCATTCTATTGGAATTAAAACGACATTTTAAACTTGCAGACCTGGTATATATATATATATATAATGCTGTACTCCGCTCCACATTTTTTCCTGACCTCTGCAAATTATCCATTGTAAAAATGATACCCAAACCTAAAAAAAAAACAGAATACCCATCCTCTTACCGTCCTCTCTCTCTTATACCTTGCATGGGTAAAATCCTAGAAAAACTCATCCTTAAACGATTGTACCCCATCCTTGATGCAAATCACATAATACCAGATCACCAGTTTGGATTCCCATCCAAAGCATGACACTCCATCATTCAGCAATGCCATCGTGTGGTGGATGTAGTCTCCTCTGCATTAGAACGTGGATCATATTGTTCGGGAGTCTTTCTTGACGTGGAACAGGCTTTTGACCGAGTCTGGTATCCGGGCTTGCTCTACAAACTCCGTAAATTCCTAACCCCTACATACTTTTTCATCCTCCAATTCTATCCTATCTCACAAATAGAACTTTCCAAGTAAACCATAACAATGTCTATTCGTCCCTCTTTTCCCAATCTGCTGGTGTTCCGCAAGGTAGTATCCTTGGTACAATCCTTTATACAGTTTATACAGCTGACGTCCCAACTCATCCTAATACTATCCTTACCACGTATGCTAATGATACATGTGTATTATCAGTCAACACCAATCCAGTTATTGCATCACAAAGCCTCCAATCCCATATCACTGATCTTGAAGAATGGTGTCAAAACTGGAGAATTAAAATAAATTCTCAAAAATCGCATCAAACCACTTTTACCTTACGTCGTAAACCGATGATTTCCTGCCCTTCAGTATCCTTTAATAATATCCCTCTGGTGCCTGTAGAACTGATCTGATACTTAGGGTTGCACCTTGACAAACGATTAACCTGGAATCCTCATACAAGACTGAAAAGACAAGAAACCAAGAAACTGAAAAGGTTTCAGGCTACTTCAACACTTACTAGACAAACGCTCTAAGCTCCCAATTAACTACAAAAGACTCATCTACATGACCATCATACGACCTACTTGGACTTACGGAGTAGAGCTTTAGGGCTCCACTAAGCCATCGAATTCCTCTCGTATCGAATCCTTACAATCCAAAATCCTTCGTAAAATCCTCAATGCTCCTTATTTTGTTAAGAATAAACTCATCCATAACGACCTTAATGTCCCTTCTGTTGCTGATTTGGCCCGAACCCGGTATCTATCCTTTCATAACAAACTTCATTACCACTCAAACTCTCTAGTTCCAAACCTAGCTTCCTCTTCAATTCCCGATAATCCTACGAAGCGTCTGAAAAGAAGATGCCCGCATGACCTTCTTAGTTGAACTTTGATTTGAGCACTACCAGTGGGTAGTTTCTCTACTTGTCATTATCATGTCATTATATATCACTTAGCCTATTTATTTGTACTATTGTAATACAGTTGTAGATATCAATAAATAAATTAAATTTAAAAAAAAAATTTTTCTTGATATTATTATTCCATTTTTTACATATATTTACTATTAAAGCTTGCAAATTTGTATCTAAAATTTTTTCTTAAGTTGTTTGCAATTTTTTCCTTGTTGAGTTTATTGACCAGAAAGCCTGTTTTTGTCTAAATTTACTATTTTATGTCCTACATAATTAAAAAAATTATTGTTTTGTATTGTTTAGAAAATTTTTATTAAAACAGTTTTCTATATTAATTACATGAGATAACAGATGATTAGGCAAAATTTGATCTTCAATGCATAATTTAAGGCATGCTAATTTATACTCAGCATTAATCAATTTTATATTTAAATAAAAAATCATTCTCAGTGCATCCATACTCAATTTAAAGTTATTTGAACTTACAATGTGATGGTTTGCATAGTTGAATAGTTCATTCTTAAACTGCTTAGTCGATTCCTCTAGTAATTTGTTATTTGACGCATTTGGTGCTCGGGTTTCACCTTGATTGTTCATTCTTATAACATTTTTTTATTTATTAAACTGGACTTAATTGTTCTTTATTAGGGTAAGAGAAAAATAACCCATTTTCCAGTCATGTTTATTCTTGACTCTCAAATTATTCAAGACGAGGAAGGCCCTTCATTTTAAGCGGAGTCCTCACATTCAAAGCCAGTGAAGGGTGGTTGGACAAATTCAAACCTCGGCATGGAATTCGACAACTTTCAATACAAGGCAAAAAACTGAGTGCAAATAGTGTTTCAGCAATAGAATTTAAAGAAAAATTAATACAGGAGATACAAAAATGTGAATTAAATTACAATCAAATTTATAATTGCGATGAAACCGGGCTAAATTGGAAAGCCCTTCCTCGGAAATCTCGCGCTTCATCGTCAGAGACTGCTGCTCCCGGATATAAAATCTAAAAAGAAAGGTTAACAATTATGGAGAGGTGGGAGACCCGGGTTCGTGCCTCAGCCCTGGTCATATCTTTTCTTTTCGAATAAAATAGTTAACAATTATGGTTTATGCAAATGCAACCGGCGAACATCGACTGCCTCTACCAGTTGTAAAGGCAAGTTGTAGAATTCAGTCAAACCTAGCACTAATTAAATGATTATTAAGGAGGGACATATTACGCTTGTGCACGAGGAAAGAGCTAAACTCCACCTTTAAATTGATATTAATTTCTCAAGAGGGAAATAATGGACATAAAATGATTGTGCTTTCAGCCATCAATGTACGTAATTATTATTATTTAAAAAAAATATTTTTACTACATATGTATATCAGAATAGGACGTAAATAAGTTATGAGTACATATAAAATACATGTTTCACTCCCATATCCGTCTATTTCCCAAATCCGTCACCATCTTGGTCCCATACCCTGACGAATAATCGAGGTTCTACTGTATATGTAAATAATGGAATGATGATATCAAGAAAATTAAATTTAAAACATTAATATTAAAACAAACAAACCCAATAAGATGAACTTCAAAAACCCATGAAATCTCAAATAAACAAAAAACTACAATCTACTCTAATAATATCCAAAGAAATAATCATTCTACAAAAAAAACATTTATTTGTATTTATTTTATTTTATTATTATAATAACTTATACTTAGATAATAGAGTAATTAACTTAGCTTCTAGAAAAATAACCAATAATATTATAAATTTATTAAGTTTAGGCGATAATTTCAATTACGAACCAACTAGTAAAAAAAATTAATATATATCAAATGATAGCAGAAGTAGAATCAATAATCACTTTTATAGAATACCATCAGTAAAAACATTTTAAATTATTCAAATAAAGAAAAAATAAACCTAAAAATACATTAAACAGATTCATTCAACATATATAAATATAAAAAAAAAACATGTAAAAAAAAGCATGTAAAAAAAAATAATCTTTTTTAAAAATAATGAAGATCTAAGTATAATTAAAAGTGATAAAACTAAAAAAATAGCTACCAGGTCTGCAAGTTTAAAATGTCGTTTTAATTCCAATAGAATGCGCCCTTAGCCTATTGAAGGATTTGCTTATCTCTAAACGCTATTTTGTTTGTTAGTCATTTGTTTACAAAAGTCAGTTGTTTTTAAGTCGTTTACGTGGACGTATCATACCTTTCTTTGGTGTTAAAAATGTCTAATTTTAAGCCAAATAAAGAGCATTTGCGGCATGTCATGATTTTCTTATTCAATCAAAAGAAAAAGGCATCTGAATGTCATCGAATTCTTGTTGAGACTTATGGCGATCTTGCTCCAACCGTCAAGACATGTGAACGTTGGTTTCAAAGTTTCAAACGTGGTGATTTTGATGTTACTGATAAAAAACGAGAAAATCGACCAAAAAAGTTTGAGGACGTCGAATTGCAATCTTTATTAGACGAAGACAATACCCAAACCCAACAAATGATGGCAGAACAGTTGAATGTCACTAGACAAGCCATTTCCGATCGCCTGAGAGCTATTGGAAAAATTCAAAAGGTTGGAAAATGGGTTCCACATGAATTGGACGAACGACAGATGGAAAAACGAAAAATTGTGTGCGAAATGCTGCTTTTACGCCACGAAAGAAAGGGTTTTTTGCATCGAGTTGTAACTGGCGATGAAAAATGGATTTATTTTCAGAATCCCAAACGAATAAAATCATGGGTAACGCCAGGACAACCATCCACATCGAGTGCAAGACCGGATCGTTTTGGGAAGAAGACAATGCTGTGTGTGTGGTGGGATCAGAAGGGAGTAGTCTACTACGAGCTTCTCAAACCCGGCGAAACAGTCAATACTGACAACATATGATCAATTTGAGTCACGCATTGATCAAAAAACGCCCAGAATGGGCTCACAGGCACGCCAAAGTCATTCTTCAGCATGATAACGCTCCTGCACATTCAGCCAGATTGACTAAGGAAACGATTTCTTCGCTTGGTTGGGAACTCCTACCCCACCCGCCGTATTCACCTGACCTGGCGCCTTCTGATTATCACCTTTCTCATCGATGGGACACTCATAGGCTGAGCAACACTTTAACAATTTGGAGGATGTAAGAAAATGGCTCGATGAATGGATTTCAAATAAAGATGAAGCATTCTTTTGGAATGGTATCCATAAATTGCCCGAGAGATGGACAAAATGTGTAGAAAGCGAGGGCCAGTACTTTGAATAAAATATAATATACTTTTTTTTTTAAATTAAATTATATTTTAAGAAATAAACGACATTTTAAACTTGCAGACCTGGTATAATAACTAAATTAGACTACAAGAGAAAAATTTTAGAGTTGTTAAATGATAAAGACACTTATAAAAACATAAGAAACAACCCTATGAATGAACTAAATATTAAAGTAAATAAATATTTAGAAAAATTAATTAAATATAGATATATAGTTAAAGAATTTAAAAGTAAAATATCCAATAAATACTACAATACCCCTAGAATACATGGTTTAATTAAATTAAATAAGGATGGTTATCCCTGCAGACCAATTTTGAAAACAAACGAAAGGATTACAAATGGGAGGCAGACTATCCGTAAATTTATCTGCTATAGTGCTAAATTACATTATTAAAGATAGTTTCAAAAAATTAAACAAACCCCCTATTTTCATTGTAAAATACATAGATGACCTTTTAATTATCACAAATAAAAATAATGTAGTAAAAATAATAGAGAAAAATAGATTGAAAATGACACCATAGTGTCGAAACGTCTTGAATAATTTGAGAGTCAAGAATAAACATGACTGGAAAATGTTTTTTTTTTTTCTCTTACCCTAATAAAGAAGAATTAAGTCCAGTTTAATAAATAAAAAAATGTTATAAGAAGAAACATGAATAAATAAATAAAAAATAAACTAAGAAATTAAAATTGCCTTGTTTTGATAATTTATAAATTGCAGCTCAACTAACTTCCAAAAACATATGTTTTCTAACCTATGAAGAAAATGGATTTGTTTTGTAACGGGCTGAGAATATTTTTATTGTAAAGGTAGTTAGTTAATGTGCATTAATTACAGCTTTTGTACAATACTAAAAATGTTAGCGAATTTATATGTATCTAAGGAAAGTAATCTGGGTAAACAAATTTTGAACCCTCATCTTTGTGATTAAAAGAAGTATGTTATCATTTGCAGTCAAAAGTTTATTGTTAGTTTTACGTATTATAGAAAATGATTAGCATTTATTTGCTTCTCCTCATTAATAGGTTTTTAAAAGAAAAAAAAAAGGGGACTTTAGGTTGTAAGGATTTTGTACATTAATATGTAGGTAAATGTTAACATCTGCCAAATAAGATTTGCTAAGTATTTCTCTTTGTGACTAATTACATCCATGTTCTTTGTATAGGGTTTTGTTTAAAGGACGTGTAGGTCCTTAACATTTAGTTTTTAAAATATTTAAGTAAAAGTTAATTTTTAATAGAGGTTAACGTCCGTTTGTGGAGGCGCTGAGCCCAGCATGCCAGCTCAGCCGGAAGTTAGTCAGCAATTCTCAACGAAAAGTATACGGCTCTTGGACACTTTGAATATAATTATTTAGATTCTTGGGAAAATAATGACCACCAGGGGCAGCACCTGTCAGACGAAGAAAGAAGAGTGCTGACGACAGCTCGGGGAAGCTTAAGTACCCGAGGGTTTTCCTCTCGGGGCCCAGAAAAAAGAATTGTACCTCGGCCGACGGCTGGTGGGGAACTTCGCAGGATGGGGCCGAGACCAGAGAACGGGGACTAGCGAGAAGCCATGGTTACGGAGCAAGACGCCAGAGAAAGGTATTATGTCCTCTAATTACTGTAGTCTGACTAGACTTGGGGTGAGGCCAGTGGGTGGTCAGTTGAAGATAGAGCCAGTAAATTATTTCGTTGAGGATCGTCGCGTTTGGCCATAAGACAGATAGGAATCTTTCTTAAGTATTAGTGCACATAGAGTTGTGGTTTGAGAGGGAACTGGTTTTTAAAGAGAGTTATTATGTTATTAGCAGTTATGAGATAAGGATCAATGACGGTGGATAATAGATTTGTAACTGTCGTGTAATAAGGAATTCTGGAAAATGTTTTGTAATAAAATTAAGGTTGTTTATTAGCGGTTATTAGGTAATAAGTACATTGTAAAGATTATTAGGATTGTTGTTATAGATAAGGGGTTTGAGGAGTGTTATGTTTAATTAACTGTCATGTAATATGAAATTCTGGAAAAGGTTTTATAATAGAAATAGGTTGTTTATTAGCGGTTATTAGGTATTCCTTCAGTCTGGATCCCTGAACGTCTAATTACCTTTTATTTCATCCCCTATTTTCTCTTCATCAGGAGGTTCAACAGAATGAATGAACTGCAGTGTTTATTTCCCTCAAGTTGAATGTGGGATCTCGATTTTCTTCTTGTTTTTGGACTATACTCATCATTTCCTCGAAATACTCCTCCCATCGATCCATATCTGCAGTTTCCTCGATGATTAAATAGCCATCTTTACTCCTGCATGGTTTTGAGGTTGATATGTCCTGCGCCCCTCAATGATCATCTGAAAAAATTTTCTGCTGTTCTTGTTGGCATTCTTGATTTCCGCTGGGCTGGTCTTTTCATGAGAATGAACCAGGATGATATACCTTTAAAAATTCATTGGTACAAGACGAGCAGGACGTCCCAAGCTTCGACTGGAGGATTGTTTGGCTGCGGACTCCAGAATGCTACTGGGACAAAGAAATTGGAAGGCAGTGGTGCGCAATAGAGGGGACTGACAATTCTTGTTGGAGCAGGCTATGACTCATCATTTGGATCTTGATGCCAGATAAGAAGAAGTAGAAATAAGTCTAAAGATTAATGAAATAAATGTTTCTCACCTTCATCTGAAATGAGTATCTCTTCTTGTTTCACATGATTGGGTCCATCTACCAAAATTGTACTTAATATTATTGCACAATAGTTTTAAATTAAAATAGTTAAAACCATTAGAAAACAATAAATATTTATATAATTGAATTGGGATTTATAAACTATAATAGAAAAAGTTTTAACATTGTACGATAAGCATGTTTTAAAGATGGAAAAATAAATGTTTCTCACCTTCATCTGGGATGAGCATCTCTTTTTTCTGTTTCACATTATTGACGTAGTATGGTTCATCAACTACAAAAACAACATTAAATGTATAAGCAAATTTGGAACTATTAGCTAGTAAAGAATAAATTTTGTATTTCATACGATATTTTTTAAGGTTAGCTAAATTAATGTTTCTCACCTCCATCTGAGATGAGCATCTCTTCTCGTTTAATATGATAGACACATGGTTTATCAACTATAAAACCAACAACAAACTTATAAGCAAATTTGGAGTCATGTACTAATAAAGAATGAAGTTTGTACATTATAGGAAAAGTGTTTAAAGGTTGGCATAATAAATGTTTCTCACCATCATCTGGGATGAGCATCTCTGTTTCTTGCTTCACATGACTGAGTCCTTCTGTAAAAATTTTTATAAATTTTATTACACCAAAAAGAAATAGTTAGTAAAACATAGACAAATAAAGAAAGAATTTTAAATATTTGAGATATAAAAAAATAATTATTTATATCAACTTAAAATGATCCTTTGGAAATATATAATAAAATAGTTTAAAACTATTAGAAAACAATAAATATTTATGTAATTGAATTTGGATTTATAAATACAGTTATCTTGAGCAAGCAGAATAATTTGCTCATAAAAATGAAAATCTGCTGCGAGAAATAAATGGTTGAAAAAACACAATAAACATCTTTTCCAATTTTAAGAAATTTAAATAAACTTGGTTATCAAATGGCAAATCGAATATGAAGTTACAAACCGTGGTAACATCGAAGGTTCACAGACTCATCAGTAATTTCAGCCTCATCGATTCTCTCTTCTTTTACATGAATACCAGAATTATCTGAGAAATTAAATAAATGGCATGAAAAATGTATAATTTGCAATCTAAAAATATTAATTAAATATTTTATTTGAAAAGAAAAGTTATGGCCAGGACCGGGAATCAAACCCGGGACCTTCACCTCTTCGTGGTAATGTACAATAAAAATATTATTAAGTAATTTTTTGTACAATAGGGAAACTAAATGATCTTTTAACTAAATGGACCTGAATGTACAACAAATGAAGTGAAGGACCATTCTCTGATATAATTTCAAAATTCAAGGTTTCCAGGAACTTATAAAATACAAAATATTTTGGTCACAAAAGAGCAAACAAGAACATGTCAACCACATCCCCTTCGCCTCAGACTGATTAACTAAGTTTTTTTTACTAAATAGAACAAAATTATCATATGATAGTAATAAAATGAATAATGCCAATCATTAAACCATCAACACCAAGGGCAAGTTAATTGTATTATAAGATAAATATAAAACAGAAGAAACAAATCTGTTTAAAGTTATTACACTTTCCTTTACTAAATGATAGGTAAATCAGTCTAGTAAGGTGAAATGAAACATGTGACTACAAGTGTAAGTATTGATGAACAAGAGTAAATGTAAGTGTAATACTATTGCTGTGATTGCTATTGATACTAAAATAGCAATCCCGCCAAATCTATGTAATATAAATGCACTGATTACCAACAAAATTCATTGCTTTGGAGTCGACTTATTCAAATTACGCAAACTAATAGAAGGGCAGAGGAAGGTTCTATAAGCTGGCCAAGTTGCCAACGAGGTTCAGTGACCGGCTATTCCAAAGAGGCAATTTAAGACAATCGAAAAGTTGGACCTAATATGAGATAAGAATAACAGTCTAAGTAAATTTTAGTTATTTCCACGTCAATAAAGTAAGACCAGTAAAAAGAATAAAATCTTTTGTAATCTGAAAGTTACATGAATAGTTATTCCATCAAAAACTTGATACTATTTATTTCAGTTAATACTGCTCTTCAATAGGGCAACATTTATTCCTTGGTCACTAGTTAAATGTTATGTTTTCACACTACTGTATATTATGAAAATTAGTCCGTAGTTTGTATTAATAAATTAAAATGATTTTTCTCAACAATTTACGAATGAAAAATGCATAATAGCGCATTATTCAAATTACAGTGCTCCTTAAATTCGGTTTAGGTAAAACCCAATATGCAGGTTTTAGGATGAGCTTTCGTTCATAACGTTTAGTGGAAGGTGTATATAGATTGTTATCATGCTAAATATCCGAATTTGCAAAAAATGTGACCAGGTCTTTTCATTATCCACTTCCCTGGAAAACTTGACCTAAGTGGGCTCATTTGGGTCTGCATACAGTCAGTGTAATAAGTATTCCCACACCTGCAATTGATTCAGAAAACGTACACAAAAATTGTGTTAAAAAATAAAACGCCTCGCCCAACAATTATTTTATAAACATCAAATCAATTGACATTTTATTATTTAACATCTTTTAAAGAATTAAACAAAAATATTTTTTTTTTAATATGATTTACGAAATACACTACGTATAAAAATTATTCCTACACTACAATAGGAATATTACACATTTATAACACAAACAATGAATTTTAAAAAAACCTACACCACTATACAATGACTGATTTGCCATCATATTTTACCTTTGGAATGAGATTCCTAACCCTCTAACTCCTGTCAGTGAAGAGCTTTACATCTACCACAGCGCTAAGTGGGCCGGCTACCCGTCTACCGGCCTGTGCTACATACTGTTTACCTGCATTCTATCCATCATTAGAAGGAATAAATTGTTTAAAAAATAAATTTCCTTTGAACAATATGAAGCTTTCATCGATGTACACATTTTTGAAAGGAGAAAATGATTCTTTGAATGCTTTTATAATCATATCAACGAATGGCCTTATTTTGAACAACCTATCTCCTTTCCTGGTTTGATTGCTATTGTTGTCTGAAAAATGCAGCATTCGTAATACAATAAAATATTTGTCTCTAGAAATTATTTGTCCAAAAATTGAGGGATGTAATAACGGATCTTTGGAACAATAATTGCTAATAGGTAATATGGTTAATGTTATGTGTAAGTACAGTATAGTGTAGATATTTTGAATTAATAAAATTTTATTACAAGTGCATTAACGCAGAAGTGAAATTGTAAACATACAATAAACTTGTGTTTGCTGAAACAAATGATATTATTTTGCTCGACGAGGTAACATTGGTGACCCCGAGAGTAAGATATATTAATTTCTTAACTGTTAAGACCGTGGAAAAATTCCAACGAAAAGCCTTAAGTCTCCAAAATAATACAGAAAGTGAAATTATCTGTCCGAGATATTTCGCCTAGTCAGGCATGCTCATGGTAGAAATATAATAACAACAAAACAAAAAATGAATAATGCACCCAAGAAACGTCCCACCTCCTCAAAGGCTCAAATGCAACTAATGAATCATAAGGAAGGTTATTAGACACTGGCTGGATAAGGTTAGATAAAAACAGCTGATAAATACTCCAGAATTTGAAAAATAAACATAGACTCACCAAATTTCAAAAAGCATAACAGGAAAAAATAAATAATAGTAAAGAACAGTAAAACATAAGACAAAAGATCATATGAAAAAATAAGGGTAAAATGCAATAGAAATAAAAGAACATTATCAATAACCAGTGGACTTAATTTATCTTTTCCTGTTGTTCTTTTTGAATTTTGGCGAATGTATGTTTATTTTTCAAATTCTGGAGTATTTATCAGCTGTTTTTATCTAACCTTATCCAGCCAGTTTCGAGTAACCTTCCTTATGATTCATTTGAGCCTTTGAGGTGGTGGGACGTTTCTTGGGTGCATTATTCATTTTTTGTTTTGTTGTTATTCTCTTTCTACCATGAGGATGCCTGAATAGGCGAAATATCTCAGACAGATAATTTCACTTTCTGTTATTTTTTGGAGACTTAAGGGCTTTTCGTAGGAATTTTTCCACGGTCTTAACATTTATGTGAGGTCTCTTTTTACTTTTCAATATTAATTTCTTAACCTTTAGCAATATTTGTGGAATTTCTTAGGATTTTTTTTTTTAAATTTGATACAGGATGGGAAACTGAGATGAGGATAGTCCTTCTCGTGAACCCAAGAATTGCGCCGTGTTGGAAGTCAGAACCTGATTTCTGGTTCATCCTAGTCGAGGCAGTTTTTCGAGGGCAAAAATAACCTACAGTGTGACGAAATTCGAAATAATTATTCACTTACTAGATCTCGATGTCATTAAACAGGTTTCAGATCTAGTTAAGATACCCAGTGCTCGACCCTATGAGGACATCCAAGACAGGCTTATTTCAGTCTACACTGAATCTGAGAGTAGACGTATTCGTGGCTTAATCAGAGGTAAACAACTTGGGAATGAAAATTGGTCTAATTTTTTTCGAACCATGAGAAGTCTTGCTGACGATTCATTATCTGGTCATTTATTAAAAACACTTTGGTCGCGTTCTCTTCCGTCACACTCTCAGGCTATACTTCTGGCTAATAATCACGCCGGGACGAGGTAACAGGGGAGGGAGTAGTCCATATTCATTTTAGAGAATTCTAATCTTTTCTTTTTATTAGCACTACTGATGCACTGTGCACTCACAGTTGAGTTGGCAGTTGGCCTTCCTCGCCGCCGCTCGGTATGTTTGCCCTGAAGATGACCTACAATGTAGGTCGGAACGTCGGCACACAATAAATCAGTATACACTTATTAAGGTGCTTTAATTGTCTGCTCCCATTTTACATAGGCTTGACACTCTAAAGTCTGATTGTCGGCTTTTGGGACCTTGTCGGGAGTTGGGCACCCAAGGGTCGACTACATTAACAGCATTACCAACATTAACATTAACATCATCATTACCTTCAAGTACTAACAATAAAGGTGCCTTCATAACCTCTTTGCCTCCAGTGTGAAATAGCATACAAATTCAACAATTCTATGAGACTAAGAACAAATAGAGCCATAGGAACATTATTTCCTTTATTGGCAACGATGAACAGCACATATAACTATTTCAATAAACGAATTTACTAAGAAAATCATATTTATCATGATTTTCTGCAATTTATGTATGTATGTGAAAAATGTGTCTCTCCCCAAAACGACCATATCTATGAAGTTCTAAGAACCAAGTTCGTTATAAATTATCCTTCGCAACAATTCAGGCTTGCCACTGCACCAAAACCAAAACATCATATCCAGAACATTAATTAAGAAAATCTTTTAAAATTATTATCCTATTTATGGGATCATCATGGATCCATGAAACCTCCCTCTCAATCCTCCCCGAGCGACCTTTTCACTCGACTCTGTTTTTTCTTTGTTGTTGGCTAATAATTATGATGTTTGACCATATTTTTGTATTACTCTGAATGGACTCTAATTCATTATTTAATTTTGGGCTCTGTTTCGTAAAATCCTGTGGGATTTTGGGCGATCGGAGTAAAACCTTTTCTACTATTTGAAACTCATAACATTTATGGTGTACTGTCGAACCTTTTTTTTTTTGTTTTTAATCTTGATATTTCAATTCCCATTCGAGCCTGCAATCTCATTTTCATTAACTTCAAAATATTGCTAATACAATCCTCCAATGGGGTGTTTCTTCTAATACCAAAATGCAATTCAACCGGGACAGCCCTGGTGACGGTTTGGTAGCTATTATTTATAATGTGATTGTCCATTTTGGTGTATTTCGGCTACGACTAGTGATTTTCATTACTCTCAAATAGTTACCGATGTCGCAGTTAACTCTATCACTTAGGTTGCTCTGCGAGAGACGGATGGTACAAAAAACTTCTCTGATTCCTAAGTTGTTCGATGTATTCTTCCATGCTTTGTTAGTAAATTGTATCCCATGGTATGTCAAAAGCTTGAAGTGAGTTCCATAGGTCTCACAGAAATCCAGAACACATTTTAATGCATTTTTCGGGTTACTGATTTAAACCACTTTAATAAAGTTGTCAATAATTACAAACATTTAGCGCACTCCACCTCAACCTTTAACTACTGGTCCTAAGAAATCTGCACACACGAACTGTAATGGTTGGTCTACCTTAACAGTTTGAGCTTCTGCGTTGATGTTTTATTAGAAATTTTGCATGTTTGACATATGTGACATTTTCATATCAAAATTTTTTTACCTTTTCATCTAAATTTCTTACATGAAAATCTGCACTAATTATCTTAATCAACTTGATCATACCCGAATGAGCAAAATGTACGTGTCCTGTTGTAATAAACTGATGTTCCATGAAATCTTTCTTGATTTCCCAGGATTTTCAATGAGAAAGCTTAATGTATTCGGTGCTGCTAAATCTTCCTTTTTATAGTGATATTTGAAATTATTCATCAGTTTCCAAAGAGGATTTACGTCACCTATCCAATTGGATACTATTTTATTTTCTTGAAAATTTGTCACGTTGGATGTTGTGCTTCTTATTCCGTCCATATTCCTGCTTAATGTATCGACGGCGACATTGTCTTTCCCTTTTAGGTATATGACCTTGAAATCGAACAGTTGAAGAAAGATACTCCACCGGAGCAACCGACTCGTAATATTCTTACAAGTTTGTAAGTGAGTCAAAACATAGTGGTCTGTTAGAATTTGAAATTGTTTTCCAGCCAAGTACGTTAGTTAATTTGGCTAAATGTTCAGCGCAATGGGCGTTAAATCTTTTTCTTCTTCTTTCCCTTTCTCTGGATATCTTTCGGTGTGGAGGAGCCTCTACCCAACTGTGCAACTTCTGTCGGTCCCGTAACCCACCATTAATATTCTACACAGCATGAAAAACAGTGGCTCCAGCACAGTGTTGAACATCTTTGTGTGCATCTTCTTGTGGCGTTGGTGCCAGCTGGGGATTCTGCAACTGACAAAATGGTTCACCTGCTGATACCTCAGGGCTCGATGAAAGAAGGGGTGTTTGTAATTTTATTTCTAAATCCCCTTTGTTGAATTTTTAATCCGATCCGCTAGGACCAAAAATGTTGAGACAAGCTCGTAAGTTCGGTTATGAATGTCTTAAAAAGAAGTGCAGGTTTCGTTGAATCAAATCTCTCTCTGGGTGTGGACTGTATGTTGTAATTTGAAAAGAGTTCGCAACAATAGAGAAATAATATGAAGAAATCCAAAACTTAGAAATAAAAGTTACTTACCCAAGACGCAGGCCGGGCAGCTTCGTCGATAAAATCTCCTTTGGCCCCTTGAGCGCCCAAACGACCAAAAGAAACTTGTAGCGTCCTTCTAGGTGGATTCTTATGATTTAGAAATCCTCCAGGGAAATTCACACTTAATTGCAGGTGAAACGGGCGTTACTTATAAAAAACAACAAGAATAAAATAATGCAACGGAAAGTAGAGAACTGGTTATGAACTAGACTCGCTATAATTGAGCTGGATAGCTGGGTTAAGCAAAAGAACAAGTGACTGGTTTGTGTGACTGCTCGCTCAAGACTAGACTAAAAACAGTGCCACACGTGAAATAGTGAAACGTTAGTTGCCCCAAGCATCCGCTAGATCAGGTGCAATGTGCTATTTTAAGATTTTACCTATTTATCTTGTATGGCATTAATTTATTTACAAAAAGAACGCCAAATGGCGTGAACACCTTACTTTCTTCGTTAACCGTCCGATTTCTTCAGCCATTTTTTCACTCATCTCAAGAAAAGAGTTCTCTTTTGAGCTCGCTGTACTAACATATACCTCCAATATTTTCATCATATTATTTTGGTAAAAAATTTCGTCCTGAAATTATTCATATTTTTTATTTATTCTTGCCTTCATTTCCACCATCCTTTGTGCATTTAAATTTGGTTCTGAAGTAAGAGAATCTATTTTTTCTATATTACCCTGTGCTTTATCTCCTTCGTCTTCTGAAAACTCATGTGCCTCACATTCTTCCATTTCATTGTCTTTACAACACCCCGAGATGTGCACTCTTCTAATCGTCTTTGCATTTTCGGTCCTGGCGTCATTTTGAATAAATGGAAACAATTACGGCCAACAAAACGTTTTCCGAAATACTAACTTGATTAATTAATACTGATATTATCTTATGATTGAGAGGAAAATAGTTGACTGGATGATAGAATGGAGAACGGAGATAGTTGGGGGGTGCAGTAAAAAAAAACACCAAATAAGTAAAAGACTCACATTAAATATGTTGCGACGTTTCGGCCTACCATATAGGTCATCTTTAGGGCAACTGGGATAGGCGGCTGGGTGGATCGGCTAACCAACAATGAAATTATCTTAATAGAGACCACACTTTTCAAATCAATACACAAACAAAAATCACAATAAATTTTTAAACCAATCCAAAAATTTCATATATGCACATTATTCTTAAGTAACCGATAAATAAACAATCTCCCGTCAATCTGTTCGAAATCCTCATACAAGGGATGACAAAATGCTATATTGGCTTCACTGCCCAAGCTATGATCTCAGGAAAAAGCCAGATCTTCGGATCTGAATATATATAAATATTAAAATGGGATGCCACCCTGAGATGGTTATAATTAATATACAGGATGTCCCGAATTTAAATGGCAAAACTTCAGGAACTTATAGGGGACCGAAAAACTAAGACAAAAAATCCTTTAGAGATTTGCTCGTTTTGGAGAAAATCGCAAAACAAGAAACAAAACAAGTTTTCATTTTTATACTTATTTATTTACATTTATATTTATGTTATGTTCTTTTTAATGTAAATATTGCTCAAAATGTTGTCCTCTTGCACCAATGCAAGCATTACATCTAGCACTCACTTGATAAATTGCAGCTAAATATTGTTCTGATGATATTTGGTGCACTGCATCTATGATTCGGTCTCTTAATTGCTCTCGTGTCAATCAACTAGACACCGAATAAACTTTCTGCTTCAAGGTTCCCCATACGAAGAAATCCACTCCTCCACGTCCAATCCATCGTTGTGGATAATTTATATCTAGCCAAGCTCGAGCAACTCTGCTATAATGAGCTGGACATCCATCGAGTTGGAACCACATTTCAATCCGCTGTTGTAAGGGAATGTCTTTTAAATAATTAGAAAAGTCGTTCTCCAAAAAATCCGTAAATGTGATACCATTCAATCTTCCAGGTAAAAAATATGGTCCCACCAGTAATCCGTTCCAAATTCCAAGCCAAACGTTAATAGCAAATTCATGCTGAAACCTATTCTCTCTAATAGCTCTGGGATTTTCAAGAGCCCATACATGATAATTTCTTTGATTAACAATTCCTCCTCTTGTAAAGGTAGCTTCATCGGTCCATATAATTTTTAATGGCAATAAATTATCTTCACAATTTTTTTCAAGAAACCAGTTACTAAAATTCAATCTCTTGACATAATCTTGAGGTAATAAATTCTCAAATTTTTGAAGATGGTATGGGTAGCGATTATCACCTTTCAAAATTTGCCATATTGCTTTCCGCAATATTGCTAATGCAGCAGATGCTTGTCTCAGGATTGTTATCGAAGTGGCGTTGGACACAATTTCTTCTCCGATAATCTGCTCTTACTTTTGCCTGGAATTGGTCGCCTTCATTACGTATTAAGAACGACCCAATTTCTCATAGTCTATTAAAAGTTAACGAAAAGACTCGTCGATTAGGCACTCTTCTATTTGGAAATCGGCGCGCATACTACCGCACCGTTACAGAAACCATACACAAAAATCATATCAGCGTATTCAACATTAGAATATGTATGCGGCATTGTGGCTGATGCTATTCACACAAAAATATCTGAAAATAACTGACTGAAGACTGATTTAGGAATTATAATCCTAGAAGGAAGCCAAAATGTAAACAAATAAAAGAATGTAAAGGATAAAATTAAGTGTTTACATATCTCACTGCCTAGCCTGACGAACTTTGAAAGGGGATAACCGCTACCTGTAACATTTTGGTTTTGTTTCTTTTTTTTGCGATTTTCTTTAAAACTAAGCAAAAACGAGCAAATCTCTAAAGGACTTTTTGTCTTAGTTTTTCGGTCCCCTATAAGTTCCTGAAGTTTTGCCATTTAATTTCGGGACACCCTGTATAATATAATTCTATATATGATCATAAGGGATTCTATTGTTTCAATGATAAAAAAACAAGATAGAGACATAAGCAATCCTTCATCGTACAGACCTATTAGTTTACTTCCTGTTTGTTCTAAATTTTTTGAAAAATTGCTTTATCCCCGATTAATACAGTTACTGACTGACAAAAATACAATCCCTCACCGTTAATTCAGTTTTATACATCGGTTCGGGATAGATAGAGGTCATATACTTGAGGTTAATATAACAATATATTATATTATTAGTTGGGTAATAAGATTTGCCAACTGCACTTCTCAGGAAATTAAGACCACCATTGGAATCCGGCATAGATCGGCGAATCGGTACTGCGGGCAGGATGTTTGAAGCGATTAAGAGAGGATTTCTTAAAAGAAATGAAGAAAAGTAGATGGGGAAACGAAAGTAGCTGTATTTAAGCCAACATTCCTCCCTATCCCTATGTACTCTTCATAATCTTGGACGCTGACAAAGAAGCAGCAATCCAGAATACAATCAGCAGAAATAAGATTTCTCAGGAAGATTGAGGGAAAAACAAGAAGAGTCCGTAACACCACTATCAGATCGAACCTAAAAGTTAAACCAGCCAACGAGGTAATAATGGTAAACGGACTGAGATGGCTCCTAACAGGATTGTTAGCGAATCCTACCGAGCTGAAGTGGAGTGAAAACTAGGAAGAAGATGACTTAGGAAGAAGTGAGAAATGGACTCCATTGGAGCAGAAGATCACAGTGGGTGAAAGAAGGCAGAGCTGGTAATGGCTGTGCGGAATTCCTCCTCACACTGCATAGGCGGCTAATGAGGATAGAAGATGATGATGATGCAAGGGTAAGGTTAGATTATTCTAAGCTCACATATTAGTTTTCATTTAATTACTAACATTTGTAAAATGATAAATAAATAAATATAAAATAATTTAATCTCATAGTTAAATAATCATAATCATAAACTTATTTGATTAAACAAATGTATATAATTATAATATATATAATCGACATACGTTCTTATTCCCACTTATGGAAGTGAATCCTGGGCCCTAAAGCACCGCGATCGGAGCCGACTCCAAAGTATGGAAATGAGGTACCTGAGGAAAATAGAGCTTAAGACCGGGAGAGGATACAAAATAAGATAATAAAGACTCTGCACTTCAAATTGAACAAAAATTGAAGAAAGGACAGCTTCGATGGTTCGGAAATGTAATGAAGATGGATGACTGCCGGAATGTGAAGAAAGCTATGGAGGTTAAACTAATGGGGAAAAGACCCAGGGGAAGGCCGAGAGTGACCTGGAAGAATAACCTCCAAAATATCATTAAAGAAAACGGAATTGTAAGGGCATCAAACAGGAGAGCAGCCTCTGACAGAGACAGGTGGCGCTCCTTATGCCAAATCTCTACAACGCAAGGTTGAAGAGATGTCTGAATAAGAAAGAAAGAATATAATTGTATTATTTATAGAGATATAATTAAATAGAAAATTTGAATTTAAAACAACCCGTTCTGCTTGATGCCCTCAACTCACTTTGCTCTTCATGACGTTAATCATCATTCCCATATATATATATATATATATATATATATATATATATATATATATATATATATATATATATATATATATATATATATTTTACAGACCTTTAGCTCGAGACTCTGTGACGGAGAGGAGTTGGGTCTGCCTCATCAAATATTATTGGGTTGTTTCATATAATAATAAAAGATTATGGTTTTAAAAGAAAAAAAAATAATGACTTTCAACTGTTTTTATTGATTATAATAATCTACATTACATTCTACACATTTCTGCCAACATGCGGGATGTGGGTGACTTCCATACCTTCTGTCTAGAATTTAGAATCCTCAGAATTAATAAATTCAGAAAATGCATTTGATCAATATTTTTTTTATTATGTAAATAGCAGTCAAGGTGTCTAAAAATATGGTAATCAGTAGGTGAGAGGCCCAGTGAGTAGAGGAGGAGTGGCAGAGTCTCATAGCCAAGCTCCAACAATTTTTGGGAAGTCAAATGTGAGATATGTGGCTGAGCGTTGTCATGCAACAGAATGGGGCCCTTTCGATTGACTAAAGAAGGCTTATTACTGCCAATTTCTGATGTATTACTTCAACTTGGTTACAATGTGATGCGGTAATGATGCCGTTACCAGAATTTGCGGAATGAATTACTGCCTTCGCCGCAGACTTCTTTGATATTTTTATTGATATTGTCCCTGCCTATTTATGATTTGGATTCAATATTTTAATATATTTTCAAAAGTATTCCTTAGCTTATAATTTCCTTGATAGGTACAATAGATTTCGATAGAATACAAGTAATTACAATAAAGTAAATTCTACGAAAAATGAGGCTTTTCACCAATATGTATGACGAGTCAATATATGTTTTTTTAAATCACTGTACCAGACTGCTTTATAATCGCAATGGAAACATTGAAGAGGTCTTTCACTTGTATGATGAGCCATTATATGTCTTTTTAAATCACTTAGTTTGACTGTTTTATAGTCACAAAGAGGACATTGACTAGGCCTCTCTCTTGTATGACGAGTCAATATATGTTTTTTTAAATCACTGTGCCAGACTGTATTGTAATCGCAATGAGGACATTGATGAGGTCTCTCATTTGTATGACGATCCATTATATGTTCTTTTAGATTATATTCTCTAAATGTTTTATAGTCACAATGAGGACATTGACATGGCCTCTCACTTGTATGATGAGCCATTTTATGCTTTTTTAAATTACTTCGTGTGACTGTTTTATAGTCACAATTAGGACATTGATAAGGTCTCTCACTTGTATGACGAGCCATTGTATGCTTTTTTAAATGACTTTGAGTGGCTGTTTCAAACTCGCAATGAGGACATCGATAAGGCTTCTCTTTTGTGTGACGAGCCATTATATGTTTCTTTAAATCACTTTGTGTGACTGTCTTGTACTCGCAATGAGAACATTGATGAGGTCTCTCTCTTGTATGACGAGCCATTATATGGTTTTTTAAATGACTTTGCTGGACTGTATTGTAATCGCAATGAGGACATTGATGAGTCTTCTTAACTGTATGAAGGGCCAGTATATGCGTTTTTAATTTATAAATATTTGTTCCATTTTGTTCAAAATGGTAACACTGATAATTCTTTTCAACTTCTTTAATTTGTTTCATTAGGTATGTGCTCTGACCTTTAGCAGTATGTTGAACATCTATATTGTCGGAAAATTCCTTGATACCTATGAACAATATTTCAAAATATATAAACAGAAAAATATGTTTAAATGCACTTAAAATACATACAAATGCGGATTAAGAGAGAGACTGAGGGGGGGGGAGAAGGAGAGGGAGAGAGAGAGAGGGGGGAAGAGAGAAAGATAGGGGGAGGGAGAAGAAAGAGCGGGGTGGGGAGAAAGGGGCGGGACCGAGGGGATGGGGAGAGGGCAAGAGGGAGTGATGAGGAGGGGGAGGGGATAGAGAAGGAGCAATTTTTATATTTTTTTAATTTTCAACTGACTGTATTCACCATCCTTTTATTATTTATATTTACCATGTTTATAAAATTTTGTGTACTACTTTTTAATTCTCAATTGTCTGTATTTTGCATATAGCCCTGAAGAAGACCTAAGAAATAGGTCGAAACGTTGTCTACTTAATAAACATTTCTCCAATTCTAAGAGAAAATTCATTGACCTCTACCCGGACCATTTTCTTCTACACTTATTCAATTATAAGTATTGTTTATAGAGATATAAATAAATAGTTAATTTAAATTTAAAACAACCAGCTCTGCTTGATGCCCTCAACTCACTTTGATCTTCATGACATTAATCGTCATTCCCATATATGTTTCACAGGCCTTTAGCTCAAGACTCTGTGAACGAGAGGAGCTGTGTCTGCTTCATCAAATATTATTGGGTTGCTTCATAAAATAATAAAGGATTAATGTTTTAAAAGAAAAAATAAACGAATGACTTCTAACTGTTTTTACTAATTAAAATAATCTACATTATATTCTAATATCATATGATCAATAATTTTTTATTTTGTAAATAGTAGTCAAGCTGTCTGAAATATGGTAATCAGGAGCCGAGAGGCCCAGTAAGTAGAGGGGTAAAGCAGTCTCATAGCCAAGTTCCAACAATTTTTGGGAAGTCAAATGTGAGATATGTGGCTGAGCGTTGACATGCAATAGAATGGGGCCCTTTCGATTGACTAAAGAAAGCTTCATTATTGCTAATTTCTGATGCATTAATTCAACTTGGTTACAAAGCGATTCAAAGTATTGGCAGTATGAATCACTGCCTTTGCCGCAGACTTCTTTGATATTTTTATTGATATTGTCCCTGCCTATTTACGATTTGGATTCAATATTTTAATATATTTTCAATGGTATTCCTTAGCTTATAATTTCCTTGATAGGTACAATAGATTTCGATAGAATACAAGTAATTACAATAAAGTAAATTCTACGAAAAATTAGGCTTTTCACCAATATGCAGTGTCTTTATGTGTGCTTTTAATTTCTGCTTAGTAACTGCTTTAAAATCGCAATGGAAACATTGATGAGGTCTCTCACATGTATGACGAGCCATTATATGTTTTTTTAAATAATTTTGTGAGACTGTTTTATAGTCACAATGATGACATTGATGAAGTCTCTCATTTGTATGACGAGCCATTATATGAACTTTTAAATTACTTTGTGTGACTGTTTCAAACTCACAATGAGGACATTGATGAGGCTTCTCTTTTGTATGACGAGCCATTATATGAATTTTTAAATGACTTTGCCGGACTGTATTGTGATCACAATGAGGACATTGATGAAGTCTCTCATTTGTATGACGAGCCATTATATGAGCTTTTAAATTACTTTGTGTGACTGTTTCAAACTCACAATGAGGACATTGATGAGGCTTCTCTTTTGTATGACGAGCCATTATATGAATTTTTAAATTACTTTGCCGGACTGTATTGTAATCACAATGAGGACATTGATGAGGTCTCTCACTTGTATGATGTGCCATTATATGTCTTTTTAAATCACTTAGTTTGACTGTTTTATAATCACAATGAGGACATTGACAAGGCCTCTCACTTGTATGACGAGCCATTATATGTTTTTTTAAATTACTTTGTGTGACTGTTTTATAGTCACAATTAGGACATTGATGAGGCCTCTCACTTGTATGACGAACCATTATATGTTTTTTTAAATAATTTTGAGTTGCTGTTTTATAGTCACAATGATCACATTGATGAGGCCTCTCACTTGTATGACGAGCGATTGTATGTTTTTTTAAATTACTTTGTGAGACTGTTTTATAGTCACAATTAGGACATTGATGAGGTCTCTCATTTGTATGACGATCCATTATATGTTCTTTTAGATTATATTCTCTAAATGTTTTATAGTCACAATGAGGACATTGACAAGGCCTCTCACTTGTATGATGAGCCATTTTATGCTTTTTTAAATTACTTCGTGTGACTGTTTTATAGTCACAATAAGGACATTGATGAAGTCTCTCACTTGTATGGCGAGCCATTGTATGCTTTTTTAAATGACTTTGAGTGGCTGTTTCAAACTCACAATGAGGACATCGATAAGGCTTCTCTTTTGTGTGACGAGCCATTATATGTTTCTTTAAATCACTTTGTGTGACTGTCTTGTACTCGCAATGAGAACATTGATGAGGTCTCTCTCTTGTGTGACGAGCCATTATATGGTTTTTTAAATGACTTTGCTGGACTGTATTGTAATCGCAATGAGGACATTGATGAGTCTTCTTAACTGTATGAAGGGCCAGTATATGCGTTTTTAATTTATAAATATTTGTTCCATTTTGTTCAAAATGGTAACACTGATAATTCTTTTCAACTTCTTTAATTTGTTTCATTAGGTATGTGCTCTGACCTTTAGCAGTATGTTGAACATCTATATTGTCGGAAAATTCCTTGATACCTATGAACAATATTTCAAAATATATAAACAGAAAAATATGTTTAAATGCACTTAAAATACATACAAATGCGGATTAAGAGAGAGACTGAGGGGGGGGGAAGGAGAGGGAGAGAGAGAGAGGGGGGAAGAGAGAAAGATAGGGGGAGGGAGAAGAAAGAGCGGGGCGGGGAGAAAGGGGCGGGACCGAGGGGATGGGGAGAGGGCAAGAGGGAGTGATGAGGAGGGGGAGGGGATAGAGAAGGAGCAATTTTTATATTTTTTTAATTTTCAACTGACTGTATTCACCATCCTTTTATTATTTATATTTACCATGTTTATAAAATTTTGTGTACTACTTTTTAATTCTCAATTGTCTGCATTTTGCATATAGCCCTGAAGAAGACCTAAGAAGTAGGTCGAAACGTTGTCTACTTAATAAACATTTCTCCAATTCTAAGAAAAATTCATTGACCTCTACCCGGACCATTTTCTTCTACACTTATTTAATTATAAGTATTGTTTATAGAGATGTAAATAAATAGTTAATTTAAATTTAAAACAACCAGCTCTGCTTGATTCCCTCAACTCACATTGTCCTTCATAACATTAATCCTCATTCCCATATATGTTTTACAGACCTTTAGCTCAAGGCTCTGTGAACGAGAGGAGCTGTGTCTGCTTCATCAAATATTATTGGGTTGCTTCATAAAATAATAAAGGATTAATGTTTTAAAAGAAAAAATAAACGAATGACTTCTAACTGTTTTTACTAATTAAAATAATCTACATTATATTCTAATATCATATGATCAATAATTTTTTATTTTGTAAATAGTAGTCAAGCTGTCTGAAATATGGTAATCAGGAGCCGAGAGGCCCAGTAAGTAGAGGGGTAGTGGCAGTCTCATAGCCAAGTTCCAACAATTTTTGGGAAGTCAAATGTGAGATATGTGGCAGAGCGTTGACATGCAATAGAATGGGGCCCTTTCGATTGACTAAAGAAAGCTTCATTATTGCTAATTTCTGATGCATTAATTCAACTTGGTTACAAAGCGATTCAAAGAATTGGCAGTATGAATCACTGCCTTTGCCCCAGACTTCTTTGATATTTTTATAGATATTGCTCCAGCCGATTTACGATTTGGATTCAATATTTTAATAGATTTTCAAAAGTATTCCTTAGCTTATAATTTCCTTGATAGGTACAATAGATTTCCATGGAATACAAGTTATAAAAATAAAGTACATTCTACAAAAAATAATGAAGCTTTTCACAAATATGCAGTGCCTTTATGTGTGCTTTTAATTTCCGCTTAGTAACTGCTTTATAATGGCAATGGAAACATTGATGAGGTCTCTCACTTGTATGATGAGCAATTATATGTCTTTTTAAATCACTTAGTTTGACTGTTTTATAGTCACAAAGAGGTCTTTGAGTAGGTCTCTCACTTGTATGACGAGTCGTTGTATGTTTTTTTAAATTACTTTGTGTGACTGTTTTATAGTCACAATGAGGGCATTGACAAGGCCTCTCCATTGTATGACGAGCCATTATATGAACTTTTAAATTACTTTGTGTGACTGTTTTATAGTCACAATGAGGACATTGATGAGGCTTCTCTTTTGTATGACGAGCCATTATATGAATTTTTAAATTACTTTGTGTGACTGTTTTATAGTCACAATGAGGACATTGATAAGGTCTCTCATTTGTATGACGATCCATTATATGTTGTTTTAGATTATATTCTGTAACTGTCTTATAGTCACAATGAGGACATTGACAAGGTCTCTCATTTGTATGACGATCGATTATATGTTGTTTTAGATTATATTCTGTAACTGTCTTATAGTCACAATGAGGACATTGACAAGGTCTCTCATTTGTATGACGATCCATTATATGTTGTTTTAGATTATATTCTGTAACTGTTTTATAGTCACAATGAGCACAATGAGCCTTGACAATGAGGACATTGACAAGGCTTCTCCATTGTATGACGAGCCATTATATGAACTTTTAAATTACTTTGTATGACTGTTTTATAGTCACAATTAGGACATTGATGAAGTCTCTCACTTGTAAGACGAGCCATAATATGTTTTTTTAAATCACTTAGTTTGACTGTCTTATAGTCACAATTAGGACATTGACATGGTCTCTCACTTGTATGACGAGCCATTGTATGTTTTTTTAAATGACTTCGAGTGGCTGTTTTAAACTCACAATGAGGACATTGATGAGGCCTCTCTCTTGTATGATGAGTCAATATATGTTTTTTTAAATCACTGTGCCGGACTGTATTGTAATCGCAATGAGGACATTGATGAGTCTTCTTAACTGTATGAAGGGCCAGTATATGCTTTTTTAATTTATAAATATTTGTTCCATTTTGTTCAAAATGGTAACACTGATAATTCTTTTCAACTTCTTTAATTGGTTTCATTAGGTATGTGCTCTGAACTTTAGCAGTATGTTGAACATCAATATTGTCGGATAATTCCTCGATACCTATGAACAATATTTCAAAATATGTAAACAGAAAAATATGTTTTGAAAAAATATGAGAGGGGGGAGGGAGAGGAAGAAGGGGTGAGAGATAAAGAGAGGGTGAGGGAGAAGATAGAGGTGGGAGAGGGATAGAGGGAGAGGAAGAGGGGGCATTTAAAAAAAAAAAAGAGCCATTGACATAGAAATTTACAAACTTATTCCATAATGTTTAAAAACGTCTTTGGATTGCTTCTGATGGTTAGACAGTTATGAGGCTGACTAATATTTTCAGGAAATACTTGAATTTCATAACTCCCCCAATGGGTGTTGTGTTGCTTCCCTGTACAGGTGGAGAATTAGAAATAATATTGAATTAATGGAATTGTATAGTGAGTCTGATATCCTCTGTGCTATTAAGAAGAGCACTAAGATGGGTAGTGCATGTGGAAAGAATGGAGCATACAGGCTGCCTAAAATTACGCTAAATGGTACACAGGGAGGAAAAATTAAAAGTGGCAAGCTCAGGCGTCGGTGATTGGATGATTTGCAGGAAGATTTGAAAAGGATAGGGCTAAGAAATTGGAGTAGCTTTGCTGGTCGGTAAAGAAAAGGCCTATTGCTGGAACATTGCTAATGAAAGTTTCCATCAAACTTCAAACGACAATGGGGGAAAGAATGATCAATTTTGCTACAGCTAACACATTAGTCATAACAAGTGCAATTTTCCCTCACAAGGATAAACACAAACATAGATGAAGAGCCACAACTGGAGCCTATTATCAAATACACCATATTCTGACATCATCCCAACACTTAAATTGGGTGAATGACGTGAGATCATATAAAGGTCCAGACGTAGATTCCAATCAATTTCTGGTAGTGTGAAAGTGAAATTAAGATATTACCAGTAAAGTGATAAGGTAAGAATCAAAAGCCTGGACGAAATGAAAATGTTACTAATTTTTTTACTGGAGCTGGAGATTGTACATACTCAGGCTTTATTAACTACTAAAATATAATGATTAATTACAATGTATTTGAAAATAGAGCTTCACAGGATATGAATATGATACTTGCATAATACCCTTGTGTTACAGAAGGACATAAGCTAGTTGTACAAAGGAAAACAAAAATGTTATGTACCTATACTTAAAGACCCCCATCATTTAAATAAACATAAAAATATTTAATACCCTCAATTTCAAAGATAAGTTATGGCATGTGAAATTGTGTATAAAGAGGCCAGAAAAAGGCAACATTTTGTATACTTTTTCAATGTGTTAAAATTGGTTCAGATTAACTTCAGGAACCTCACTGAATGTAAAAACTATCCTTTATTATATAAACCTAAGAGATAAGAAATTTGTGGTGACCTTCATAGACTTCGAGAAAACCTATGACTCAAATAACAAAATTGGTTCTTATTCAAATTCAAAACAACATTGGATTGCACGATAACACCAGCACTATCATTCAACAGACCTTAACAAGTTAAGAGGCGTAATTTTAGACTCTTTCGAAATTAAGAAGAGAGTTAGGCAAGGAGATGGGCTCTTACCTTTGACATAGAAAGACTTGGCTACAATTCTTCAATACTTCAAGATAAATAAATCAGCTAATGTTAAATGTGATCCAAGTAGTAATTGGAGATACCTTATTCCAAGATGGTAAGGATTAGTTTCTAGGATCTTGAGCCCAGCAGAAATGCATGAAAAATAAAAATGAAATGTAGTTGCCACAATCAAAAGATTTGAGCAATATATTGAGACAAAAATTTGCAAATCTAGGGTCTCCTGACTGGAATGGATACTTCATAGAGAGTAAACATATTAGGCTAAACAATTCATCAATGTGGATATCACTGCAATGTGAGACGAGGAACGGATCATTCTGTACTAGTTAAACACGGAATACTCCAGCTACCGAGTGTTCAGTGTTTAACTGTTTTTTTAATAAGGTCAAACGAAAAAGTGGTTACAAAATAATTGGTGAAAAAAAAATACTGCCACTTGAATCACTGACTGTAAAACACAAAGTGACAGTGCACGATATTGAAAAAAATTCAAAATTTAAAAACATCCTTGAACCGTGAGCGAAACAAAAAATGAACCCCTAGAACGGCACTTCACCAAAAAACCAATAGTAAACAGTAAGTTGGCACCAGCCTGGTGAAATTTTGAAAAACCCAAGATGTCTTCCAATCTTAGTTTAGTTAATATTATATTGGAGCTGGAGTGGGTCAGTGGTAGAGGATTGCCATGCCGGAAATCCTGGTTCAAATCCTGCTGCAGGCAGTTACTTTTATTAGTCTGTTTGCGGCGGGAGATGATTTATATTGGATCTAGGACTCTCCTGGAGCTCTCTCAGCTTCTATAACATATTTTAAAAAAGGGTACCCATAATAAAGGAGAAAAACCTGGTGGTTAAGCGTGACCTAGGACAGGTCATCTCCTTGCAGAACCGTTGTCCATTAAACAGTACTGTCTCTACCATGTACTGAATCCCCAGACTCGTTCACAGATCGTAGTGGTACAGGTTTTTTTTATTATATTACTGTAAATGGATCCTTCTGCATGCAGTTCACACTTCCATCAACGTATACTTTTCATATGTGATTAGCATTAAGTAGGAACACATTCCACACAAACCACGATGAATTGAACAAGACTAGACAAAAAATTTAAATAGCAGTGTGGATGCTGGAAGAGAAAAATAGGGCTGTCCATAGATCATCTACAGACTAAACAAGCAATATGTCTATTACCGTCAACTAGACTTAGAATATTCAAGAAACCACTTATGGGTGCTCCCAAAATATTCAGTTATCAAATTAAATACAACTTAGGAGAGGCTATTCTTTTATCTGTTTTCCTATCATCAGCACAATTAATTACAGGACGATGCCGAATAAGAAAGTCATCATAATATTTTTCGGAGATTACTTAAATAAGTGTTATTTACTTAAAACGTTATGTGTCACTCAAGATAGAATTTGGAAGTTAAAAGAGCAAACTGCTCAAGAAAATACAAAATTAGGTAAAGTTCATGAGAAGCATTAGATGGTAAGAATAAAACTACCTGTTTTCAGGATGAACTGTAAATAGAGGACAAGGTAGCACCATGATGGTTGGGCATCTAGTTGTACCCAAGTCGATGAGACAATATTAACACAGCGAATACACAATACTCAGCAAGGCATCATGTAATAGAAGAGCAAAAGAAATTTTCTACTTTGAGGCATGGCCGATGAGAAGATATTGCAATATTTTCTCTAAAATTAGATTTTTTAGAACCATAACTTTATACTTACAACTATACTAAAAGAGAGCACAGTGTGATATATTAACCCTTAGAGTGCGAACCGCCGATAAATTGACTCTCTATTAATGCATGTTAATTGCGCAGCAAGATATACAAGATAGAGAAATTTTCAAAAAAAAAGTACCTTATTAATTACTGCTACGACACTTTCACACAGATCGATACCAAAATCAAACTGCGCAATAGTTGATATTCCGATGCTCCGCAATTAATACGCATTAATAGAGAGTCGATTTGGCGTAGGGATTTGGCGGCCCCATCGCCCAGTCTTCAGACTGCAATCAGCCACTGGTCCTCAAGTTTAGGGGTTGGGCATAGGGTCAATAACCTTATCCCGTCAAAAAATAAATATTTTGAAACATAACATCAGCCTCGGAAAATCAGACCATCTCAACATGGCAAAGACTTCGGCTTTGGGTAACGGACTTTACTTTGGATCACGGAACATTCAGAGTCTTTACAGACCAGGAGCCGCTCAAACGGTAGTAAATTAAGCCAAAAAGTATAATATACCAATAACTGCAATACAGGAGGTAAGATTGCCAGAAGGTGGAGAAATCAAAATTGATGGTCACACAATGTTCTACACCTGCAGAAACACCAAAAACGGAACAGCTGGCACTGGGTTTATAGTTAGCCTAGAAGCAAGGAAATCAATGCTAAACTTCACTCCAATTAACGAAAGAATCAGTGTTTTACGAATAAGAGGATGCTGGTTTAGCACCACGATTATCAACGTCTATGCACCAACGGAAGACAAGGATGATGAGGTGAAGGACAACTTCTACGATCAGCTAGAAAAAGCTGTGGACCAGACTCAAAAGCATGACATAAAATTGGTCGTGGAGCAGACTGTGATTCGGACCTCTCTCTGATCAGGATCAAATTATGCTAGAGATTGAAGCAAATCCATAAAATAGGGGACCAAATAGAAGTCCAAAACCTGAAAAATCCTAAGGTAAAAGTAGTAAGTAAAAAATTCCAAATCGAGCTGAAAAATAAATTTGAGCCCTCGGACTTAGAGAATCTCACAATTGATCAACATTGGGAGATAATAGAGTTCGAGGTAAAATAAACAGCTTTTTAGTACCTCGTACAGGTAAGGAAATGATAGGAATTCAGGAAAAAAGGAAACCCAAAATATGGTTCACAGAGAAATGCGAAAAAGCAGTAAGTAGAGGAAAGAAGAAAATTGAAGGTCCTTTACTCAGTCAAAGCTAATCCAGCTGTATTGGAAAAATACTCAGCCGCCAGGACAAAAGCAAATAAAATAATAAGAACAAAAAAAAGAAAATTCCTCAAGGAAAGACTAAAAATCATTGAGGCTAATTGGCAGGCTGGAAATATAAGTGAACTATATGCAGATATTAGGAAGGAAAAGACTGGATTAAGAGCGAGAAGTACTCAAATGCAAGGAAAAGATGGAAAACTGATGGCATCCAAAGCAGAAGTATTAAACATCTGGAAAGAACATTTCCAGAATCTGCTAAACCAAGGGAACCGGAACATAATATTCTTGCTTACGCCGATGATATACAGCTTTCTGAAATATTTGTAAATCACTTTTCCGACATATCAGGTTCTCTTCCAGACTCCTTGGAAGAAATGCAATTCAACACTATAAACTTTTCAATAGATCCGCCGACTGAAAACCAATTACAAATGAACTACAATAGCCCTCTAACATTCCTTGAACTAAACTCTGCAATAGAAGACCTAAAAAATTCATCCCCTGGATATGACGAGGTTCACAATAGCATGATTAAAAATTTCCCACACGAAATAAAAATGCTTCTCCTACATATTTTTAACAAAGTATGGGACACAAGCGAAATACCTGATGAATGGCTGGAAGCAATTGTGATACCAATACCCAAACCTGGAAATGATAAACTTCAAATTAATAACTACAGGCCAATATCTCTCACAAGTTGCCTTTGCAAATTGCTAGAAAAAATCGTAAATAAGCGTCTACTTTGGATTCTGGAAAAGCAAAAACTCTTAACGCCAGCCCAATGCGGTTTCAGAAAAGGCAGATCCACTATTGACCATCTCATTTCTTTGGAAGCTGATGTTCTAAACACTTTCATGGAAAAAAAAGAAGCAGTAGGCATATTCTTCGATTTTGAAAAAGCGTACGACACTATAAGAAGGAGCAAGGTGCTTGAACAGCTATTTGAATGGGGTTTACGTGGAAAACTGCCGAACTTCATTAAGTCGTTCCTCTCAAAACGATATATCAGAGTCCGAATTTGTAGCACACTTTCTAGCAGAAAGTGCATATTTAATGGTATCCCACAAGGTAGCGTTCTGAGCTGCGTACTGTTTGCCATAGCCATCAATTCCCTTGATTCTGAAATCCCTCCAACAATTAAAAGGTCTTTATTTGTCGATGACCTACAGATCTTCTTAAGATTCAGCGATCTAAAATGAGCTACCAGACTTCTTCAAAACACGCTCAACAAACTAAACTCATGGGCCAAATCAAACAACTTAAAATTTTCATTGAGAAAAACTAAGTCTATCTTGTTCACCAGGAAAAGGTACCCTAGCACACCCCCTAATCTTACCCTCGAAGGTACATGGATAAAATTCGTAAACGAAACCAAATTCCTAGGACTAATAGTCGATAGAAAACTTACCTGGCTCAGTCATATCAAAAGCATTAAAGAGGAATGCATGAAGAGACTAAATCTCATGAAGGTCCTGTCCAAAACTTCCTGGAGTGCAGACAGACACTCGCTTCTCATCATTTACAAGAGTCTTATACAGTCCAAAATAGATTACGGTTCCATAGTCTATTCCTCGGCTAAAACCAGCCATCTTATATCTGTGGACACCATACACCATACAGGAATCCGATTAGCAACGGGTGCATTTAGAACTAGTCCCATCACAAGCATTTGTGCTGAAGCTGGGATCGCTCCCCTTTTTATCCGACGACAATTACTAATAAGCTCTTACCTATCCAAAATTATATATCAGCCCTCAAATCCTGCTCATGATCACATTTTTTCACCAAAAGATTTACAGCTTTACCAACAAAAACCAAGACAACCTGCTCCTCTGGCCATCCATCAAAGAAATTGTATTCTCTCTTTGCCGAAAATCAGCGTGGACGAAGATAATGTTAACTTCGGTGAACCACCTTGGAATAAAAAGATACCTCAGATTGACCTCAGACTTACGAAACTAAATAAAGAAGATTCGAAAGAAGTTAAAAGGAGAAAAGCCTATGAAATAATCCATACATATCGTAATAAACAAATATTTTTCACCGACGGTTCCAAACAAGGAGATAATGTTGGATTATCAGTCGTTCTCAACAACACTGTCATCCAGCAAAGACTTACTTCCATAGCATCCATTTTCACTGCAGAAATGCAAGCAATTCGTACAGCCTTATACTATGCAATTTCCTCGGATCAAAAAGACTTTTTGATATGTACAGATTCACTCTCATCATTAAAGAAAATGATGAAATGTGATAAACAGGGACCATTACTTCAAAAAATTTTACAATACATAAGCATGCTTGGAGAGCTTGGCAAAACAATAGTGTTTCTGTGGATCCCTTCACATACAGGAATCCTGGGAAATGAGAAGGCAGACAAGGCTGCTAAAGAAGCTGCCCTAATGAATACAACTCTTGAAAATATACTAGAGCCGGAAGACATCAAGACATGGCTGAGGCGGAAAACTAACTTAGAGTGGGAAAACATGTGGAAATCCGAGTCGACTAGAAATAAGCTGCGAGCTATTAAGGACACTACCAAAAAATGGAACAGCTCTGAACGTGGAAACAGAAGAGAAGAAGTGGTGCTAACCCGAATGAGAATAGGGCATACGAACTTAACCCATGTTTACCTCATTAACAGGGAACCACCGCCGAAGTGCCCTACCTGCGATATTCAACTCACCGTAAGGCACATCATAGAAGAATGCTCATCCTACCTAATTTATTTCAATTCCAAAGAGCTGCCAAGGTGACTGATTCAATCTCTTGGAAACAACCCCTCAAACGCAGAGAAACTTATTGCAATTTTAAAAGAAACTGACCTATACACCAAAATTTAATGCATAATCCACAGCCCTAAAATTAGATTATGTCCAATCAAGAAATCCTATTAAAACCGATTTATTCTAGTGAGTAGAATTAATGTACATAATATTATTAGTTACCAAAATTGTCAACATATATATATGTGTTTGAAAGGTTTTGTGTGTGTGTGTTTGACTTAGAAACATATTTATTTAAAACATCTGACTATATATAGTTATAATTAGTTAATTATAAGACATCTGATCTAATCAATTGATTGTGTATGTAATGTCGGAGAACACTGAAAACATTGTATAACTCCTCATAATAAATGCAAGAAAAAAAAATAAAAGATAGGAAAAAAAAGAAGAAAAAATGGAGGGATAAAAAATAAAGGAAAAAAAAATGCAGTTCTCCAGTACAAAGATTATTCCCTATTATTATTATATAGTATTCTATATACATTACTGTACAAGTAATAATAAGTATCATTCCGCACAGTTATCAATTCAAAAGCAAGGGCGTAATAACCCCGCAGTTGATCGCCCCACAACCTCATCCTAATCCAAATCCTTTCCAAAATCTTTCATCCACATTCTGATATCATTAACCCAACTCACATTGAATATATATAGTCAACGGCCATACCACGTTGAACAAACCGGTTCCCGTCAGATCACCGAAGTCAAGCAACGTCGGGCGTGGTTAGCACTTGGATGGGTGACCGCCTGGGAAAAAGAGGCGGTAACCATCTGGGGAAAAACCGCGTGCTGTTGGCATCTAAAGTGCACCAAATAATAATACATAGCTGGCTGTATGGATGAAAGAAAGAATCCGATGCAAAAAAAAAAAAAAAAAAAAAAAAAAATATATATATATATATATATATATATATATATATATATATATATATATAAAAGAAGAGTTAGATGTTCCCCTCCGAATGTCTCTTCCACCCAAAGCGTTCCATCCTTCTGAAATATCCAACATTATTCAGATTACCTTCCCACAAAGCTCCTGGGCACGACCTCGTCACATTTCATATCTTAAAACACCTTCCTAGAAAATCCATTCTATTCCTTACATATATATATATATATATATATATATATATATATATATATATATATAATGCTGTACTCCACTCCACATATTTTCCTGACCTCTGGAAATTATCCATTGTAAAAATGATACCCAAACCTAAAAAAAAACCAGAATACCCATCCTCTTACCGTCCTCCTCTGCATTAGAACGTGGATCATATTATTCGGGAGTCTTTCTTGACATGAAACAGGCTTTTGACCGAGTCTGGTATCCGGGCTTGCTCTACAAACTCCGTAAATTCCTACCCCCTACATACTTTTTCATCCTCCAATCCTATCTCACAAATAGAACTTTCCAAGTAAACCATAACAATGTCTATTCGTTCCTCTTTTCCCAATCTGCTGGTGTTCCTCAAGGTAGTAGTATCCTTGGTACAATCCTTTATACAGCTTATACAGCTGACATCCCAACTCATCCTAATACTATCCTTACCATTTATGCTGATGATACATGTGTATTATCAGTCAACACCAATGCAGTTATTGCATCACAAAGCCTCCAATCCCATATCACTGATCTTGAAGAATGGTGTCAAAACTGGAGAATTAAAATTAATTCTCAAAAATCGCATCAAACCACTTTTACCTTATGTCGTAAACCAATGACTTCCTGCCCTTCAGTATCCTTTAATAATATCCCTCTGGTGCCTGTAGAACAGATCCAATACTTAGGGTTGCACCTTGACAAACGATTAACCTGGAATCGTCATACAAGACTGAAAAGACAAGAAACCGCATGACGTTTCAGGCTACTTCAACACTTACTAGACAAACGCTCTAAGCTCCCAATTAACTACAAAAGACTCGTCTACATCACCATCATACGACCTTTTAAAAATTATGATATACCAGAAATAGGGATAGCACATAAAACAAGAAATCCAAACAAAAACATAATAAACAGCCAAAAAGACAAGATGACAATTCTAGAAAACAAAAATTTATTACATGAACTTACTCGTAATAATTGTGAATGAATATACATTGGACAAACAAGAACACATTTAAAAAAACCGAGTTTATCATCATCAAAATAATCTTAAGCCCAAAGCTAAAACGAGTACCGCATTATCTGCGGTATGTTCATAGAACACTGTAAAAAACAATAAATTGGAGAATACAGTAAATGATAGAAAGGAGGCAGGAGAAATTAGCAAATTGTATTCTTCTATTATTTTAAAATAAAAAAAACGATAGAACATAAGATGCCTTAGGCTTTATAAACAAATCAGATAGAGTAAAATAACCTGAGCCCATTACCTACCAATAGATCTTATAAAATAGGTATTCCATATAGTAATTTTATAAAATTTCATAATTAATTAATTGATTTAATGAAATATATAAATAAAATTTGAAAAGATTTTTTTTATTTTACATAATTGTGGTAGATGTTTTTTAAACATATTTTGATATATTTTATTAAAGATAAATGTTCATAGAACTAAAAAGGATCTGAGAGTTCAAAGATCAAGGTTTGGTTTTTTAATGTAATATTATTTTATTGACCATGAGAAATGATCCCCTAAGAATTTCAGAGAAAAAAATTAAATATGACTTTCAGGGTATCTATGCTTATGGTGAGCTGTTTTGGACATTTTATTTAAATTATGTATGGTAATGTGATTATTGTTAATTTATTTTTCAAAGAATTTTAGAATTGTTGACTATGTAAAGATATGTAAAGGAGTGTTTTTAAAAGATGCAGAGAAGAATAGATTGAAAATGACACCACAGTGTCGAAACGTCTTGAATAATTTGAGAGTCAAGAATAAACATGACTGGAAAATGTTTTTTTTTTCTCTTACCCTAATAAAGAAGAATTAAGTCCAGTTTAATAAATAAAACAATGTTATAAGAAGAAACATGAATAAAGAAATAAAAAATAAACTAAGAAATTAAAATTGCCTTGTTTTGATAATTTATAAATTGCAGCTCAACTAACTTCCTAAAAAATATATATCAGTTGCTTAACAAACTAATAAAGTGTTACGTTTGTATTTTGTAAATAAGAATAAAAAGGTTAATAGAATAAAGTTTCTCACCTTCATCTGAGAAGAACATCTCTTCTTGTTTCACATGATCGATACTTAGTTCTTCAACTATAAAAACAACAACAAATGCATAAGCAAATTTGGAGTCATGTAGTAATATGGAATGAAGTTTGTCTTTTAAAGAATAAGTGTATAAAGGTTGGCAAAATAAATGTTTCTTACCTTCATCTGGGATGAGCACCTCTGTTTCTTGTTTCACATGATTGAATCCATCTGTGTCAAAATAGTAATTAATTTTATTACACTAAAAAGGAAACAGTTAATAAAACATGGAAATATTAAAAAAGCAGTTTAAATTTGTGATATTTAGTCTGGCACCAGGGACTGCAGTGTGAACTCTATACATTCCAGTAAATCTTGCTATGTATGTCCATATTTTTATTACAGTTTAAACAACATAACAGTTAAGTTCAAAATAAAATAAATTGTTTTAAAATAATTTTCTGCCATGCGGGTTATTAGCCCAGCAATGGAGGCAGCTGGTCTCCTGAATAGTTAGTCAGATGACTAGGCGATGGGACTCAGAACAGTAGACAATACATTTAATCTAAGATTATAAGAGGATCACCATCCCTAGGTAGCCGCTCCGGAAGGGGGAGCACGTCAGGATGCTCTGAGGAGGCAGCCCCTCCACCTGACTCGGGAGACGTGAAGCCTGATACATCCACTTTCCTTAAATCTACGATATCTACAAACCTCAAAAAATATTAGCCGCACTTATTAATGACATTAGACCTGGAAAAAGTCAACTGGACTACAAAATTGCCTCTTGGAACATTTTAACATTATATAGACCTGGAGCGCTAGAATCGCTTCTTAACATTTTTTATAACTACCATATAGACATAACTGCCATCCAAGAAATCAGGTGGCCTTGACAGGGTAGCCTAAGAAAAGGAAATCACTCAATCTATTATAGTTGTGATGACTGTCTCCATACATTAGGAACCGGCTTTGTTATTGGTAAAAGGATGGTTCAACAAGTTATCGACCTCAAACCTATGACTCCTAGACTTTGCATGATTTATCTAAAAGGAAAATTCTACAATAATATTTTAATAAATGTGCATGACCCCACGGAAGTGTCAGAGGATGAGGAGAAGGATTCCTTTTATGAAACACTGGAAAAGTACCTGGATGAATGCCCTAAGTACTATATGAAGATCGTACTTGGTGACTACAATGCACAAATCGGAAAGGAGGAGACATTTAAGCCTACAATAGGACCTCATAGCTTGCCTGATATTTCAAACGATAACGGGAGAAGGCTGGTAAACTTTGCAGCTTCCAAGTGACTTATTGTTGGAAGCAGCTGTTTCCCTCACAAAAGGATTCACCTCGCAACATGGAAGAAATTTGGAGCCAATGGTAGGTTCACTACCATGCAAATTGATCATGTGCTTATTAGTTCAAGGCATAGGTGTTTGTTAATGGACGTGAGATCATACCGAGGCACTAATATGGACTCCAACCACTTCCTTATCATTGCTAAAATAAGGGCCCAAATCTCAACATACATTAAGGTTTGATATAACAAAACCTAAAGACGATGCAGTTCATAATGTACTGACTGAATCCATTGATGCTAAAATCAGGAATATAGACCAAGATGGAACACTAGACGATAGGTGGAATGCATATAAATGAGCAATGATAGAGACACCAAAGATAATGATAGGAACCGAAGAAAGAACCAACAGAAGAGCTTGGTTTGACGAAAAATGCAAGCTACTAAACAATAGAAAAAAATCAAGCTTATAGAGCGATGGTTCAGAAGAAATACATCCGGAGATGTGTGGAGGAGTATCGAGCATTAAGAAGAAGGAAAACTCATGTCCACAGATGTTAAAAGTGAAAATCGGAATGGAAAATCCTAACTGAAATCAAGAATGCCAACAAGAACAGCAGACAATTTTTTCAGATGATCATTGAGGGGCGCAGGACATATCAACCTCAAAACCATGCAGGAATAAAGATGGCTATTTAATCACCGAGGAAACTGCAGTTATGGATCCATGGGAGGAGTATTTCGAGGAAATGATGAGTATAGTCCAAAAACAAGAAGAAAATAGAGATCCCACATTCAACTTGAGGGAAATAAACACTGCAGTTCATTCATTCTGTTGAACCTCCTGATGAAGAGAAAATAGGGGATGAAATAAAAGGTAATTAGACGTTCAGGGATCCAGACTGAAGGAACTCTAATTAACAAATCAACGTAAGTATTGGGATTTGCAGATGATCTGGACACAGCAGGAAGATCCCTCAACGCAGTGAAGGAGGCTTTTGAAACACTAGAAAAATCAGCGGTATGCTCGGCCCTAAGGATAAATTTTGATAAAATGAAATACATGAGTCCCTAACCAGAGGAAGGTGCAGAAAGATGTATAAACATAGGTTCACACCAAATCGAACGAGTTCAGTTATTTATTTCACGATGACGAAAGCACAGGAAGTCACCCTTTTGAGATTCAAAAGAAAAGTGCTCTGCAGGAAATATGAAGGTGTGTGTGAGTAGGGTTCCTGGAGAAGACGAACACATGCCGAAATAAGTGTGATGTATAAAGACATCAATGTTGTCATCATCAAATTCACCCGACTCTGCTGGGCTGGTCTTTTCATGAGAATGAACCAGGACGATATCCCTTTAAAAATTCATTGGTACAAGACGAGCAGGACGTCCCAAGCTTCGACTGGAGGATTGTTTGGCTGCGGACTCCTGAATGCTACTGGGACAAAGAAATTGGAAGGCAGTGGTGCGCAATAGAGAGGACTGACAATTCTTGTTGGAGCAGGCTATGACTCATCATTTGGATCGTGATGCCTGATAAGAAGAAGTAGAAATAAGTCTAAAGATTAATAAAATAAATGTTTCTCACCTTCATCTGAGATGAACATCTCTTGTTTCACATGATTGGGTCCATCTACCAAAATTGTACTTAATATTATTGCACAATAGTTTTAAATTAAAATAGTTTAAAACCATTAGAAAACAATAAATATTTATAAATTGAATTGGGATTTAAAAACTATAATAGAAAGAAGTTTTAACATTGTACGATAAGCATGTTTTAAAGATGGAAAAATAAATGTTTCTTTCCTTCATCTGGGATGAGCATCTCTTGTTTCACATGATTGGGTCCATCTACCAAAATTGTACTTAATATTATTGCACAACAGTTTTAAATTAAAATAGTTAAAACCATTAGAAAACAATAAATATTTATATAATTGAATTGGGATTTATAAACTATAATAGAAAGAATTTTGTACATTGTACGATAAGCATGTTTTAAAGATGGAAAAATAAATGTTTCTCACCTTCATCTGGGATGAGCATCTCTTTTTCCTGTTTCACATTATTGACGTAGTATGGTTCATCAACTACAAAAACAACATTAAATGTATAAGCAAATTTGGAACTATTAGCTAGTAAAGAATAAATTTTGTATTTCATACGATATTTTTTAAGGTTAGCTAAATTAATGTTTCTCACCTCCATCTGAGATGAGCATCTCTTCTCGTTTAACATGATAGACAAATGGTTTATCAACTATAAAACCAACAACAAACTTATAAGCAAATTTGGAGTCATGTACTAATAAAGAATGAAGTTTGTACATTATAGGATAAGTGTTTAAAGGTTGGCATAATAAATGTTTCTCACCATCATCTGGGATGAGCATCTCTGTTTCTTGCTTCACATGACTGAGCCCTTCTGTAAAAATTGTTATAAATTTTATTACACCAAAAAGAAACAGTTAGTAAAACATAGACAAATAAAGAAAAAAATCTAAATATTTGAGATATAAAAAAAATAATTATTTATATCAACTCAAAATGATCCTTTGGGAATATATAATGAAATAGTTTAAAACTATTAGAAGACAATAAATATTTATGTAATTGAATTTGGATTTATAAATATAGTTATCTTGAGCAAGCAGAATAATTTGTTCATAAAAATGAAAAGTTGCTGCAAGAAATAAATTGTTGAAAGAAACACAATAAACATCTTTTCCAATTTTAAGAAATCTAAATAAACTTGGCTATGAAATGGCAAATCGAATATGAAGTTACAAACCGTGGTAACATCGAAGGTTCACAGACTCACCAGTAATCTCAGTCTCATCGATTCTCTCTTCTTTTACATGAATACCAGAATTATCTGAGAAATTAAATTAATGACACGAAAAATTTATAATTTGCAATCTAAAATGTTATTAAGTAATTCTTGTACAATAAGGAAACTAAATGACCTATTTATTAAATGGAACCTGAATAGACAACAATAAATGAAGTGAAGGACCATTCCCTGATATAGAATAGGATACATTGGGAGTGAAGGATTTTACAGTTGTCACATAAAATCTGAAGGAGATTATGTAAGGAAAGAAACTGAGGAAGGGCACTGGGATGACAAACTGATTTTCAGAGGAGAATCCGAGATGTTAAGGTCCAAACAAGGTATCCGAAAGATGGGCAGGAGAATAAGGAATGAGGTTAAGGTCGACGGAAAATACTAGAACTGTGAGTTATTGCTGGAATTTGAGAGCATAGTAATTTTGATAAATAATGTACAGCAATGATGTAGAGCAGTCCCTTCCTGCTTTTCTGGGATGCCTCTTATTATTTTTCTCAGGTTTTTTTTAGCTGAGACTGCTCAGCATGATTCAGACGACCCATTAAAGTGGATTTTTTTTCTTTAAATGTGTGATCTTATAATGTAAGTTTTTCTAACTGCCTTGTTTGCTCCTCAAGGAGATTTTCTATTTTTTTATTGAAAAAAAAACAACAAAAAAAGTATGATTGCTTCTTAATAAATTTTTATTATGCTTTATCAACTTATTCGCTAATTCAAAAAAGGCATATTTAATTCTTCGTAATAAAACCATACTGTTCATTGGTTCCAAAAAATATTTTGTTCACAAAAGAGCAGACAAGAATATGTCAACATCCCCTTCGTTTCAGATCGATTAACTGAGTTTTTTTAACCAAATGAAACAAAATAATCATATGATAGTAATAAAATGAATAATGCCAATTATTACACCTTCAACACCACTGGAAAGTCAAATGTTATTATAAGGTGACTGTAACACGGTAGAAACTGAGCTGTTTAAAGTTGATTGCACTTTCCTTTACATCACTAAATCACTTAATGTTAGGTGAACCAATCTATTAAGGTGAGATGGAACATAGAACTTGCAACTGCAAGATTAGGTTAGGATTCATGGACAAATTGTGTGTAAGAAGGCTTTTTCTAATTATCCTGAAATTAGAAATAGCAATGAAATAACTAAATACTCTCAAAATAAATTATAAAATTTTTATTTTTTAAAGAGAAAAGATAGGCCCTCGACCGGGATTTGAACCCGGAACCTTTGTCTTACCGTGACATGTCACGGTAAGACAAAGGTTCCGGGTTCAAATCCCGGTCGAGGGCCTATCTTTTCTCTTTAAAAAATAAAAATATTTATAACTCATAAAAAATGACCAATAATTATAAAAAATTATAAATTATAAAATGTTCTAAATTATTAAATATTCTATATTTGCAGTTGATCAATTGTAGAAACTACAATAATTAATTATAAATCCAAATTTGGAGGCATATGCCAATGTAGAATAAACTTTGTATCTAGTAGGATATATTAAAAGATTAGCAAAATAACTGTTAAAAAGAAATAGTTGATAAAACATAGAAATAATATGAAGGTATTTTAAATTTGTGGTATTAAAAATTTAATTAATTATATCAACTAAATATGATCCTTTTGGAATGTATTCATTTCTTGAGCAATTAGAATTATTTGAATATTTTGCATATAAAATTGAAAATCTACTGCAAGAAATAAATAGTTGAAAGAACAATAAACAACAAACATCTTTTCCGATTTTAAATAAATTTGGCTATTAAATGGCAAATCGAATATGAAGTTTCAAACCATGGTAATATCGAAGGTTCATAGACTCACCAGTAATCTCAGTCTTGTCGCTTCTTTCTTCTTTTACATAAATACCAGCATTATCTGAGAAATTAAATAAATGACATGAAAAATGTATAATTTGCAATCTAAAAATATTATTTAAATATTTTATTTGAAAAGAAAAGATATGGCCAGGGCCGGAACTCGAACACGGGACCTTCACCTCTTTGTGGTAACGTATAATAAAAAAATTATTAAGTGATTTTTTGTACAATAGGGAAACTACATGATCTATTTATCAAATGGAACCTGAATGTACAACAAAGGAAGTGAAGGACCATTCTCTGATATAATTTCAAAATTCAAGGTTTCCAGGAACTTATAAAATACAAAATATTTTGGTCACATAGGAGCAAACAAGAATATGTCAACCACATCCCCTTCGCCTCAGACTGATTAACTAAGTTTTTTTACTAAATAGAACAAAATTATCATATGATAGTAATAAAATGAATAATGCCAATCATTAAACCATCAACACCAAGGGCAAGTTAATTGTATTATAAGATAAATATAAAACAGAAGAAACAAATCTGTTTAAAGTTATTACACTTTCCTTTACATCACTATTTTACTAAATGATAGGTAAATCAGTATAGTAAGGTGAGATGAAACATGTGACTACAAGTGTAAGTATTGATGAACAAGAGTAAATGTAAGTGTAATACTATTGCTGTGATTGCTATTGATACTAAAATAGCAATCCCGCCAAATCTATGTAATATAAATGCACTGATTACCAACAAAATTCATTGCTTTGGAGTCGACTTATTCAAATTACGCAAACTAATAGAAGTGCAGAGGAAGGCTCTATAAGCTGGCCAAGTTGCCAACGAGGTTCAGTGACCGGCTATTCCAAAGAGGCAATTTAAGACAATCGAAAAGTTGGGCCTAATATGAGATAAGAATAACAGTCTAAGTAAATTTTAGTGATTTCCACGTCAATAAAGTAAGACCAGTAAAAAGAATAAAATCTTTTGTAATCTGAAAGTTACATGAATAGTTATTCCATCAAAAACTTGATACTATTTATTTCAGTTAATACTATTCTTCAATATGGCACCATTTATTCCTTGGTCACTAGTTAAATGTTATGTTTTCACACTACTGTATATTATGAAAATTAGTCCGTAGTTTGTATTAATAAATTAAAATGATTTTTCTCAACAATTTACGAATGAAAAATGCATAATAGCGCATTATTCAAATTACAGTGCTCCTTAAATTCGGTTTAGGTAAAACGCAATATGCAGGTTTTAGGATGAGCTTTCGTTCATAACGTTTAGTGGAAGGTGTATATAGACTGTTATCATGCTAAATATCCGAATTCGCAAAAAATGTGACCAGGTCCTTTCATTATCCACTTCCCTGGAAAACTTGACCTAAGTGGGCTCATTTGGGTCTGCATACAGTCAGTGTAATAAGTATTCCCACACCTGCAATTGATTCAGAAAACGTACACAAAAATTGTGTTAAAAAATAAACGCCTCGCCCAACAATTATTTTATTAACATCAAATCAATTGAGATTTTATTATTTAACATCTTCTATAAAATTAAACAAAAATATATTTTTTCAAAAGATGATTTACGAAATACACTACGTATAAAAATTATTCCTACACTACAATACGAATATTACACATTTATAACACAATAACACACACTATAAATAAAAATAAAAAACCTATACCACCATACAATGACTGATTTGCCATCATATTTTACCTTTGGAATGAGATTCCTAACTCCTGCCAGTGAAGAGCTTTACATCTACCACAGCGCTAAGTGGGCCGGCTACCCGTCTACCGGCCTGTGCTACATACTGTTTACCTGCATTCTATCCATCATTAGAAGGAATAAATTGTTTAAAAAATAAATTTCCTTTGAACAATAAGAAGCTTTCATCGATGTACACATTTTTGAAAGGAGAAAATGATTCTTTGAATGCTTTTATAATCATATCGATGAATTGCCTTATTTTGAACAACCTATCTCCTTTCCTGGTTTGATTGCTATTGTTGTCTGAAAAATGCAGCATTCGTTATACAATAAAATATTTGTCTCTAGAAATTATTTGTCCAAAAATTGAGGGATGTAATAACGGATCTTTGGAACAATAATTGCTAATAGGTAATATGGTTAATGTTATGTGCAAGTACAGAATAGTGTAGATATTTTGAATTAATAAAATTGTATTACAAGTGCATTAACGCAGAAGTGAAATTACAACTTTCAATAATTTGTAAACAATTTGTAAACTTACAATAAACTTGTGTTTGCTGAAACAAATGATATTTTGCTCGACGAGGTAGCATTGGTGACCCCGAGAGTAAGTTATATTAATTTCTTAACTGTTAAGACCGTGGAAAAATTCCAACGAAAAGCCTTAAGTCTCCAAAATAAAACAAAAAGTAAAATTATCTGTCCGAGATATTTCGTCTATTCAGGCATCCTCATGGTAGAAATATAATAACAACAAAACAAAAAATGAGTAATGTACCCAAGAAACATCCCACCTCCTCGAAGGCTCAAATGCAACTAATGAATCAGAAGGAAGGTTATTAGACACTGGCTGGATAAGGTTAGATAAAAACAGCTGATAAATACTCCAGAATTTGAAAAATAAACATACACTCACCAAACTTCAAAAAGCATCACAGGAAAAAATAAATAATAGTAAACAACAGAAAAACACGCAATAGAAATAAAAGAACATTATCAATAACCAGTGGACTTAATTTATTAATCTATTTATTTTTTCCTGTTGTTCTTTTTGAATTTTGGCGAATGTATGTTTATTTTTCAAATTCTGGAGTATTTATCAGCTGTTTTTATCTAACCTTATCCAGCCAGTTTCGAGTAACCTTCCTTATGATTCATTTGAGCCTTTGAGGTGGTGGGACGTTTCTTGGGTGCATTATTCATTTTTTGTTTTGTTGTTATTCTCTTTCTACCATGAGGATGCCTGAATAGGCGAAATATCTCAGACAGATAATTTCACTTTCTGTTATTTTTTGGAGACTTAAGGGCTTTTCGTAGGAATTTTTCCACGGTCTTAACATTTATGTGAGGTCTCTTTTTACTTTTCAATATTAATTTCTTAACCTTTAGCAATATTTGTGGAATTTCTTAGGATTTTTTTTTTTTAAATTTGATACAGGATGGGAAACTGAGATGAGGATAGTCCTTCTCGTGAACCCAAGAATTGCGCCGTGTTGGAAGTCAGAACCTGATTTCTGGTTCATCCTAGTCGAGGCAGTTTTTCGAGGGCAAAAATAACCTACAGTGTGACGAAATTCGAAATAATTATTCACTTACTAGATCTCGATGTCATTAAACAGGTTTCAGATCTAGTTAAGATACCCAGTGCTCGACCCTATGAGGACATCCAAGACAGGCTTATTTCAGTCTACACTGAATCTGAGAGTAGACGTATTCGTGGCTTAATCAGAGGTAAACAACTTGGGAATGAAAATTGGTCTAATTTTTTTCGAACCATGAGAAGTCTTGCTGACGATTCATTATCTGGTCATTTATTAAAAACACTTTGGTCGCGTTCTCTTCCGTCACACTCTCAGGCTATACTTCTGGCTAATAATCACGCCGGGACGAGGTAACAGGGGAGGGAGTAGTCCATATTCATTTTAGAGAATTCTAATCTTTTCTTTTTATTAGCACTACTGATGCACTGTGCACTCACAGTTGAGTTGGCAGTTGGCCTTCCTCGCCGCCGCTCGGTATGTTTGCCCTGAAGATGACCTACAATGTAGGTCGGAACGTCGGCACACAATAAATCAGTATACACTTATTAAGGTGCTTTAATTGTCTGCTCCCATTTTACATAGGCTTGACACTCTAAAGTCTGATTGTCGGCTTTTGGGACCTTGTCGGGAGTTGGGCACCCAAGGGTCGACTACATTAACAGCATTACCAACATTAACATTAACATCATCATTACCTTCAAGTACTAACAATAAAGGTGCCTTCATAACCTCTTTGCCTCCAGTGTGAAATAGCATACAAATTCAACAATTCTATGAGACTAAGAACAAATAGAGCCATAGGAACATTATTTCCTTTATTGGCAACGATGAACAGCACATATAACTATTTCAATAAACGAATTTACTAAGAAAATCATATTTATCATGATTTTCTGCAATTTATGTATGTATGTGAAAAATGTGTCTCTCCCCAAAACGACCATATCTATGAAGTTCTAAGAACCAAGTTCGTTATAAATTATCCTTCGCAACAATTCAGGCTTGCCACTGCACCAAAACCAAAACATCATATCCAGAACATTAATTAAGAAAATCTTTTAAAATTATTATCCTATTTATGGGATCATCATGGATCCATGAAACCTCCCTCTCAATCCTCCCCGAGCGACCTTTTCACTCGACTCTGTTTTTTCTTTGTTGTTGGCTAATAATTATGATGTTTGACCATATTTTTGTATTACTCTGAATGGACTCTAATTCATTATTTAATTTTGGGCTCTGTTTCGTAAAATCCTGTGGGATTTTGGGCGATCGGAGTAAAACCTTTTCTACTATTTGAAACTCATAACATTTATGGTGTACTGTCGAACCTTTTTTTTTTTGTTTTTAATCTTGATATTTCAATTCCCATTCGAGCCTGCAATCTCATTTTCATTAACTTCAAAATATTGCTAATACAATCCTCCAATGGGGTGTTTCTTCTAATACCAAAATGCAATTCAACCGGGACAGCCCTGGTGACGGTTTGGTAGCTATTATTTATAATGTGATTGTCCATTTTGGTGTATTTCGGCTACGACTAGTGATTTTCATTACTCTCAAATAGTTACCGATGTCGCAGTTAACTCTATCACTTAGGTTGCTCTGCGAGAGACGGATGGTACAAAAAACTTCTCTGATTCCTAAGTTGTTCGATGTATTCTTCCATGCTTTGTTAGTAAATTGTATCCCATGGTATGTCAAAAGCTTGAAGTGAGTTCCATAGGTCTCACAGAAATCCAGAACACATTTTAATGCATTTTTCGGGTTACTGATTTAAACCACTTTAATAAAGTTGTCAATAATTACAAACATTTAGCGCACTCCACCTCAACCTTTAACTACTGGTCCTAAGAAATCTGCACACACGAACTGTAATGGTTGGTCTACCTTAACAGTTTGAGCTTCTGCGTTGATGTTTTATTAGAAATTTTGCATGTTTGACATATGTGACATTTTCATATCAAAATTTTTTTACCTTTTCATCTAAATTTCTTACATGAAAATCTGCACTAATTATCTTAATCAACTTGATCATACCCGAATGAGCAAAATGTACGTGTCCTGTTGTAATAAACTGATGTTCCATGAAATCTTTCTTGATTTCCCAGGATTTTCAATGAGAAAGCTTAATGTATTCGGTGCTGCTAAATCTTCCTTTTTATAGTGATATTTGAAATTATTCATCAGTTTCCAAAGAGGATTTACGTCACCTATCCAATTGGATACTATTTTATTTTCTTGAAAATTTGTCACGTTGGATGTTGTGCTTCTTATTCCGTCCATATTCCTGCTTAATGTATCGACGGCGACATTGTCTTTCCCTTTTAGGTATATGACCTTGAAATCGAACAGTTGAAGAAAGATACTCCACCGGAGCAACCGACTCGTAATATTCTTACAAGTTTGTAAGTGAGTCAAAACATAGTGGTCTGTTAGAATTTCAAATTGTTTTCCAGCCAAGTACGTTAGTTAATTTGGCTAAATGTTCAGCGCAATGGGCGTTAAATCTTTTTCTTCTTCTTTCCCTTTCTCTGGATATCTTTCGGTGTGGAGGAGCCTCTACCCAACTGTGCAACTTCTGTCGGTCCCGTAACCCACCATTAATATTCTACACAGCATGAAAAACAGTGGCTCCAGCACAGTGTTGAACATCTTTGTGTGCATCTTCTTGTGGCGTTGGTGCCAGCTGGGGATTCTGCAACTGACAAAATGGTTCACCTGCTGATACCTCAGGGCTCGATGAAAGAAGGGGTGTTTGTAATTTTATTTCTAAATCCCCTTTGTTGAATTTTTAATCCGATCCGCTAGGACCAAAAATGTTGAGACAAGCTCGTAAGTTCGGTTATGAATGTCTTAAAGAGAAGTGCAGTTTCGTTGAATCAAATCTCTCTCTGGGTGTGGACTGTATGTTGTAATTTGAAAAGAGTTCGCAACAATAGAGAAATAATATGAAGAAATCCAAAACTTAGAAATAAAAGTTACTTACCCAAGACGCAGGCCGGGCAGCTTCGTCGATAAAATCTCCTTTGGCCCCTTGAGCGCCCAAACGACCAAAAGAAACTTGTAGCGTCCTTCTAGGTGGATTCTTATGATTTAGAAATCCTCCAGGGAAATTCACACTTAATTGCAGGTGAAACGGGCGTTACTTATAAAAAACAACAAGAATAAAATAATGCAACGGAAAGTAGAGAACTGGTTATGAACTAGACTCGCTATAATTGAGCTCGATAGCTGGGTTAAGCAAAAGAACAAGTGACTGGTTTGTGTGACTGCTCGCTCAAGACTAGACTAAAAACAGTGCCACACGTGAAATAGTGAAACGTTAGTTGCCCCAAGCATCCGCTAGATCAGGTGCAATGTGCTATTTTAAGATTTTACCTATTTATCTTGTATGGCATTAATTTATTTACAAAAAAACGCCAAATGGCGTGAACACCTTACTTTCTTCGTTAACCGTCCGATTTCTTCAGCCATTTTTTCACTCATCTCAAGAAAAGAGTTCTCTTTTGAGCTCGCTGTACTAACATATACCTCCAATATTTTCATCATATTATTTTGGTAAACAATTTCGTCCTGAAATTATTCATATTTTTTATTTATTCTTGCCTTCATTTCCACCATCCTTTGTGCATTTAAATTTGGTTCTGAAGTAAGAGAATCTATTTTTTCTATATTACCCTGTGCTTTATCTCCTTCCTCTTCTGAAAACTCATGTGCCTCACATTCTTCCATTTCATTGTCTTTACAACACCCCGAGATGTGCACTCTTCTAATCGTCTTTGCATTTTCGGTCCTGGCGTCATTTTGAATAAATGGAAACAATTACGGCCAACAAAACGTTTTCCGAAATACTAACTTGATTAATTAATACTGAAATTATCTTATGAATGAGAGGAAAATAGATGACTGGATGATACAATGGAGAACGGAGATAGTTGGGGGGTGCAGTAAAAAAAACACTAAATAAGTAAAATACTTACATTAAATATGTTGCGACGTTTCAGCCTACCATATAGGTCATCTTTAGGGCAACTGGGATAGGCGGCTGGGTGGACCAGCTAACTAACAATGAAATTATCTTAATAGAGACCACACTTTTCAAATCAATACACAAACAAAAATCACAATAAATTTTTAAACCAATCCAAAAATTTCATATATGCACATTATTCTTAAGTAACCGATAAATAAACAATCTCCCGTCAATCTGTTCGAAATCCTCAAACAAGGGATGACAAAATGCTATATTGGCTTCACTGCCCAAGCTATGATCTCAGGAAAAAGTCAGATCCTCGGATCTGAATATATATAAATATTAAAATGGGATGCCAACCTGAGATGGTTATAATTAATATACAGGATGTCCCGAATTTAATTGGCAAAACTTCAGGAACTTATAGGGGACCGAAAAACTAAGACAAAAAATCCTTTAGAGATTAGCTCGTTTTGGAGAAAATTGCAAAACAAGAAACAAAACAAGTTTTCATTTTTATACTTATTTATTTACATTTATATTTATGTTATGTTCTTTTTAATGTAAATATTGCTCAAAATGTTGTCCTCTTGCACCAATGCAAGCATTACATCTAGCACTCACTTGATAAATTGCAGCTAAACATTGCTCTGATGATATTTGGTGCACTGCATCTATGATTCGGTCCCTTAATTGCTCTCGTGTCAATCAACTAGACACCGAATAAACTTTCTGCTTCAAGGTTCCCCATACGAAGAAATCCATGGGTGTCATATCAGGTGATCTGGGTGGCCAAGGTACTACTCCTCCACGTCCAATCCATCGTTGTGGATAATTTATATCCAGCCAAGCTCGAGCAACTCTGCTATAATGAGCTGGACATCCATCGAGTTGGAACCACATTTCAATTCGCTGTTCTAAGGGAATGTCATCTAAATAATTAGAAAAGTCGTTCTCCAAAAAATGTGATACCATTCAATCTTCCAGGTAAAAAATATGGTCCCACCAGTAATCCGTTCCAAATTCCAAACCAAACGTTAATAGCAAATTCATGCTGAAACCTATTCTCTCAAATAGCTCTGGGATTTTCAAGAGCCCATACATGATAATTTCTTTGATTAACAATTCCTCCTCTTGTAAAGGTAGCTTCATCGGTCCATATAATTTTTAATGGCAATAAATTATCTTCACAATTTTTTTCAAGAAACCAGTTACTAAAATTCAATCTCTTGACATAATCTTGAGGTAATAAATTCTCAAATTTTTGAAGATGGTATGGGTAGCGATTATCACCTTTCAAAGTTTGCCATATTGCTTTCCGCAATATTGCTAATGCAGCAGATGCTCGTCTCAGGATTGTTATCGAAGTGGCGTTGGACACAATTTCTTCTCCGATAATCTGCTCTTACTGCTGCCTGGAATTGGTCGCCTTCATTACGTATTAAGAACGACCCAATTTCTCATAGTCTATTAAAAGTTAACGAAAAGACTCGTCGATTAGGCACTCTTCTATTTGGAAATCGGCGCGCATACTCCCGCACCGTTACAGAAACCATACACAAAAATCATATCAGCGTATTCAACATTAGAATATGTATGCGGCATTGTGGCTGATGCTATTCACACAAAAATATCTGAGTAACTGACTGAAGACTGATTTAGGAATTATAATTCTAGAAGGAAGCCAAAATGTAAACAAATAAAAGAATGTAAAGGATAAAATTAAGTGTTTACATATCTCACTGCCTAGCCTGACGAACTTTGAAAGGTGATAATGCTGCCTGTAACATTTTTGTTTTGTTTCTTTTTTTTGCGATTTTCTTTAAAACTAAGCAAAAACGAGCAAATCTCTAAAGGACTTTTTGTCTTAGTTTTTCGGTCCCCTATAAGTTCCTGAAGTTTTGCCATTTAAATTTGGGACACCCTGTATAATATAATTCTATATATGATCATAAGGGATTCTATTGTTTCAATGATAAAAAAACAAGATAGAGACATAAGCAATCCTTCATCGTACAGACCTCTTAGTTTACTTCCTGTTTGTTCTAATTTTTTTGAAAAATTGCTTTATCCCCGATTAATACAGTTACTGACTGACAAAAATACAATCCCTCACAGTTAATTCAGTTTTATACATCGGTTCGGGATAGATAGAGGTCATATACTTGAGGTTAATATAGTTAATATAAAAATATATTATATTATTAGTTGGGTAATAAGATTTGCCAACTGCACTTCTCAGGAAATTAAGACCACCATTGGAATCCGGCATAGATCGGCGAATCGGTACTGCGGGCAGGATGTTTGAAGCGATTAAGAGAGGATTTCTTAAAAGAAATGAAGAAAAGTAGATGGGGAAACGAAAGTAGCTGTATTTAAGCCAACATTCCTCCCTATCCCTATGTACTCTTCATAATCTTGGACGCTGACAAAGAAGCAGCAATCCAGAATACAATCAGCAGAAATAAGATTTCTCAGGAAGATTGAGGGAAAAACAAGGAGAGTCCGTAACACCACTATCAGATCGAACCTAAAAGTTAAACCAGCCAACGAGGTAATAATGGTAAACGGACTGAGATGGCTCCTAACAGGATTGTTAGCTAATCCTACCGAGCTGAAGTGGAGTGAAAACTAGGAAGAAGATGACTTAGGAAGAAGTGAGAAATGGACTCCATTGGAGCAGAAGATCACAGTGGGTGAAAGAAGGCAGAGCTGGTAATGGCTGTGCGGAATTCCTCCTCACACTGCATAGGCGGCTAATGAGGATAGAAGATGATGATGATGCAAGGGTAAGGTTAGATTATTCTAAGCTCACATATTAGTTTTCATTTAATTACTAACATTTGTAAAATGATAAATAAATAAATATAAAATAATTTAATCTCATAGTTAAATAATCATAATCATAAACTTATTTGATTAAACAAATGTATATAATTATAATATATATAATCGACCTACGTTCTTATTCCCACTTATGGAAGTGAATCCTGGGCCCTAAAGCACCGCGATCGGAGCCGACTCCAAAGTATGGAAATGAGGTACCTGAGGAAAATAGAGCTTAAGACCGGGAGAGGATACAAAATAAGATAATAAAGACTCTGCACTTCAAATTGAACAAAAATTAAAGAAAGGACAGCTTCGATGGTTCGGAAATGTAATGAAGATGGATGACTGCCGGAAGGTGAAGAAAGCTATGGAGGTTAAACTAATGGGGAAAAGACCCAGGGGAAGGCTGAGAGTGACCTGGAAGAATAACCTCCAAAATATCATTAAAGAAAACGTGATTGTAAGGGCATCAAACAGGAGAGCAGCCTCTGACAGAGACAGGTGGCGCTCCTTATGCCAAATCTCTACAACGCATAGTTGAAGAGATGTCTGAATAAGAAAGAAAGAATATAATTGTAAGTATTATTTATAGAGATATAATTAAATAGAAAATTTGAATTTAAAACAACCCGTTCTGCTTGATGCCCTCAACTCACTTTGCTCTTCATGACGTTAATCATCATTCCCATATATATATTTTACAGACCTTTAGCTCTGTAACGTGACTCTGTGACGTATGACGGAGAGGAGTTGGGTCTGCCTCATCAAATATTATTGGGTTGTTTCATAAAATAATAAAGGATTATGGTTTTAAAAGAAAAAAAAATAATGACTTTCAACTGTTTTTATTGATTATAATAATCTACATTACATTCTACACATTTCTGCCAACATGCGGGATGTGGGTGACTTCCATACCTTCTGTCTAGAATTTAGAATCCTCAGAATTAATGAATTCAGAAAATGCATTTGATCAATATTTTTTTTATTATGTAAATAGCAGTCAAGGTGTCTAAAAATATGGTAATCAGTAGGCGAGAGGCCCAGTGAGTAGAGGAGGAGTGGCAGAGTCTCATAGCCTAGTTCCAACAATTTTTGGGAAGTCAAATGTGAGATATGTGGCTGAGCGTTGATATGCAACAGAATGGGGCCCTTTTGATTGACTAAAGAAGGCTTATTATTGCCAATTTCTGATGTATTACTTCAACTTGGTTACAATGTGATGCGGTAATGATGCCGTTACCAGAATTTGCGGAATGAATTACTGCCTTTGCCGCAGACTTCTTTGATATTTTTATTGATATTGTCCCTGCCTATTTACGATTTGGATTCAATATTTTAATATATTTTCAATGGTATTCCTTAGCTTATAATTTCCTTGATAGGTACAATAGATTTCGATAGAATACAAGTAATTACAATAACGTAAATTCTACGAAAAATGAGGCTTTTCACCAATATGCAGTGTCTTTATGTGTGCTTTTAATTTCTGCTTAGTAACTGCTTTAAAATCGCAGTGGAAGCATTGATGAGGTCTCTCACATGTATGACGAGCCATTATATGTTTTTTTAAATAATTTTGTGAGTTTGTTTTATAGTCACAATGATGACATTGATGAAGTCTCTCATTTGTATGACGAGCCATTATATGAACTTTTAAATTACTTTGTGTGACTGTTTCAAACTCACAATGAGGACATTGATGAGGCTTCTCTTTTGTATGACGAGCCATTATATGAACTTTTAAATTACTTTGTGTGACTGTTTCAAACTCACAATGAGGACATTGATGAGGCTTCTCTTTTGTATGACGAGCCATTATATGAATTTTTAAATGACTTTGTGTGACTGTTTCAAACTCACAATGAGGACATTGATGAGGCTTCTCTTTTGTATGACGAGCCATTATATGAATTTTTAAATGACTTTGTGTGACTGTTTCAAACTCACAATGAGTACATTGATGAGGCTTCTCTTTTGTATGACGAGCCATTATATGAATTTTTAAATGACTTTGCCGGACTGTATTGTAATCACAATGAGGACATTGATGAGGTCTCTCACTTGTATGATGTGCCATTATATGTCTTTTTAAATCACTTAGTTTGACTGTTTTATAATCGCAATGAGAACATTGATGAGGTCTCTCTCTTGTATGGCGAGCCATTATATGGTTTTTTAAATGACTTTGCTGGACTGTATTGTAATCGCAATGAGGACATTGATGAGTCTTCTTAACTGTATGAAGGGCCAGTATATGCGTTTTTAATTTATAAATATTTGTTCCATTTTGTTCAAAATGGTAACACTGATAATTCTTTTCAACTTCTTTAATTTGTTTCATTAGGTATGTGCTCTGACCTTTAGCAGTATGTTGAACATCTATATTGTCGGAAAATTCCTTGATACCTATGAACAATATTTCAAAATATATAAACAGAAAAATATGTTTAAATGCACTTAAAATACATACAAATGCGGATTAAGAGAGAGACTGAGGGGGGGGAGAAGGAGAGGGAGTGAGAGAGAGGGGGGAAGAGAGAAAGATAGGGGGAGGGAGAAGAAAGAGGGGGCGGGACCGAGGGGATGGGGAGAGGGCAAGAGGGAGTGATGAGGAGGGGGAGGGGATAGAGAAGGAGCAATTTTTATATTTTTTTAATTTTCAACTGACTGTATTCACCATCCTTTTATTATTTATATTTACCATGTTTATAAAATTTTGTGTACTACTTTTTAATTCTCAATTGTCTGCATTTTGCATATAGCCCTGAAGAAGACCTAAGAAGTAGGTCGAAACGTTGTCTACTTAATAAACATTTATCCAATTCTAAGAGAAAATTCATTGACCTCTACCCGGACCATTTTCTTCTACACTTATTTAATTATAAGTATTGTTTATAGAGATATAAATAAATAGTTAATTTAAATTTAAAACAACCAGCTCTGCTTGATGCCCTCAAATCACTTTGATCTTCATGACATTAATCGTCATTCCCATATATGTTTCACAGGCCTTTAGCTCAAGACTCTGTGAGCGAGAGGAGCTGTGTGTGCTTCATCAAATATTATTGGGTTGCTTAATAAAATAATAAAGGATTAATGTTTTAAAAGAAAAAATAAACGAATGACTTCTAACTGTTTTTACTAATTAAAATAATCTACATTATATTCTAATATCATATGATCAATAATTTTTTATTTTGTAAATAGTAGTCAAGCTGTCTGAAATATGGTAATCAGGAGCCGAGAGGCCCAGTAAGTAGAGGGGTAGTGGCAGTCTCATAGCCAAGTTCCAACAATTTTTGGGAAGTCAAATGTGAGATATGTGGCTGAGCGTTGACATGCAATAGAATGGGGCCCTTTCGATTGACTAAAGAAAGCTTCATTATTGCTAATTTCTGATGCATTAATTCAACTTGGTTACAAAGCGATTCAAAGAATTGGCAGTATGAATCACTTGCCTTTGCCCCAGACTTCTTTGATATTTTTATAGATATTGTTCCAGCCGATTTACGATTTGGATTCAATATTTTAATATATTTTCAAAAGTATTCATTAGCTTATAATTTCCTTGATAGGTACAATAGATTTCCATGGAATACAAGTTATAAAAATAAAGTACATTCTACAAAAAATAATGAAGCTTTTCACAAATATGCAGTGCCTTTATGTGTGCTTTTAATTTCCGCTTAGTAACTGCTTTATAATGGCAATGGAAACATTGATGAGGTCTCTCACTTGTATGATGAGCAATTATATGTCTTTTTAAATCACTTAGTTTGACTGTTTTATAGTCACAAAGAGGTCTTTGATTAGGTCTCTCACTTGTATGACGAGTCGTTGTATGTTTTTTTAAATTACTTTGTGTGACTGTTTTATAATCACAAAGAGGACTTTGGTTAGGTCTCTGACTTGTATGACAAGCCATTATATGAACTTTTAAATTACTCTTTGTGACTGTTTTATAGTCACAATGAGGGCATTGACAAGGCCTCTCCATTGTATGACGAGCCATTATATGAACTTTTAAATTACTTTGTGTGACTGTTTTATAGTCACAATGAGGACATTGATGAGGCTTCTCTTTTAAATGACGAGCCATTATATGAATTTTTAAATTACTTTGTGTGACTGTTTTATAGTCACAATGAGGACATTGATGAGGTCTCTCATTTGTATGACGATCCATTATATGTTGTTTTAGATTATATTCTGTAACTGTCTTATAGTCACAATGAGGACATTGACAAGGCCTCTCACTTGTATGACGATCCATTATATGTTGTTTTAGATTATATTCTGTAACTGTTTTATAGTCACAATGAGGACATTGACAAGGCTTCTCCATTGTATGACGAGCCATTATATGAACTTTTAAATTACTTTGTATGACTGTTTTATAGTCACAATTAGGACATTGATGAGGTCTCTCACTTGTATGACGAGCCATAATATGTTTTTTTAAATCACTTAGTTTGACTGTCTTATAGTCACAATGAGGACATTGACAAGGTCTCTCACTTGTATGACGAGCCATTGTATGTTTTTTTAAATGACTTCGAGTGGCTGTTTTAAACTCACAATGAGGACATTGATGAGGTCTCTCATTTGTATGACGATCCATTATATGTTGTTTTAGATTATATTCTGTAACTGTCTTATAGTCACAATGAGGACATTGACAAGGTCTCTCATTTGTATGACGATCCATTGTATGTTTTTTTAAACTACTTCGAGTGGCTGCTTTAAACTCACAATGAGGACATTGATGAGGCCTCTCTCTTGTATGATGATCCATTATATGTTGTTTTAGATTATATTCTGTAACTGTTTTATAGTCACAATGAGGACATTGACAAGGCTTCTCCATTGTATGACGAGCCATTATATGAACTTTTAAATTACTTTGTATGACTGTTTTATAGTCACAATTAGGACATTGATGAGGTCTCTCACTTGTATGACGAGCCATAATATGTTTTTTTAAATCACTTAGTTTGACTGTCTTATAGTCACAATGAGGACATTGACAAGGTCTCTCACTTGTATGACGAGCCAGTGTATGTTTTTTTAAATGACTTCGAGTGGCTGTTTTAAACTCACAATGAGGACATTGATGAGGCCTCTCTCTTGTATGATGAGTCAATATATGTTTTTTTAAATCACTGTGCCGGACTGTATTGTAATCGCAATGAGGACATTGATGAGTCTTCTTAACTGTATGAAGGGCCAGTATATGCTTTTTTAATTTATAAATATTTGTTCCATTTTGTTCAAAATGGTAACACTGATAATTCTTTTCAACTTCTTAATTGGTTTCATTAGGTATGTGCTCTGAACTTTAGCAGTATGTTGAACATCAATATTGTCGGATAATTCCTCGATACCTATGAACAATATTTCAAAATATGTAAACAGAAAAATATGTTATGAAAAAATATGAGAGGGGGGGAGGGAGAGGAAGAAGGGGTGAGAGAGGAGGTGGAAGGAGAGGGAGAGGAGGGGAGAGATAAAGAGAGGGTGAGGGAGAAGATAGAGGTGGGAGAGGGATAGAGGGAGAGGAAGAGGGGGCATTTAAAAAAAAAAAAGAGCCATTGACATAGAAATTTACAAACTTATTCCATAATGTTTAAAAACGTCTTTGGATTGCTTCTGATGGTTAGAAAGTTATGAGGCTGACTAATATTTTCAGGAAATACTTGAATTTCATAACTCCCCCAGTGGGTATTGTGATGCTTCCCTGTACAGGTGGAGAATTAGAAATAATATTGAAGTAATGGAATTGTATAGTGAGTCTGATATCCTCTGTGCTATTAAGAAGAGCACTAAGATGGGTAGTGCATGTGGAAAGAATGGAGCATACAGGCTGCCTAAAATTACGCTAAATTGTACACAGGGAGGAAAAATTAAAAGTGGCAAGCTCAGGCGTCGGTGATTGGATGATTTGCGGGAAGATTTGAAAAGGATAGGGTTAAGAAATTGGAGTAGCTTTGCTGGTCGGTAAAGAAAAGGCCTATTGCTGGAACATTGCTAATGAAAGTTTCCATCAAACTTCAAACGACAATGGGGGAAAGAATGATCAATTTTGCTACAGCTAACACATTAGTCATAACAAGTGCAATTTTCCCTCACAAGGATAAACACAAACATAGATGAAGAGCCACAACTGGAGCCTATTGTCAAATACACCATATTCTGACGTCATCCCAACACTTAAATTGGGTGAATGACGTGAGATCATATAAAGGTCCAGACGTAGATTCCAATCAATTTCTGGTAGTGTGAAAGTGAAATTAAGATATTACCAGTAAAGTGATAAGGTAAGAATCAAAAGCCTGGACGAAATGAAAATGTTACTAATTTTTTTACTGGAGCTGGAGATTGTACATACTCAGGCTTTATTAACTACTAAAATATAATGATTAATTACAATGTATTTGAAAATAGAGCTTCACAGGATATGAATATGATACTTGCATAATACCCTTGTGTTACAGAAGGACATAAGCTAGTTGTACAAAGGAAAACAAAAATGTTATGTACCTATACTTAAAGACCCCCATCATTTAAATAAACATAAAAATATTTAATACCCTCAATTTCAAAGATAAGTTATGGCATGTGAAATTGTGTATAAAGAGGCCAGAAAAAGGCAACATTTTGTATACTTTTTCAATGTGTTAAAATTGGTTCAGATTAACTTCAGGAACCTCACTGAATGTAAAAACTATCCTTTATTATATAAACCTAAGAGATGAGAAATTTGTGGTGACCTTCATAGACTTCGAGAAAACCTATGACTCAAATAACAAAATTGGTTCTTATTCAAATTCAAAACAACATTGGATTGCACGATAACACCAGCACTATCATTCAACAGACCTTAACAAGTTAAGAGGCGTAATTTTAGACTCTTTCGAAATTAAGAAGAGAGTTAGGCAAGGCGATGGGCTCTTACCTGTGACATAGAAAGACTTGGCTACAATTCTTCAATACTTCAAGATAAATAAATCAGCTAATGTTAAATGTGATCCAAGTAGTAATTGGAGATACCTTATTCCAAGATGGTAAGGATTAGTTTCTAGGATCTTGAGCCCAGCAGAAATGCATGAAAAATAAAAATGAAATGTAGTTGCCACAATCAAAAGATTTGAGCAATATATTAAGACAAAAAATTGCAAATCCAGGGTCTCCTGACTGGAATGGATACTTCATAGAGAGTAAACATATTAGGCTAAACAATTCATCAATGTGGATATCACTGCAATGTGAGACGAGGAACGGATCATTCTGTACTAGTTAAACACGGAATACTCCAGCTACCGAGTGTTCAGTGTTTAACTGTTTTTTTAATAAGGTCAAACGAAAAAGTGGTTACAAAATAATTGGTGAAAAAAAAATACTGCCACTTGAATCACTGACTGTAAAACACAAAGTGACAGTGCACGATATTGAAAAAAAATTCAAAATTTAAAAACATCCTTGAACCGTGAGCGAAACAAAAAATGAACCCCTAGAACGGCACTTCACCAAAAAACCAATAGTAAACAGTAAGTTGGCACCAGCCTGGTGAAATTTTGAAAAACCCAAGATGTCTTCCAATCTTAGTTTAGTTAATATTATATTGGAGCTGGAGTGGGTCAGTGGTAGAGGATTGCCATGCCGGAAATCCTGGTTCAAATCCTGCTGCAGGCAGTTACTTTTATTAAGTCTGTTTACGGCGAGAGATGGATTATATTGGATCTAGGACTCTCCTGGGGCTCTCCCAGCCTCTATAAAATATTTTAAAAAAGGGTACCCATAATAAAGGGGAAAAACCTGGTGGTTGAGCATGACCTAGGACAGGTCACTTGCAGAACCGTAGTCCATTAAACAGTACTGTCTCTACCATGTACTGAATCCCCAGACTCGTTCACAGATCATAGTGGTACAGGTTTTTTTTATTATATTGCTGTAAATGGATCCTTCTGCATGCAGTTCCCACTTCCACCAGCGTATACTTTTCATATGTGATTAGCATTAAGTAGGAACACATTCCACACAAACCACGATGAATTGAACAAGACTAGACAAGAAATTTAAATAGCAGTGTGGATGCTGGAAGAGAAAAATAGGGCTGTCCATAGATCATCTACAGACTAAACAAGCAATATGTCTATTACCGTCAACTAGACTTAGAATATTCAAGAAACCACTTATGGGTGCTCCCAAAATATTCAGTTATCAAATTAAATACAACTTAGGAGAGGCTATTCTTTTATCTGTTTTCCTATCATCAGCACAATTAATTACAGGACGATGCCGAATAAGAAAGTCATCATAATATTTTTCGGAGATTACTTAAATAAGTGTTATTTACTTAAAACGTTATGTGTCACTCAAGATAGAATTTGGAAGTTAAAAGAGCAAACTGCTCAAGAAAATACAAAATTAGGTAAAGTTCATGAGAAGCATTAGATGGTAAGAATAAAACTACTTGTTTTCAGGATGAACTGTAAATAGAGGACAAGGTAGCACCATGATGGTTGGGCATCTAGTTGTACCCAAGTCGATGAGACAATATTAACACAGCGAATACACAATACTCAGCAAGGCATCATGTAATAGAAGAGCAAAAGAAATTTTCTACTTTGAGGCATGGCCGATGAGAAGATATTGCAATATTTTCTCTAAAATTAGATTTTTTAGAACCATAACTTTATACTTACAACTATATTAAAAGAGAGCACAGTGTGATATATTAACCCTTAGAGTGCGAACCGCCGATAAATTGACTCTCTATTAATGCATGTTAATTGCGCAGCAAGATATACAAGATAGGGAAATTTTCAAAAAAAAAGTACCTTATTAATTACTGCTACGACACTTTCACACAGATCGATACCAAAATCAAACTGCGCAATAGTTGATATTCCGATGCTCCGCAATTAATACGCATTAATAGAGAGTCGATTTGGCGTAAGGATTTGGCGGCCCCATCGCCCAGTCTTCAGACTGCAATCAGCCACTGGTCCTCAAGTTTAGGGGTTGGGCATAGGGTCAATAACCTTATCCCGTCAAAAAATAAATATTTTGAAACATAACATCAGCCTCGGAAAATCAGACCATCTCAACATGGCAAAGACTTCGGCTTTGGGTAACGGACTTTACTTTGGATCACGGAACATTCAGAGTCTTTACAGACCAGGAGCCGCTCAAACGGTAGTAAATTAAGCCAAAAAGTATAATATACCAATAACTGCAATACAGGAGGTAAGATTGCCAGAAGGTGGAGAAACCAAAATTGATGGTCACACAATGTTCTACACCTGCAGAAACACCAAAAACGGAACAGCTGGCACTGGGTTTATAGCTAGCCTAGAAGCAAGGAAATCAATGCTAAACTTCACTCCAATTAACGAAAGAATCAGTGTTTTACGAATAAGAGGATGCTGGTTTAGCACCACGATTATCAACGTCTATGCACCAACGGAAGACAAGGATGATGAGGTGAAGGACGACTTCTACGATCAGCTAGAAAAAGCTGTGGACCAGACTCAAAAGCATGACATAAAATTGGTCATAGCTACCGTGGAGCAGACTGTGATTCGGACCTCTCTCTGATCAGAATCAAATTATGCTAGAGATTGAAGCAAATCCATAAAATAGGGGACCAAATAGAAGTCCAAAACCTGAAAAATCCTAAGGTAAAAGTAGTAAGTAAAAAATTCCAAATCGAGCTGAAAAATAAATTTGAGCCCTCGGACTTAGAGAATCTCACAATTGATCAACATTGGGAGATAATAGAGTTCGAGGTAAAATAAACAGCTTTTTAGTACCTCGTACAGGTAAGGAAATGATAGGAATTCAGGAAAAAAGGAAACCCAAAATATGGTTCACAGAGAAATGCGAAAAAGCAGTAAGTAGAGGAAAGAAGAAAATTGAAGGTCCTTTACTCAGTCAAAGCTAATCCAGCTGTATTGGAAAAATACTCAGCCGCCAGGACAAAAGCAAATAAAATAATAAGAACAAAAAAAAGAAAATTCCTCAAGGAAAGACTAAAAATCATTGAGGCTAATTGGCAGGCTGGAAATATAAGTGAACTATATGCAGATATTAGGAAGGAAAGGACTGGATTAAGAGCGAGAAGTACTCAAATGCAAGGAAAAGATGGAAAACTGATGGCATCCAAAGCAGAAGTATTAAACATCTGGAAAGAACATTTCCAGAATCTGCTAAACCAAGGGAACCGGAACATAATATTCTTGCTTACGCCGATGATATAGCAATCCTCGGAAGTAATGAAAAGGATATTGAAAGACTCACTAAGACGCTGACTAGAGCAGCAGACCAAATCGGCTTACAGGTAAATGAGGAAAAAACCAAATACATGATAGTAAGCCGTAAAGTCCACCCCAGAAAAAGAATCTGGATGAATCGCAAATCGTTCCCGTAAGTAGATTACTTCAAATACCTTGGCTCCACAATAACCACAACGAATGACCAAATAAATGAGATAGACCAGCATATAACAATCACAAACAGAGCATTCTTCGCTCTTTCAAGAGTGTTTAAATCCTGAAGCATCTCTAGAAACTTAAAACTAAGGCTTTATAGTACTGTAATAAAGCCGATTCTGATATACGGCTGTGAGACGTGGGCTCTCACCGGCACCATGGAAAGCAGAATAGAGAGACGTGAAAGGAAAATACTCCGCACGATAACTGGAGCGGTATGGGATGAGAGTCTACACTCTTGGAGGAGAAGGACCAATAAGGAATTGCTCATGGAAACTGGTCAGGTGATATCTCAGGATATGAAAACAAGGAGGTTAAGATGGGCAGGGCATGTAGCTCGAAGTAATCTGTCAGGACGTCTCTACATAGCTATGAATGCCAAAATAGTTGGCAAGAGACCACGTGGGAGGCTAAAGACCAGATGGATAGACAGGGTCAACAAAGATGCTGAGGAGCTGCATGCAGCAGACTGTAAATCAGTGGCCCAGGATAGACAAAGGTGGAGAAGGCTGGTATAGCGGCCAAAGATCTACAAGATCTGTAGAGCCAATCGAAAAAAAAAAAGTAGAGTCGATTTATCAACGGTTTGCACTCTGATGGTTAATAAAACCCATGTTACCATAAGAAAATAAATAAAGGAAAATAAAATAACTATATTAAAGAATTGGAGATTTATCTGCCATCAATATCGAAGCAAAATAATATTACAACTTTCTTCATATCAAACAAACATTGATAAATCTTTTTACTTTGAAGAGAAAAGATTTGTCCTGGCCGGGATTCGACCCCAGGTCCTCCGCATCTCAGGCACAGGACCCGGGTTCGAAACCCGGCTAGAACTAATCTTTAGTCTTCAAAATAAAAATACTTAAATATCACAATAAAAATACAAAAATTGATAAATCTTGCTTTTTAAACAACTTATTCATCTGTGGATGGGTCATGTCACCAGAAAGGAAATGGATGACTCTTTAACGGTACAAATGACAAAGCAGTTGCGGGGACGTCGAGAGATAGATAGGCCCAGAGTGAGATGGATGAATTGTAGCTGATGATGCCAAGAGAGCGGGAGTGTACAGCTGGATAACAAGGGTCAGCGACAGAAGAGCATGGCGATCAATGTTAGAGGAGGCCGGAACTCGCTTGAAAGTTGTAGCGCCAGCACAATATGATTAATAATAAGCAATGGCGGGAATGGATTTTGGGTATCAGAATACATTGCTTTTAAAAACATGAATTTCATTATTATTATATGGGTTTTTGAAGTTCATCTTATTGGGTTTGTTTGTTTTAATATTAATGTTTTTTAATTTAATTTTCTAGAAATCACAGTTATTTGGTCAATACCTTTCCAAAATCGACGAGTTGTGTTTAGATCTCCGAAGAGGACGGACGTTGCTTAGAGCTCTGAGGGATTACCAAACAGCTAAGATAACTAGCCAATAACTATTACATTTTTAATTTCTTTTTTACAATTTAAGAAGAATAGATTTATTTTATTATTATTAATTAATTTTGTATCGATATTTGTTCCTGTTTTTAGTTTTCTTTTTTCCATTTTCTTTTCTTATCTTCTATTTTTTATTTTATATATTCATTAATATTAGTGCGTTATTAATCTCCTAAAATATGGGAGACCCAGATGACCCACTTAGTCCTTTGGCTAAAAGAAAATGTCATAGAGGAAGGATGAAAGAACCACCTGATAGGATGTTTATACAGGAAGGGAAAAAAAACAGTCCCACATTCATAACTATTAAAAGAGATGATGACGAGGGGTTTACGAAAGTGTCCTCCTTTTTCATCAATAAATTTATAACGGGCCTGGTAGGAGAAGTTAAAAACATTAAAAAATTGAGGGATGGTTCACTATTAGTTGAAACATTTAAGGGATCTCAATCCAAATCCTTATTATCTTGTAAAGATTTTGGAGGACAATTTCCTATAATAGTGGCCCCCCACGAAACTTTGAATTATAGCAAAGGCATTGTAAAAGTTTATGATTCCCAATATTTGGAGATCGATGAAATAAAAAAAGAACTAAACAATACAATTCACAATATCACAAGAATTAAAATTTAAAAAAATGGCACCGAAATAGCTACACATAACTACATTGTTACATTCCCATCACCTATAGCCCCCAAAACAATCAAAGTAGGTTACCAGATTATACCTGTCCAGCCTTACATCCCTAATCCTCTTCGCTGTTTCAAATGTTTGGGCTTTAACCACACAGCCATTAAATGTAATAAGGCGCCTGTTTGCATACAATGCGGAAAGGCCAGACACAACGAAGAGAATAAAGGCGAAGAGGCACCTAACTGTATTAATTGTTCTGGTCCACATAATGCCCTTGATCGCTCATGCCCGATTTTCCAAATGCATAAAGAGATTAAATCTATTCAAATAAATAATAAAATATCCCTTAATGACGCCAGAAAAATATATAAAGAGAGATTCCCGAACTCCCAAAACAAATCGTTTGCCTATATAGTTAAAGGAAAAACACAAAAAGCAGAAACGAAGGAAATCGGCATTCAAGTCGATGTTCCCTTCTTCTTTGGAGAAATTAAAAAAGAAAACATAAATATCGAACCTAAAAAAATTAATTGTTCAATTAAAAGAACAGTAAAAACTGAAAAAAAATAATGCATGTCCCGAGCCTACCCGAGGTCGCACGAGGAGCTGCTCGGCGACTGCCCCACTCCCCCGACCTGTCACCCCCTCTCCTATCCCCTCCATGGCATCCACATGTGAGCCTCCCGGAGCTTCCACTGAAGGAGAGAGTGTAGCAATCACTGACACTAATCCTACATCCTCTTCAGGCAGCACGATGATTCCTATGTCTGAAGACGATACAGGCCCACTTATTGACGAAGAAGGCTACACTAAAGTGAAAGGAAATAGAAAACCGACAAAGAAAAAAAAATAATAAACTTCAATATGAATAACAACCATCAAATGCTTAGAGACCATCCTTTTGATTTCCATATAACAGCAATGACTCACTTCCTGAACTGTAATGAGAAATTTCAGCGGTCTTACTTACATGACCCTATAAATGCTGATTTTTTATTTACCTTCAGTACGACTAAGCATAATTACAATAACTTATCAAAAACTCGATCTATAGTTTATTTTACCGTTTTTAATTTCACGAGATTTCTTATTTATCAAGCTTTCTCGATTGCCGAATTTGAGAACCCTTATATTCATATTTTTTCAATTTGGGTCAGATACTTATTTTTATTTAACAATGTATATATACTTTTATTTTTATTTTGTTTTATTTATATATATTTATGTCTGTATTATCTATATATTATTGATTGTAGTATGAATGCATACATGCTTTTATGTGGTATTCGTTCAATCTATAAATATTTATGTCTGTACTATTTATATATTATTTATTCTAGAATTAATGTATATAAACTTCTGTCTGATTTTCGTCTAATTTATATATACTTACTAGCTATTGTTAAATATTTGAAAGTCATCTGTTCTGAATTATCATTTATTATATATCCACCCTCTAGCACTCAGCTGGCTTTTTTATTCAATACATTATCATGTCCATTATTTCTTGGAATTGCAATGGTGTTGCAACCCAATTTGAAGAACTTAAACTATTAGTCACAGATAAAAACCCAGCTGTAGTTTGCCTGCAGGAGACTCACCTAAAACCCTGTAAAAGCTTTTCCCTGAAAAATTATAAAATTTATAGAAATGACAAAGTCTCAAACAATAGAGGGTGCGGTGGCGTCCTCACTGCTGTCCTGAAAGATTATCATTCAGAACCTGTCGACAGCGATTGCGAACTTCAGGCAGTGATCACCAAAGTTAATCTTACATTCTCAATTACAATCTGTAATATATATCTACCCCCAACTGAAACTATCGACGAACCTGCTGTCATTCGACTGATTAACTCTTTGCAGTCGCCTTATATAATAACAGGTGATTTCAACGGCTCCCACCAAACCTGGTCACCTTATACCATCCAATACCAGAGGCAATATTATCAGAAGAATTATTGACACCTGTGACTCAGTACTGTTAAACTCTGGTAAAATAACCTACCTCAGCCCTGCTTACGGCAGCGTTTCCGCAATTGATCTTGCTATAGGCTCAGCAAACCTAACCACTATGTATTCATGGGACACAATTAATAACCAATACGGCAGTGATCACTTTCCAACTATCCTACAGCCCACTCGAACACTACCACCGATAAGGAAAAACCCTAAGTGGATTACTGAAAAAGCTGACTGGGAATCCTTCTCTAGTAAACTTACTCATTCAACTCATAACTTGCCGATTGATAACCCTAATCTGATTCGTGCATTCACTCACCATGTAAAAGCAGTTGCCGAACAGGCCATTCCCAAAACAAGCGGGAAACCAAAGAAAAACTACACCCCGTGGTTCAATGCTGAATGCCACCAAATAGTAAAAGAAAAGAATGCAGCACTGAGAGCTTTTCAAAGAAATCCTACCTCCGAAAACCTGATTGTGTATAAAAAAAAGAAAGCCTGGACACGAAGACTTATAAAACAGAAGAAAAAGAACTCATGGATAGCTTATGTAGAGTCCATTAATATTAATACACCTATAAAGAATGTTTGGCAAAAGGTACACAGCATATCGGGCTCAAAATATATGGATATCCCCGTACTAAAACATCAAGACCGCATAGTAACCGATCCACAACAGCTTTCTGAAATATTTGTAAATCACTTTTCCGACATATCAGGTTCTCTTCCAGACTCCTTGGAAGAAATGCAATTCAACACTATAAACTTTTCAATAGATCCGCCGACTGAAAACCAATTACAAATGAACTACAATAGCCCTCTAACATCCCTTGAACTAAACTCTGCAATAGAAGACCTAAAAAATTCATCCCCTGGATATGACGAGGTTCACAATAGCATGATTAAAAATTTCCCACACGAAATAAAAATGCTTCTCCTACATATTTTTAACAAAGTATGGGACACAAGCGAAATACCTGATGAATGGCTGGAAGCAATTGTGATACCAATACCCAAACCTGGAAATGATAAACTTCAAATTAATAACTACAGGCCAATATCTCTCACAAGTTGCCTTTGCAAATTGCTAGAAAAAATCGTAAATAAGCGTCTACTTTGGATTCTGGAAAAGCAAAAACTCTTAACGCCAGCCCAATGCGGTTTCAGAAAAGGCAGATCCACTATTGACCATCTCATTTCTTTGGAAGCTGATGTTCTAAACACTTTCATGGAAAAAAAAGAAGCAGTAGGCATATTCTTCGATTTTGAAAAAGCGTACGACACTATAAGAAGGAGCAAGGTGCTTGAACAGCTATTTGAATGGGGTTTACGTGGAAAACTGCCGAACTTCATTAAGTCGTTCCTCTCAAAACGATATATCAGAGTCCGAATTTGTAGCACACTTTCTAGCAGAAAGTGCATATTTAATGGTATCCCACAAGGTAGCGTTCTGAGCTGCGTACTGTTTGCCATAGCCATCAATTCCCTTGATTCTGAAATCCCTCCAACAATTAAAAGGTCTTTATTTGTCGATGACCTACAGATCTTCTTAAGATTCAGCGATCTAGAATGAGCTACCAGACTTCTTCAAAACACGCTCAACAAACTAAACTCATGGGCCAAATCAAACAACTTAAAATTTTCATTGAGAAAAACTAAGTCTATCTTGTTCACCAGGAAAAGGTACCCTAGCACACCCCCTAATCTTACCCTCGAAGGTACATGGATAAACTTCGTAAACGAAACCAAATTCCTAGGACTAATAGTCGATAGAAAACTTACCTGGCTCAGTCATATCAAAAGCATTAAAGAGGAATGCATGAAGAGACTAAATCTCATGAAGGTCCTGTCCAAAACTTCCTGGAGTGCAGACAGACACTCGCTTCTCATCATTTACAAGAGTCTTATACAGTCCAAAATAGATTACGGTTCCATAGTCTATTCCTCGGCTAAAACCAGCCATCTTATATCTGTGGACACCATACACCATACAGGAATCCGATTAGCAACGGGTGCATTTAGAACTAGTCCCATCACAAGCATTTGTGCTGAAGCTGGGATCGCTCCCCTTTTTATCCGACGACAATTACTAATAAGCTCTTACCTATCCAAAATTATATATCAGCCCTCAAATCCTGCTCATGATCACATTTTTTCACCAAAAGATTTACAGCTTTACCAACAAAAACCAAGACAACCTGCTCCTCTGGCCATCCGTCAAAGAAATTGTATTCTCTCTTTGCCGAAAATCAGCGTCGACGAAGATAATGTTAACTTCGGTGAACCACCTTGGAATAAGAAGATACCTCAGATTGACCTCAGACTTACGAAACTAAATAAAGAAGATTCGAAAGAAGTTAAAAGGAGAAAAGCCTATGAAATAATCCATACATATCGCAATAAACAAATATTTTTCACCGACGGTTCCAAACAAGGAGATAATGTTGGATTATCAGTCGTTCTCAACAACACTGTCATCCAGCAAAGACTTACTTCCATAGCGTCCATTTTCACTGCAGAAATGCAAGCAATTCGTACAGCCTTATACTATGCAATTTCCTCGGATCAAAAAGACTTTTTGATATGTACAGATTCACTCTCATCATTAAAGAAAATGATGAAATGTGATAAACAGGGACCATTACTTCAAAAAATTTTACAATACATAAGCATGCTTGGAGAGCTTGGCAAAACAATAGTGTTTCTGTGGATCCCTTCACATACAGGAATCCTGGGAAATGAGAAGGCAGACAAGGCTGCTAAAGAAGCTGCCCTAATGAATACAACTCTTGAAAATATACTAGAGCCGGAAGACATCAAGACATGGCTGAGGCGGAAAACTAACTTAGAGTGGGAAAACATGTGGAAATCCGAGTCGACTAGAAATAAGCTGCGAGCCATTAAGGACACTACCAAAAAATGGAACAGCTCTGAACGTGGAAACAGAAGAGAAGAAGTGGTGCTAACCCGAATGAGAATAGGGCATACGAACTTAACCCATGTTTACCTCATTAACAGGGAACCACCGCCGAAGTGCCCTACCTGCGATATTCAACTCACCGTAAGGCACATCATAGATGAATGCTCATCCTACCTAATTTATTTCAATTCCAAAGAGCTGCCAAGGCGACTGATTCAATCTCTTGGAAACAACCCCTCAAACGCAGAGAAACTTATTGCAATTTTAAAAGAAACTGACCTATACACCAAAATTTAATGCATAATCCACAGCCCTAAAATTAGATTATGTCCAATCAAGAAATCCTATTAAAACCGATTTATTCTAGTGAGTAGAATTAATGTACATAATATTATTAGTTACCAAAATTGTCAACATATATATATGTGTTTGAAAGGTTTTGTGTGTGTGTGTTTGACTTAGAAACATATTTATTTAAAACATCTGACTATATATAGTTATAATTAGTTAATTATAAGACATCTGATCTAATCAATTGATTGTGTATGTAATGTCGGAGAACACTGAAAACATTGTATAACTCCTCATAATAAATGCAAGAAAAAAAAATAAAAAAAAATAAAAGATAGGATAAAAAATAAAGGAAAAAAAAATGCAGTTCTCCAGTACAAAGATTATTCCCTATTATTATTATATAGTATTCTATATACATTACTGTACAAGTAATAATAAGTATCATTCCGCACAGTTATCAATTCAAAAGCAAGGGCGTAATAACCCCGCAGTTGATCGCCCCACAACCTCATCCTAATCCAAATCCTTTCCAAAATCTTTCATCCACATCCTGATATCATTAACCCAACTCACATTGAATATATATAGTCAACGGCCATACCACGTTGAACAAACCGGTTCCCGTCAGATCACCGAAGTCAAGCAACGTCGGGCGTGGTTAGCACTTGGATGGGTGACCGCCTGGGAAAAAGAGGCGGTAACCATCTGGGGAAAAACCGCGTGCTGTTGGCATCTAAAGTGCACCAAATAATAATACATAGCTGGCTGTATGGATGAAAGAAAGAATCCGATGCAAAAAAAAAAAAATATATATATATATAAAAGAAGAGTTAGATGTTCCCCTCCGAATGTCTCTTCCACCCAAAGCGTTCCATCCTTCTGAAATATCCAACATTATTCAGATTACCTTCCCACAAAGCTCCTGGGCACGACCTCGTCACATTTCATATCTTAAAACACCTTCCTAGAAAATCCATTCTATTCCTTACATATATATATAATGCTGTACTCCACTCCACATATTTTCCTGACCTCTGGAAATTATCCATTGTAAAAATAATACCCAAACCTAAAAAAAAACCAGAATACCCATCCTCTTACCGTCCTCCTCTGCATTAGAACGTGGATCATATTATTCGGGAGTCTTTCTTGACATGGAACAGGCTTTTGACCGAGTCTGGTATCCGGGCTTGCTCTACAAACTCCGTAAATTCCTACCCCCTACATACTTTTTCATCCTCCAATCCTATCTCACAAATAGAACTTTCCAAGTAAACCATAACAATGTCTATTCGTTCCTCTTTTCCCAATCTGCTGGTGTTCCTCAAGGTAGTAGTATCCTTGGTACAATCCTTTATACAGCTTATACAGCTGACATCCCAACTCATCCTAATACTATCCTTACCATTTATGCTGATGATACATGTGTATTATCAGTCAACACCAATCCAGTTATTGCATCACAAAGCCTCCAATCCCATATCACTGATCTTGAAGAATGGTGTCAAAACTGGAGAATTAAAATTAATTCTCAAAAATCGCATCAAACCACTTTTACCTTATGTCGTAAACCAATGACTTCCTGCCCTTCAGTATCCTTTAATAATATCCCTCTGGTGCCTGTAGAACAGATCCAATACTTAGGGTTGCACCTTGACAAACGATTAACCTGGAATCCTCATACAAGACTGAAAAGACAAGAAACCGCATGACGTTTCAGGCTACTTCAACACTTACTAGACAAACGCTCTAAGCTCCCAATTAACTACAAAAGACTCGTCTACATCACCATCATACGACCTTTTAAAAATTATGATATACCAGAAATAGGGATAGCACATAAAACAAGAAATCCAAACAAAAACATAATAAACAGCCAAAAAGACAAGATGACAATTCTAGAAAACAAAAATTTATTACATGAACTTACTCGTAATAATTGTGAATGAATATACATTGGACAAACAAGAACACATTTAAAAAAACCGAGTTTATCATCATCAAAATAATCTTAAGCCCAAAGCTAAAACGAGTACCGCATTATCTGCGGTATGTTCATAGAACACTGTAAAAAACAATAAATTGGAGAATACAGTAAATGATAGAAAGGAGGCAGGAGAAATTAGCAAATTGTATTCTTCTATTATTTTAAAATAAAAAAAACGATAGAACATAAGATGCCTTAGGCTTTATAAACAAATCAGATAGAGTAAAATAACCTGAGCCCATTACCTACCAATAGATCTTATAAAATAGGTATTCCATATAGTAATTTTATAAAATTTCATAATTAATTAATTGATTTAATGAAATATATAAATAAAATTTGAAAAGATTTTTTTTATTTTACATAATTGTGGTAGATGTTTTTTAAACATATTTTGATATATTTTATTAAAGATAAATGTTCATAGAACTAAAAAGGATCTGAGAGTTCTAAGATCAAGGTTTGGTTTTTTAATGTAATATTATTTTATTGACCATGACAAATGATCCCCTAAGAATTTCAGAGAAAAAAATTAAATATGACTTTCAGGGTATCTATGCTTATGGTGAGCTGTTTTGGACATTTTATTTAAATTATGTATGGTAATGTGATTATTGTTAATTTATTTTTCAAAGAATTTTAGAATTGCTGACTATGTAAAGATATGTAAAGGAGTGTTTTTAAAAGATGCAGAGAAGAATAGATTGAAAATGACACCACAGTGTCGAAACGTCTTGAATAATTTGAGAGTCAAGAATAAACATGACTGGAAAATGTTTTTTTTTTCTCTTACCCTAATAAAGAAGAATTAAGTCCAGTTTAATAAATAAAACAATGTTATAAGAAGAAACATGAATAAATAAATAAAAAATAAACTAAGAAATTAAAATTGCCTTGTTTTGATAATTTATAAATTGCAGCTCAACTAACTTCCTAAAAAATATATATCAGTTGCTTAACAAACTAATAAAGTGTTACGTTTGTATTTTGTAAATAAGAATAAAAAGGTTAATAGAATAAAGTTTCTCACCTTCATCTGAGAAGAACACCTCTTCTTGTTTCACATGATCGATACTTAGTTCTTCAACTATAAAAACAACAACAAATGCATAAGCAAATTTGGAGTCATGTAGTAATATGGAATGAAGTTTGTCTTTTAAAGAATAAGTGTATAAAGGTTGGCAAAATAAATGTTTCTTACCTTCATCTGGGATGAGCACCTCTGTTTCTTGTTTCACATGATTGAATCCATCTGTGTCAAAATAGTAATTAATTTTATTACACTAAAAAGGAAACAGTTAATAAAACATGGAAATATTAAAAAAGCAGTTTAAATTTGTGATATTTAGTCTGGCACCAGGGACTGCAGTGTGAACTCTATACATTCCAGTAAATCTTAAATAAATCTTGCTATGTATGTCCATATTTTTATTACAGTTTAAACAACATAAAAGTTAAGTTCAAAATAAAATAAATTGTTTTTAAATAATTTTCTGCCATGCTGGTTATTAGCCCAGCAATGGAGGCAGCTGGTCTCCTGTATAGTTAGTCAGATGGTGAGGCGATGGGACTCAGAACAGTAGACAATACATTTAATCTAAGATTAGGTCACAGACAGTACACACCCTAGGATTACCATCCCTAGGTAGCCGCTCCGGAAGGGGGAGCACGTCAGGATGCTCTGAGGAGGCAGCCCCTCCACCTGACTCGGGAGACGTGAAGCCTGATACACCCACTTTCCTTAAATCTACGATATCTACAAAGCTCAAAAAATATTAGCCGCACTTATTAATGACATTAGACCTGGAAAAAGTCAACTGGACTACTACAAAATTGCCTCTTGGAACATTTTAACATTATATAGACCTGGAGCGCTAGAATCGCTTCTTAACATTTTTTATAACTACCATATAGACATAACTGCCATCCAAGAAATCAGGTGGCCTTGACATGGTAGCCTAAGAAAAGGAAATCACTCAATCTATTATAGTTGTGATGACTGCCTCCATACATTAGGAACCGGCTTTGTTGTTGGTAAAAGGATGGTTCAACAAGTTATCGACCTCAAACCTATGACTCCTAGACTTTGCATGATTTATCTAAAAGGAAAATTCTACAATAATATTTTAATAAATGTGCATGACCCCACGGAAGTGTCAGAGGATGAGGAGAAGGATTCCTTTTATGAAACACTGGAAAAGTACCTGGATGAATGCCCTAAGTACTATATGAAGATCGTACTTGGTGACTACAATGCAAAAATCGGAAAGGAGGAGACATGTAAGCCTACAATAGGACCTCATAGCTTGCCTGATATTTCAAACGATAACGGGAGAAGGCTGGTAAACTTTGCAGCTTCCAAGTGACTTATTGTTGGAAGCAGCTGTTTCCCTCACAAAAGGATTCACCTCGCAACATGGAAGAAATTTGGAGCCAATGGTAGGGTCACTACCATGCAAATTGATCATGTGCTTATTAGTTCAAGGCATAGGTGTTTGTTAATGGACGTGAGATCATACCGAGGCACTAATATGGACTCCAACCACTTCCTTATCATTGCTAAAATAAGGGCCCAAATCTCAACATACATTAAGCTTTGATATAACAAAACCTAAAGACGATGCAGTTCGTAATGTACTAACTGAATCCATTGATGCTAAAATCAGGAATATAGACCAAGATGGAACACTAGACGATAGGTGGAATGCATATAAATGAGCAATGATAGAGACACCAAAGATAATGATAGGAACCGAAGAAAGAACCAACAGAAGAGCTTGGTTTGACGAAAAATGCAAGCTACTAAACAATAGAAAAAAATCAAGCTTATAGAGCGATGGTTCAGAAGAAATACATCCGGAGATGTGTGGAGGAGTATCGAGCATTAAGAAGAAGGAAAACTCATGTCCACAGATGTTAAAAGTGAAAATCGGAATGGAAAATCCTAACTGAAATCAAGAATGCCAACAAGAACAGCAGAAAATTTTTTCAGATGATCATTGAGGGGCGCAGGACATATCAACCTCAAAACCATGCAGGAATAAAGATGGCTATTTAATCACCGAGGAAACTGCAGTTATGGATCGATGGGAGGAGTATTTCGAGGAAATGATGAGTATAGTCCAACAACAAGAAGAAAATCTAGATCCCACACTCAACTTGAGGGAAATAAACACTGCAGTTCATTCATTCTGTTGAACCTCCTGATGAAGAGGAAATAAGGGATGAAATAAAAGGTAATTAGACGTTCAGGGATCCAGACTGAAGGAACTCTAATTAACAAATCAACGTAAGTATTGGGATTTGCAGATGATCTGGACACAGCACGAAGATCCCTCAACGCAGTGAAGGAGGCTTTTGAAACACTAGAAAAATCAGCGGTATGCTCGGGCCTAAGGATAAATTTTGATAAAACGAAATACATGAGTACCCAACCAGAGGAAGGTGCAGAAAGATGTATAAACATAGGTTCACACCAAATCGAACGAGTTAAGTTATTTATTTCACTATGACGAAAGCACAGGAAGTCGCCCTTTTGAGATTCAAAAGAAAAGTGCTCTGCAGGAAATATGAAGGTGTGTGTGAGCAGGGTTCCTGGAGAAGACGAACACATGCCGAAATAAGCGTGATGTATAAAGACGTCAATGTTGTCATCATCATCAAATTCACCCGACTCCGCTGGGCTGGTCTTTTCATGAGAATGAACCAGGACGATATCCCTTTAAAAATTCATTGGTTCAAGACGAGCAGGACGTCCCAAGCTTCGACTGGAGGATTGTTTGGCTGCGGACTACAGAATGCTACTGGGACAAAGAAATTGGAAGGCAGTGGTGCGCAATAGAGAGGACTGACAATTCTTGTTGGAGCAGGCTATGACTCATCATTTGGATCGTGATGCCAGATAAGAAGAAGAAGAAATAAATCTAAATATTAATAACATAAATGTTTCTCACCTCCATCTGAGATGAGCATCTCTTGTTTCACACGATTGGGTCCATCTACCAAAATTGTACTTAATATTATTGCACAATAGTTTTAAATTAAAATAGTTTAAAACCATTAGAAAACAATAAATATTTATAAATTGAATTGGGATTTATAAACTGTAATAGAAAGAACTTTTAACATTCTACGATAAGCATGTTTTAAAGATGGAAAAATAAATGTTTCTCACCTTCTTCTGGGATGAGCATCTCTTTTTCCTGTTTCACATTATTGACGTAGCATGGTTCATCAACTATAAAAACAACAATAAATGTCTAAGAAAATTGGAACTATTAGCTAGTAAAGAATAAATGGTACTTGTGTCTTAACGCAGCCCTGGTTACTTTTCCCTGCTTGTTCGCATGCGCGAGCAGTTACATTTTGTAACGGTTACATTTCTAAAAGTTACCTTCTATTTATTGGGGTTGAAAAATGATGAACAATTACAAATCAAAAGAATTTATTGACAAATGGAAAATAATAATAATATAATATGAACATTTAAGAAATAAAAGTAATGAAAAATCGCAATAATGAAAAATTATGTAAAAAAAAATGTAATATATGATGAACAATTAATTAAAGAAGAATAAACAATTACAAAATACAAATAATAAAACTTTAATCACATTTAGGTGGAAAATGCGTCGAAATAGACTTCAATATAGATTCAAAACAGTCTGTATTTTGTTTTGACTGATGCTGTCGCCATACGAACTCGCATAAATATGATTAATTTCCAAAAAAAACCTTTCACCACAATACAATTTCATTTGATGGGAATTGCTTCATTTTCTTTGTTTTGGTAAAATATTACGCTCCTGCAAAAAATATATAGCTTGTTCTTCTGTTGAAGGCGAATCCCAAATACGCATCATTTTACACTAATTAAATAACTAACTAAAATAATAACAACGAAAAATATATAACAAAGAATAAAGCACAAATAACTAACAATAAACAACAGTTAAGAAACAATAAATCAGCAATAATCAAAACACAGTAAGCAAGATGGAACATAGAACAAATCAGCTGTTAGAAATGTTACCGTTGCAAAATGTAACTGCTCGCGCATGCGAACAAGCAGGGAAAAGTAACCAGGGCTGCGTTAAGACACAAGTACCAAATAAATTTTGTATTTCATAGGATATTTTTTAAGGTTAGCTAAATTAATGTATCTCACCTCCATCTGAGACGAACATCTCTTCTCGTTTAATATGATTGGCACATGGTTTAGCAACTATAAAACCAATAACAAATATATGAGCAAATTTGGAGTCATGTACTAATAAAGAATGAAGTTTGTACATTATAGGATAAGTGTTTAAAGGTTGGCATAATAAATGTTTCTCACCATCATCTGGGATAAGCATCTCTGTTTCTTGCTTCACATGACTGAGTCCTTCTGTAAAAATTGTTATAAATTTTATTACACCAAAAAGAAATAGTTAGTAAAACATAGACAAATAAAGAAAGAATTTTAAATATTTGAGATATAAAAAAATAATTATTTATATCAACTTAAAATGATCCTTTGGAAATATATAATAAAATAGTTTAAAACTATTAGAAACCAAAAAATATTTATGTAATTGAATTTGGATTTATAAATACAGTTATCTTGAGCAAGCAGAATAATTTGCTCATAAAAATGAAAATCTGCTGCGAGAAATAAATGGTTGAAAAAACACAATAAACATCTTTTCCAATTTTAAGAAATTTAAATAAACTTGGCTATGAAATGGCAAATCGAATATGAAGTTACAAACCGTGGTAATATCGAAGGTTCATAGACTCACCAGTAACATCAGTCTTGTCGCTTCTTTCTTCTGTTACATAAATACCAGCATTATCTGAGAAATTAAATAAATGGCATGAAAATGTATAATTTGCAATCTTAAAATATTAATTAAATATTTTATTTGAAAAGAAAAGTTATGGCCAGGACCGGGACTCGAACCTGGGACCTTCACCTCTTCGTGGTAACGTATAATAAAAATATTATTAAGTAATTTTTCGTACAATAGGGAAACTAAATGATCTTTTAACTAAATGGACCTGAATGTACAACAAATGAAGTGAAGGACCATTCTCTGATATAATTTCAAAATTCAAGGTTTCCAGGAACTTATAAACTACAAAATATTTTGATCACATAGGAGCAAACAAGAATATGTCAACCACACCCCCTTCGCCTCAGACTGATTAACTAAGTTTTTTTACTAAATAGAACAAAATTATCATATGATAGTAATAAAATGAATAATGCCAATCATTACACCATCAACACCAAGGGCAAGTTAATTGTTATTATAAGATAAATGTAAAACAGAAGAAACAAATCTGTTTAAAGTTATTACACTTTCCTTTACATCATTATTTTACTAAATGATAGGTAAATCAGTCTAGTAAGGTGAGATGAAACATGTGACTACAAGTGTAAGTATTGATGAACAAGAGTAAATGTAAGTGTAATACTATTGCTGTGATTGCTATTGATACTAAAATAGCAATCCCGCCAAATCTATGTAATATAAATGCACTGATTACCAACAAAATTCATTGCTTTTGAGTCCACTTATTCAAATTACGCAAACTAATAGAAGGGCAGAGGAAGGTTCTATAAGCTGGCCAAGTTGCCAACGAGGTTCAGTGACCGGCTATTCCAAAGAGGCAATTTAAGACAATCGAAAAGTTGGGCCTAATATGAGATAAGAATAACAGTCTAAGTAAATTTTAGTTATTTCCACGTCAATAAAGTAAGACCAGTAAAAAGAATAAAATCTTTTGTAATCTGAAAGTTACATGAATAGTTATTCCATCAAAAACTTGATCCTATTTATTTCAGTTAATACTGCTCTTCAATAGGGCAACATTTATTCCTTGGTCACTAGTTAAATGTTATGTTTTCACACTACTGTATATTATGAAAATTAGTCCGTAGTTTGTATTAATAAATTAAAATGATTTTTCTCAACAATTTACGAATGAAAAATGCATAATAGCGCATTATTCAAATTACAGTGCTCCTTAAATTCGGTTTAGGTAAAACGCAATATGTAGGTTTTAGGATGAGCTTTCGTTCATAACGTTTAGTGGAAGATGTATATAGGCTGTTATCATGCTAAATATCCGAATTTGCAAAAAATGTGACCAGGTCCTTTCATTATCCACTTCCCTGGAAAACTTGACCTAAGTGGGCTCATTTGGGTCTGCATACAGTCAGTGTAATAAGTATTCCCACAGCTGCAATTGATTCAGAAAACGTACACAAAAATTGTGTTAAAAAATAAAACGCCTAGCCCAACAATTATTTTATAAACATCAAATCAATTGACATTTTATTATTTAACATCTTTTAAAGAATTAAACAAAAATATTTTTTTTTTTAAATGATTTACGAAATACAATAGGTATAAAAATTATTCCTACACTACAATACGAATATTACACATTTATAACACAATAACACAAACTATAAATTTAAAAAAAAATCTATACCACTATACAATGACTGATTTGCCATTATATTTTACCTTTGGAATGAGATTCCTAACCCTCTAACTCCTGCCAGTGAAGAGCTTTACATCTACCACAGCGCTAAGTGGGCCGGCTACCCGTCTACCGGCCTGTGCTACATACTGTTTACCTGCATTCTATCCATCATTAGAAGGAATAAATTGTTTAAAAAATAAATTTCCTTTGAACAATAAGAAGCTTTCATCGATGTACACATTTTTGAAAGGAGAAAATGATTCTTTGAATGCTTTTATAATCATATCAATGAATGGCCTTATTTTGAACAACCTATCTCCTTTCCTGGTTTTATTGCTATTGTTGTCTGAAAAATGCAGCATTCGTAATACAATAAAATATTTGTCTCTAGAAATTATTTGTCCAAAAATTGAGGGATGTAATAACGGATCTTTGGAACAATAATTGCTAATAGGTAATATGGTTAATGTTATGTGCAAGTACAGTATAGTGTAGATATTTTGAATTAATAAAATTGTATTACAAGTGCATTAACGCAGAAGTGAAATTGTAAACATACAATAAACTTGTGTTTGCTGAAACAAATGATATTATTTTGCTCGACGAGGTAACATTGGTGACCCCGAGAGTAAGATATATTAATTTCTTAACTGTTAAGACCGTGGAAAAATTCCAACGAAAAGCCTTAAGTCTCCAAAATAAAACAAAAAGTGAAAATATCTGTCCAAGATATTTCGTCTATTCAGGCATCCTCATGGTAGAAATATAATAACAACAAAACAAAAAATGAATAATGTACCCAAGAAACCACCTCCTCGAAGGCTCAAATGCAACTAATGAATCATAAGGAAGGTTACTAGACACTGGCTGGATAAGGTTAGATAAAAACAGCTGATAAATACTCCAGAATTTGAAAAATAATCATAGACTCACCAAACTTCAAAAAGCACAACAGGAAAAAATAAATAATAGTAAAGAACAGTAAAACATAAGACAAAAGACCATATGAAAAAATAAGGGTAAAATGCAATAGAAATAAAAGAACATTATCAAGAAAGCAGTGGACTTAAGGCTATATATTTTTTCCTGTATAAATAAATCGGACAGATTATTTCATTTTCTGTTTTATTTTGGAGGCTTAAGGGCTTTTCGTTGGAATTTTTGCAATGTCTTATCATTTATGTGAAGTCTCTTTTTACTTTTCAATAATAATAATAAGCTTTATTTTTTCCTCTTTCTTCTATGTACAATTTTTACATGGTTTTTATATTTACAAGGTTTTTTAAAAAGAAAGAAAGGCCCTTCTTTGGGCATAAGCCTCTCCCAATTTACCCCAGCTACGTCTGTTCCAAGCAGAACGGTGCCATAATACTCCTATGAAGTTTTGTATGTCGTCCCGCCATCTCGTTGCTGGTCTCCCTCTTCTCCTAGTGCGGTGTATTGGATACCAATCCGTTGTTGCCTTAGCCCAATGTGTTGATGCCATTCTTGCAATGTGTCCAGCCCACAGCCATTTAAGATCAGATACTGTCTTGAGAATATCGCGCGTACCAGTCAGCTTCCGTAGTTCTGTCTTCTTTATTTTCTCCCTTCTACTTTCTTTAACATACTTCGCTCCATTGCACGCTGAGTGATTGCTAGGGATTTAGATATATCATTATTTAGGCTCCAAGTTTGGCATTCATGCTTTATTACTATATTACTTTTCAATATTAATTTCTTAACCTTTAGCAATATTTGTGGATTTTTTTTTTAAATTTGTTACAGGATGGGAAACTGAGACGAGGGTAGTCCTTCTCGTGAACCCAAGAATTGCGCCGTGTTGGAAGTCAGAACCTGAGTTCTGGTTCATCGTAGTCGAGGCAGTTTTTCGAGGGCAAAAATAGCCTACAGTGTGACGAAATTCGAAATAATTATTCACTTACTAGATCTCGATGTCATTAAACAGGTTTCAGATCTAGTTAAGATACCCAGTGCTCGACCCTATGAGGACATCCAAGACAGGCTTATTTCAGTCTACACTGAATCTGAGAGTAGACGTATTCGTGGCTTAATCAGAGGTAAACAACTTGGGAATGAAAATTGGTCTAATTTTTTTCGAACCATGAGAAGTCTTGCTGACGATTCATTATCCGGTCATTTATTAAAAACACTTTGGTCGCGTTCTCTTCCGACACACTCTCAGGCTATACTTCTGGCTAATAATCACGCCGGGACGAGGTAACAGGGGAGGGAGTAGTCCATATTCATTTTAGAGAATTCTAATCTTTTCTTTTTATTAGGCTTTTGGGAACTTGTCGGGAGTTGGGCACCCAAGGGTCGACTACATTAACAGCATTACCAACATTAACATTAACATCATCATTACCTTCAAGTACTAACAATAAAGGTGCCTTCATAACCTCTTTGCCTCCAGTGTGAAATAGCATACAAATTCAACAATTCTATGAGACTAAGAACAAATAGAGCCATAGGAACATTATTTCCTTTATTGGCAACGATGAACAGCACATATAACTATTTCAATAAACGAATTTACTAAGAAAATCATATTTATCATGATTTTCTGCAATTTATGTATGTATGTGAAAAATGTGTCTCTCCCAAAAACGACCATATCTATGAAGTTCTAAGAACCAAGTTCGTTATAAATTATCCTTCGCAACAATTCAGGCTTGCCACTGCACCAAAACCAAAACATCATATCCAGAACATTAATTAAGAAAATCTTTTAAAATTATTATCCTATTTATGGGATCCATGAAACCTCCCTCTCAATCCTCCCCGAGCGACCTTTTCACTCGACTCTGTTTTTTCTTTGTTGTTGGCTAATAATTATGATGTTTGACCATATTTTTGTATTACTCTGAATGGACTCTAATTCATTATTTAATTTTGGGCTCTGTTTCGTAAAATCCTGTGGGATTTTGGGCGATCGGAGTAAAACCTTTTCTACTAATTGAAACTCATACCATTTGTTTGAGCTGTCGAATCATTTTTTTAGTTTTTAATCTTGATATTTCAATTCCCATTCGAGCCTGCATTCTCGTTTTCATTAACTTCAAAATATTGCTAATACAATCCTCCAATGGGGTGTTTCTTCTAATACCAAAATGCAAATCAACCGGGACAGCCCTGGTGACGGTTTGGTAGCTATTATTTATAATGTGATTGTCCATTTTGGTGTATTTCGGCTACGACTTGTGATTTTCATTACTCTCAAATAGTTACCGATGTCGCAGTTAACTCTATCACTTAGGTTGTTCTGCGGGAGACGGATGGTACAAAAAACGTCTCCGATTCCTAAGTTGTTGGATGTATTCTTCCATGCTTTGTTAGTAAATTGTATCCCATGGTATGTCAAAAGCTTGAAGTGAGTTCCATAGGTCTCACAGAAATCCAGAACACATTTTAATGCATTTTTCGGGTTACTGATTTGAACCACTTTAATAAAGTTGTCAATCATTACAAACATTTAGCGCACTCCACCTCAACCTTTAACTACTGGTCCTAAGAAATCTGCACTCACTAACTGTAATGGTTGGTCTACCTTAACTGTTTGAGCTTCTGCGTTGTAGTTTTATTAGAAATTTTGCATGTTTGACATAAGTGACATTTTGTTATGAAAATTTTTTTACCTTTTCATCTAAATTTCTTACATGAAAATCTGCACTAATTATCTTAATCAACTTGATCATACCCGAATGAGCAAAATGTACGTGTCCTGTTGTAATAAACTGATGTTCCATGAAATCTTTCTTGATTTCCCAGGATTTTCAATGAGAAAGCTTAATGTATTCGGTGCTGCTAAATCTTCCTTTTTATAGTGATATTTGAAATAATTCATCAGTTTCCAAAGAGGATTTACGTCACCTATCCAATAGGATACTATTGTATTTTCTTGAAAATTTGTCACGTTGGATGTTGTGCTTCTTATTCCGTCCATATTCCTGCTTAATGTATCGACGGCGACATTGTCTTTCCCTTTTAGGTATATGACCTTGAAATCGAACTGTTGAAGAAAGATACTCCACCGGAGCAACCGACTCGTAATATTCTTACAAGTTTGTAAGTGAGTCAAAACATAGTGGTCTGTTAGAATTTGAAATTGTTTTCCAGCCAAGTACGTTAGTTAATTTGGCTAAATGTTCAGCGCAATGGGCGTTAATTCTTTTTCTTCTTCTTTCCCTTTCTCTGGATATCTTTCGGTGTGGAGGAGCCTCTACCCAACTGTGCAACTTCTGTCGGTCCCGTAACCCACCATTAATATTCTACACAGCATGAAAAACAGTGGCTCCAGCACAGTGTTGAACATCTTTGTGTGCATCTTCTTGTGGCGTTGGTGCCAGCTGGGGATTCTGAAACTGACAAAATGGTTCACCTGCTGATACCTCAGGGCTCGATGAAAGAAGGGGTGTTTGTAATTTTATTTCTAAATCCCCTTTGTTGAATTTTTAATCCGATCCGCTAGGACCAAAAATGTTGAGACAAGCTCGTAAGTTCGGTTATGAATGTCTTAAAGAGAAGTGCAGTTTCGTTGAATCAAATCTCTCTCTGGGTGTGGACTGTATGTTGTAATTTGAAAAGAGTTCGCAACAATAGAGAAATAATATGAAGAAATCCAAAACTTAGAAATAAAAGTTACTTACCCAAGACGCAGGCCGGGCAGCTTCGTCGATAAAATCTCCTTTGGCCCCTTGAGCGCCCAAACGACCAAAAGAAACTTGTAGCGTCCTTCTAGGTGGATTCTTATGATTTAGAAATCCTCCAGGGAAATTCACACTTAATTGCAGGTGAAACGGGCGTTACTTATAAAAAACAACAAGAATAAAATAATGCAACGGAAAGTAGAGAACTGGTTATGAACTAGACTCGCTATAATTGAGCTCGATAGCTGGGTTAAGCAAAAGAACAAGTGACTGGTTTGTGTGACTGCTCGCTCAAGACTAGACTAAAAACAGTGCCACACGTGAAATAGTGAAACGTTAGTTGCCCCAAGCATCCGCTAGATCAGGTGCAATGTGCTATTTTAAGATTTTACCTATTTATCTTGTATGGCATTAATTTATTTACAAAAAGAACGCCAAATGGCGTGAACACCTTACTTTCTTCGTTAACCGTCCGATTTCTTCAGCCATTTTTTCACTCATCTCAAGAAAAGAGTTCTCTTTTGAGCTCGCTGTACTAACATATACCTCCAATATTTTCATCATATTATTTTGGTAAACAATTTCGTCCTGAAATTATTCATATTTTTTATTTATTCTTGCCTTCATTTCCACCATCCTTTGTGCATTTAAATTTGGTTCTGAAGTAAGAGAATCTATTTTTTCTATATTACCCTGTGCTTTATCTCCTTCCTCTTCTGAAAACTCATGTGCCTCACATTCTTCCATTTCATTGTCTTTACAACACCCCGAGATGTGCACTCTTCTAATCGTCTTTGCATTTTCGGTCCTGGCGTCATTTTGAATAAATGGAAACAATTACGGCCAACAAAACGTTTTCCGAAATACTAACTTGATTAATTAATACTGAAATTATCTTATGAATGAGAGGAAAATAGATGACTGGATGATACAATGGAGAACGGAGATAGTTGGGGGGTGCAGTAAAAAAAACACTAAATAAGTAAAATACTTACATTAAATATGTTGCGACGTTTCAGCCTACCATATAGGTCATCTTTAGGGCAACTGGGATAGGCGGCTGGGTGGACCAGCTAACTAACAATGAAATTATCTTAATAGAGACCACACTTTTCAAATCAATACACAAACAAAAATCACAATAAATTTTTAAACCAATCCAAAAATTTCATATATGCACATTATTCTTAAGTAACCGATAAATAAACAATCTCCCGTCAATCTGTTCGAAATCCTCAAACAAGGGATGACAAAATGCTATATTGGCTTCACTGCCCAAGCTATGATCTCAGGAAAAAGTCAGATCCTCGGATCTGAATATATATAAATATTAAAATGGGATGCCAACCTGAGATGGTTATAATTAATATACAGGATGTCCCGAATTTAATTGGCAAAACTTCAGGAACTTATAGGGGACCGAAAAACTAAGACAAAAAATCCTTTAGAGATTTGCTCGTTTTGGAGAAAATTGCAAAACAAGAAACAAAACAAGTTTTCATTTTTATACTTATTTATTTACATTTATATTTATGTTATGTTCTTTTTAATGTAAATATTGCTCAAAATGTTGTCCTCTTGCACCAATGCAAGCATTACATCTAGCACTCACTTGATAAATTGCAGCTAAACATTGCTCTGATGATATTTGGTGCACTGCATCTATGATTCGGTCCCTTAATTGCTCTCGTGTCAATCAACTAGACACCGAATAAACTTTCTGCTTCAAGGTTCCCCATACGAAGAAATCCATGGGTGTCATATCAGGTGATCTGGGTGGCCAAGGTACTACTCCTCCACGTCCAATCCATCGTTGTGGATAATTTATATCCAGCCAAGCTCGAGCAACTCTGCTATAATGAGCTGGACATCCATCGAGTTGGAACCACATTTCAATTCGCTGTTCTAAGGGAATGTCATCTAAATAATTAGAAAAGTCGTTCTCCAAAAAATGTGATACCATTCAATCTTCCAGGTAAAAAATATGGTCCCACCAGTAATCCGTTCCAAATTCCAAACCAAACGTTAATAGCAAATTCATGCTGAAACCTATTCTCTCAAATAGCTCTGGGATTTTCAAGAGCCCATACATGATAATTTCTTTGATTAACAATTCCTCCTCTTGTAAAGGTAGCTTCATCGGTCCATATAATTTTTAATGGCAATAAATTATCTTCACAATTTTTTTCAAGAAACCAGTTACTAAAATTCAATCTCTTGACATAATCTTGAGGTAATAAATTCTCAAATTTTTGAAGATGGTATGGGTAGCGATTATCACCTTTCAAAGTTTGCCATATTGCTTTCCGCAATATTGCTAATGCAGCAGATGCTCGTCTCAGGATTGTTATCGAAGTGGCGTTGGACACAATTTCTTCTCCGATAATCTGCTCTTACTGCTGCCTGGAATTGGTCGCCTTCATTACGTATTAAGAACGACCCAATTTCTCATAGTCTATTAAAAGTTAACGAAAAGACTCGTCGATTAGGCACTCTTCTATTTGGAAATCGGCGCGCATACTCCCGCACCGTTACAGAAACCATACACAAAAATCATATCAGCGTATTCAACATTAGAATATGTATGCGGCATTGTGGCTGATGCTATTCACACAAAAATATCTGAGTAACTGACTGAAGACTGATTTAGGAATTATAATTCTAGAAGGAAGCCAAAATGTAAACAAATAAAAGAATGTAAAGGATAAAATTAAGTGTTTACATATCTCACTGCCTAGCCTGACGAACTTTGAAAGGTGATAATGCTGCCTGTAACATTTTTGTTTTGTTTCTTTTTTTTGCGATTTTCTTTAAAACTAAGCAAAAACGAGCAAATCTCTAAAGGACTTTTTGTCTTAGTTTTTCGGTCCCCTATAAGTTCCTGAAGTTTTGCCATTTAAATTCGGGACACCCTGTATAATATAATTCTATATATGATCATAAGGGATTCTATTGTTTCAATGATAAAAAAACAAGATAGAGACATAAGCAATCCTTCATCGTACAGACCTCTTAGTTTACTTCCTGTTTGTTCTAATTTTTTTGAAAAATTGCTTTATCCCCGATTAATACAGTTACTGACTGACAAAAATACAATCCCTCACAGTTAATTCAGTTTTATACATCGGTTCGGGATAGATAGAGGTCATATACTTGAGGTTAATATAGTTAATATAAAAATATATTATATTATTAGTTGGGTAATAAGATTTGCCAACTGCACTTCTCAGGAAATTAAGACCACCATTGGAATCCGGCATAGATCGGCGAATCGGTACTGCGGGCAGGATGTTTGAAGCGATTAAGAGAGGATTTCTTAAAAGAAATGAAGAAAAGTAGATGGGGAAACGAAAGTAGCTGTATTTAAGCCAACATTCCTCCCTATCCCTATGTACTCTTCATAATCTTGGACGCTGACAAAGAAGCAGCAATCCAGAATACAATCAGCAGAAATAAGATTTCTCAGGAAGATTGAGGGAAAAACAAGGAGAGTCCGTAACACCACTATCAGATCGAACCTAAAAGTTAAACCAGCCAACGAGGTAATAATGGTAAACGGACTGAGATGGCTCCTAACAGGATTGTTAGCTAATCCTACCGAGCTGAAGTGGAGTGAAAACTAGGAAGAAGATGACTTAGGAAGAAGTGAGAAATGGACTCCATTGGAGCAGAAGATCACAGTGGGTGAAAGAAGGCAGAGCTGGTAATGGCTGTGCGGAATTCCTCCTCACACTGCATAGGCGGCTAATGAGGATAGAAGATGATGATGATGCAAGGGTAAGGTTAGATTATTCTAAGCTCACATATTAGTTTTCATTTAATTACTAACATTTGTAAAATGATAAATAAATAAATATAAAATAATTTAATACATAGTTAAATAATCATAATCATAAACTTATTTGATTAAACAAATGTATATAATTATAATATATATATAATCGACATACGTTCTTATTCCCACTTATGGAAGTGAATCCTGGGCCCTAAAGCACCGCGATCGGAGCCGACTCCAAAGTATGGAAGTGAGGTACCTGAGGAAAATAGAGCTTAAGACCGGGAGAGGATACAAAATAAGATAATAAAGACTCTGCACTTCAAATTGAACAAAAATTGAAGAAAGGACAGCTTCGATGGTTCGGAAATGTAATGAAGATGGATGACTGCCGGAAGGTGAAGAAAGCTATGGAGGTTAAACTAATGGGGAAAAGACCCAGGGAAAGGCTGAGAGTGACCTGGAAGAATAACCTCCAAAATATCATTAAAGAAAACGTGATTGTAAGGGCATCAAACAGGAGAGCAGCCTCTGACAGAGACAGGTGGCGCTCCTTATGCCAAATCTCTACAACGCATAGTTGAAGAGATGTCTGAATAAGAAAGAAAGAATATAATTGTAAGTATTATTTATAGAGATATAATTAAATAGAAAATTTGAATTTAAAACAACCCGTTCTGCTTGATGCCCTCAACTCACTTTGCTCTTCATGACGTTAATCATCATTCCCATATATATATATATATATATATATATATATATATATATATATATATATATATATTTTACAGACCTTTAGCTCTGTAACGTGACTCTGTGACGTATGACGGAGAGGAGTTGGGTCTGCCTCATCAAATATTATTGGGTTGTTTCATAAAATAATAAAGGATTATGGTTTTAAAAGAAAAAAAAATAATGACTTTCAACTGTTTTTATTGATTATAATAATCTACATTACATTCTACACATTTCTGCCAACATGCGGGATGTGGGTGACTTCCATACCTTCTGTCTAGAATTTAGAATCCTCAGAATTAATAAATTCAGAAAATGCATTTGATCAATATTTTTTTTATTATGTAAATAGCAGTCAAGGTGTCTAAAAATATGGTAATCAGTAGGCGAGAGGCCCAGTGAGTAGAGGAGGAGTGGCAGAGTCTCATAGCCTAGTTCCAACAATTTTTGGGAAGTCAAATGTGAGATATGTGGCTGAGCGTTGATATGCAACAGAATGAGGCCCTTTTGATTGACTAAAGAAGGCTTATTATTGCCAATTTCTGATGTATTACTTCAACTTGGTTACAATGTGATGCGGTAATGATGCCGTTACCAGAATTTGCGGAATGAATTACTGCCTTTGCCGCAGACTTCTTTGATATTTTTATTGATATTGTCCCTGCCTATTTACGATTTGGATTCAATATTTTAATATATTTTCAATGGTATTCCTTAGCTTATAATTTCCTTGATAGGTACAATAGATTTCGATAGAATACAAGTAATTACAATAACGTAAATTCTACGAAAAATGAGGCTTTTCACCAATATGCAGTGTCTTTATGTGTGCTTTTAATTTCTGCTTAGTAACTGCTTTAAAATCGCAGTGGAAGCATTGATGAGGTCTCTCACATGTATGACGAGCCATTATATGTTTTTTTAAAATAATTTTGTGAGTTTGTTTTATAGTCACAATGATGACATTGATGAAGTCTCTCATTTGTATGACGAGCCATTATATGAACTTTTAAATTACTTTGTGTGACTGTTTCAAACTCACAATGAGGACATTGATGAGGCTTCTCTTTTGTATGACGAGCCATTATATGAACTTTTAAATTACTTTGTGTGACTGTTTCAAACTCACAATGAGGACATTGATGAGGCTTCTCTTTTGTATGACGAGCCATTATATGAATTTTTAAATGACTTTGTGTGACTGTTTCAAACTCACAATGAGGACATTGATGAGGCTTCTCTTTTGTATGACGAGCCATTATATGAATTTTTAAATGACTTTGTGTGACTGTTTCAAACTCACAATGAGTACATTGATGAGGCTTCTCTTTTGTATGACGAGCCATTATATGAATTTTTAAATGACTTTGCCGGACTGTATTGTAATCACAATGAGGACATTGATGAGGTCTCTCACTTGTATGATGTGCCATTATATGTCTTTTTAAATCACTTAGTTTGACTGTTTTATAATCGCAATGAGAACATTGATGAGGTCTCTCTCTTGTATGGCGAGCCATTATATGGTTTTTTAAATGACTTTGCTGGACTGTATTGTAATCGCAATGAGGACATTGATGAGTCTTCTTAACTGTATGAAGGGCCAGTATATGCGTTTTTAATTTATAAATATTTGTTCCATTTTGTTCAAAATGGTAACACTGATAATTCTTTTCAACTTCTTTAATTTGTTTCATTAGGAATGTGCTCTGACCTTTAGCAGTATGTTGAACATCTATATTGTCGGAAAATTCCTTGATACCTATGAACAATATTTCAAAATATATAAACAGAAAAATATGTTTAAATGCACTTAAAATACATACAAATGCGGATTAAGAGAGAGACTGAGGGGGGGAGAAGGAGAGGGAGTGAGAGAGAGGGGGGAAGAGAGAAAGATAGGGGGAGGGAGAAGAAAGAGGGGGCGGGACCGAGGGGATGGGGAGAGGGCAAGAGGGAGTGATGAGGAGGGGGAGGGGATAGAGAAGGAGCAATTTTTATATTTTTTTAATTTTCAACTGACTGTATTCACCATCCTTTTATTATTTATATTTACCATGTTTATAAAATTTTGTGTACTACTTTTTAATTCTCAATTGTCTGCATTTTGCATATAGCCCTGAAGAAGACCTAAGAAGTAGGTCGAAACGTTGTCTACTTAATAAACATTTATCCAATTCTAAGAGAAAATTCATTGACCTCTACCCGGACCATTTTCTTCTACACTTATTTAATTATAAGTATTGTTTATAGAGATATAAATAAATAGTTAATTTAAATTTAAAACAACCAGCTCTGCTTGATGCCCTCAACTCACTTTGATCTTCATGACATTAATCGTCATTCCCATATATGTTTCACAGGCCTTTAGCTCAAGACTCTGTGAGCGAGAGGAGCTGTGTGTGCTTCATCAAATATTATTGGGTTGCTTAATAAAATAATAAAGGATTAATGTTTTAAAAGAAAAAATAAACGAATGACTTCTAACTGTTTTTACTAATTAAAATAATCTACATTATATTCTAATATCATATGATCAATAATTTTTTATTTTGTAAATAGTAGTCAAGCTGTCTGAAATATGGTAATCAGGAGCCGAGAGGCCCAGTAAGTAGAGGGGTAGTGGCAGTCTCATAGCCAAGTTCCAACAATTTTTGGGAAGTCAAATGTGAGATATGTGGCTGAGCGTTGACATGCAATAGAATGGGGCCCTTTCGATTGACTAAAGAAAGCTTCATTATTGCTAATTTCTGATGCATTAATTCAACTTGGTTACAAAGCGATTCAAAGAATTGGCAGTATGAATCACTTGCCTTTGCCCCAGACTTCTTTGATATTTTTATAGATATTGTTCCAGCCGATTTACGATTTGGATTCAATATTTTAATAGATTTTCAAAAGTATTCATTAGCTTATAATTTCCTTGATAGGTACAATAGATTTCCATGGAATACAAGTTATAAAAATAAAGTACATTCTACAAAAAATAATGAAGCTTTTCACAAATATGCAGTGCCTTTATGTGTGCTTTTAATTTCCGCTTAGTAACTGCTTTATAATGGCAATGGAAACATTGATGAGGTCTCTCACTTGTATGATGAGCAATTACATGTCTTTTTAAATCACTTAGTTTGACTGTTTTATAGTCACAAAGAGGTCTTTGATTAGGTCTCTCACTTGTATGACGAGTCGTTGTATGTTTTTTTAAATTACTTTGTGTGACTGTTTTATAATCACAAAGAGGACTTTGGTTAGGTCTCTGACTTGTATGACAAGCCATTATATGAACTTTTAAATTACTCTTTGTGACTGTTTTATAGTCACAATGAGGGCATTGACAAGGCCTCTCCATTGTATGACGAGCCATTATATGAACTTTTAAATTACTTTGTGTGACTGTTTTATAGTCACAATGAGGACATTGATGAGGCTTCTCTTTTAAATGACGAGCCATTATATGAATTTTAAATTACTTTGTGTGACTGTTTTATAGTCACAATGAGGACATTGATGAGGTCTCTCATTTGTATGACGATCCATTATATGTTGTTTTAGATTATATTCTGTAACTGTCTTATAGTCACAATGAGGACATTGACAAGGTCTCTCATTTGTATGACGATCCATTATATGTTGTTTTAGATTATATTCTGTAACTGTCTTATAGTCACAATGAGGACATTGACAAGGCCTCTCACTTGTATGACGATCCATTATATGTTGTTTTAGATTATATTCTGTAACTGTTTTATAGTCACAATGAGGACATTGACAAGGCTTCTCCATTGTATGACGAGCCATTATATGAACTTTTAAATTACTTTGTATGACTGTTTTATAGTCACAATTAGGACATTGATGAGGTCTCTCACTTGTATGACGAGCCATAATATGTTTTTTTAAATCACTTAGTTTGACTGTCTTATAGTCACAATGAGGACATTGACAAGGTCTCTCACTTGTATGACGAGCCATTGTATGTTTTTTTAAATGACTTCGAGTGGCTGTTTTAAACTCACAATGAGGACATTGATGAGGTCTCTCATTTGTATGACGATCCATTATATGTTGTTTTAGATTATATTCTGTAACTGTCTTATAGTCACAATGAGGACATTGACAAGGTCTCTCATTTGTATGACGATCCATTGTATGTTTTTTTAAACTACTTCGAGTGGCTGCTTTAAACTCACAATGAGGACATTGATGAGGCCTCTCTCTTGTATGATGATCCATTATATGTTGTTTTAGATTATATTCTGTAACTGTTTTATAGTCACAATGAGGACATTGACAAGGCTTCTCCATTGTATGACGAGCCATAATATGTTTTTTTAAATCACTTAGTTTGACTGTCTTGTAGTCACAATGAGGACATTGACAAGGTCTCTCACTTGTATGACGAGCCAGTGTATGTTTTTTTAAATGACTTCGAGTGGCTGTTTTAAACTCACAATGAGGACATTGATGAGGCCTCTCTCTTGTATGTTGAGTCAATATATGTTTTTTTAAATCACTGTGCCGGACTGTATTGTAATCGCAATGAGGACATTGATGAGTCTTCTTAACTGTATGAAGGGCCAGTATATGCTTTTTTAATTTATAAATATTTGTTCCATTTTGTTCAAAATGGTAACACTGATAATTCTTTTCAACTTCTTAATTGGTTTCATTAGGTATGTGCTCTGAACTTTAGCAGTATGTTGAACATCAATATTGTCGGATAATTCCTCGATACCTATGAACAATATTTCAAAATATGTAAACAGAAAAATATGTTATGAAAAAATATGAGAGGGGGGGAGGGAGAGGAAGAAGGGGTGAGAGAGGAGGTGGAAGGAGAGGGAGAGGAGGGGAGAGATAAAGAGAGGGTGAGGGAGAAGATAGAGGTGGGAGAGGGATAGAGGGAGAGGAAGAGGGGGCATTTAAAAAAAAAAAAAAGAGCCATTGACATAGAAATTTACAAACTTATTCCATAATGTTTAAAAACGTCTTTGGATTGCTTCTGATGGTTAGAAAGTTATGAGGCTGACTAATATTTTCAGGAAATACTTGAATTTCATAACTCCCCCAGTGGGTATTGTGATGCTTCCCTGTACAGGTGGAGAATTAGAAATAATATTGAATTAATGGAATTGTATAGTGAGTCTGATATCCTCTGTGCTATTAAGAAGAGCACTAAGATGGGTAGTGCATGTGGAAAGAATGGAGCATACAGGCTGCCTAAAATTACGCTAAATTGTACACAGGGAGGAAAAATTAAAAGTGGCAAGCTCAGGCGTCGGTGATTGGATGATTTGCGGGAAGATTTGAAAAGGATAGGGTTAAGAAATTGGAGTAGCTTTGCTGGTCGGTAAAGAAAAGGCCTATTGCTGGAACATTGCTAATGAAAGTTTCCATCAAACTTCAAACGACAATGGGGGAAAGAATGATCAATTTTGCTACAGCTAACACATTAGTCATAACAAGTGCAATTTTCCCTCACAAGGATAAACACAAACATAGATGAAGAGCCACAACTGGAGCCTATTGTCAAATACACCATATTCTGACGTCATCCCAACACTTAAATTGGGTGAATGACGTGAGATCATATAAAGGTCCAGACGTAGATTCCAATCAATTTCTGGTAGTGTGAAAGTGAAATTAAGATATTACCAGTAAAGTGATAAGGTAAGAATCAAAAGCCTGGACGAAATGAAAATGTTACTAATTTTTTTACTGGAGCTGGAGATTGTACATACTCAGGATTAATTAACTACTAAAATATAATGATTAATTACAATGTATTTGAAAATAGAGCTTCACAGGATATGAATATGATACTTGCATAATACCCTTGTGTTACAGAAGGACATAAGCTAGTTGTACAAAGGAAAACAAAAATGTTATGTACCTATACTTAAAGACCCCCATCATTTAAATAAACATAAAAATATTTAATACCCTCAATTTCAAAGATAAGTTATGGCATGTGAAATTGTGTATAAAGAGGCCAGAAAAAGGCAACATTTTGTATACTTTTTCAATGTGTTAAAATTGGTTCAGATTAACTTCAGGAACCTCACTGAATGTAAAAACTATCCTTTATTATATAAACCTAAGAGATGAGAAATTTGTGGTGACCTTCATAGACTTCGAGAAAACCTATGACTCAAATAACAAAATTGGTTCTTATTCAAATTCAAAACAACATTGGATTGCACGATAACACCAGCACTATCATTCAACAGACCTTAACAAGTTAAGAGGCGTAATTTTAGACTCTTTCGAAATTAAGAAGAGAGTTAGGCAAGGCGATGGGCTCTTACCTGTGACATAGAAAGACTTGGCTACAATTCTTCAATACTTCAAGATAAATAAATCAGCTAATGTTAAATGTGATCCAAGTAGTAATTGGAGATACCTTATTCCAAGATGGTAAGGATTAGTTTCTAGGATCTTGAGCCCAGCAGAAATGCATGAAAAATAAAAATGAAATGTAGTTGCCACAATCAAAAGATTTGAGCAATATATTAAGACAAAAAATTGCAAATCCAGGGTCTCCTGACTGGAATGGATACTTCATAGAGAGTAAACATATTAGGCTAAACAATTCATCAATGTGGATATCACTGCAATGTGAGACGAGGAACGGATCATTCTGTACTAGTTAAACACGGAATACTCCAGCTACCGAGTGTTCAGTGTTTAACTGTTTTTTTAATAAGGTCAAACGAAAAAGTGGTTATAAAATAATTGGTGAAAAAAAATTCAAAATTTAAAAACATCCTTGAACCGTGAGCGAAACAAAAAATGAACCCCTTGACCGGCACTTCACCAAAAAACCAATAGTAAACAGTAAGTTGGCACCAGCCTGGTGAAATTTTGAAAAACCCAAGATGTCTTCCAATCTTAGTTTAGTTAATATTATATTGGAGCTGGAGTGGGTCAGTGGTAGAGGATTGCCATGCCGGAACTCCTGGTTCAAATCCTGCTGCAGGCAGTTACTTTTATTAAGTCTGTTTGCGGCGGGAGATGGATTATATTGGATCTAGGACTCTCCTGGAGCTCTCTCAGCCTCTATAACATATTTTAAAAAAGGGTACCCATAATAAAGGGGAAAAACCTGGTGGTTAAGCGTGACCTAGGACAGGTCATCTCCTTGCAGAACCGTTGTCCATTAAACAGTACTGTCTCTACCATGTACTGAATCCCCAGACTCGTTCACAGATCGTAGTGGTACAGGTTTTTTTTATTATATTACTGTAAATGGATCCTTCTGCATGCAGTTCACACTTCCATCAACGTATACTTTTCATATGTGATTAGCATTAAGTAGGAACACATTCCACACAAACCACGATGAATTGAACAAGACTAGACAAGAAATTTAAATAGCAGTGTGGATGCTGGAAGAGAAAAATAGGGCTGTCCATAGATCATCTACAGACTAAACAAGCAATATGTCTATTACCGTCAACTAGACTTAGAATATTCAAGAAACCACTTATGGGTGCTCCCAAAATATTCAGTTATCAAATTAAATACAACTTAGGAGAGGCTATTCTTTTATCTGTTTTCCTATCATCAGCACAATTAATTACAGGACGATGCCGAATAAGAAAGTCATCATAATATTTTTCGGAGATTACTTAAATAAGTGTTATTTACTTAAAACGTTATGTGTCACTCAAGATAGAATTTGGAAGTTAAAAGAGCAAACTGCTCAAGAAAATACAAAATTAGGTAAAGTTCATGAGAAGCATTAGATGGTAAGAATAAAACTACCTGTTTTCAGGATGAACTGTAAATAGAGGACAAGGTAGCACCATGATGGTTGGGCATCTAGTTGTACCCAAGTCGATGAGACAATATTAACAAAGCGAATACACAATACTCAGCAAGGCATCATGTAATAGAAGAGCAAAAGAAATTTTCGACTTTGAGGCATGGCCGATGAGAAGATATTGCAATATTTTCTCTAAAATTAGATTTTTTAGAACCATAACTTTATACTTACAACTATATTAAAAGAGAGCACAGTGTGATATATTAACCCTTAGAGTGCGAACCGCCGATAAATTGACTCTCTATTAATGCATGTTAATTGCGCAGCAAGATATACAAGATAGAGAAATTTTCAAAAAAAAAGTACCTTATTAATTACTGCTACGACACTTTCACACAGATCGATACCAAAATCAAACTGCGCAATAGTTGATATTCCGATGCTCCGCAATTAATACGCATTAATAGAGAGTCGATTTGGCGTAGGGATTTGGCGGCCCCATCGCCCAGTCTTCAGACTGCAATCAGCCACTGGTCCTCAAGTTTAGGGGTTGGGCATAGGGTCAATAACCTTATCCCGTCAAAAAATAAATATTTTGAAACATAACATCAGCCTCGGAAAATCAGACCATCTCAACATGGCAAAGACTTCGGCTTTGGGTAACGGACTTTACTTTGGATCACGGAACATTCAGAGTCTTTACAGACCAGGAGCCGCTCAAACGGTAGTAAATTAAGCCAAAAAGTATAATATACCAATAACTGCAATACAGGAGGTAAGATTGCCAGAAGGTGGAGAAACCAAAATTGATGGTCACACAATGTTCTACACCTGCAGAAACACCAAAAACGGAACAGCTGGCACTGGGTTTATAGCTAGCCTAGAAGCAAGGAAATCAATGCTAAACTTCACTCCAATTAACGAAAGAATCAGTGTTTTACGAATAAGAGGATGCTGGTTTAGCACCACGATTATCAACGTCTATGCACCAACGGAAGACAAGGATGATGAGGTGAAGGACGACTTCTACGATCAGCTAGAAAAAGCTGTGGACCAGACTCAAAAGCATGACATAAAATTGGTCATAGCTACCGTGGAGCAGACTGTGATTCGGACCTCTCTCTGATCAGGATCAAATTATGCTAGAGATTGAAGCAAATCCATAAAATAGGGGACCAAATAGAAGTCCAAAACCTGAAAAATCCTAAGGTAAAAGTAGTAAGTAAAAAATTCCAAATCGAGCTGAAAAATAAATTTGAGCCCTCGGACTTAGAGAATCTCACAATTGATCAACATTGGGAGATAATAGAGTTCGAGGTAAAATAAACAGCTTTTTAGTACCTCGTACAGGTAAGGAAATGATAGGAATTCAGGAAAAAAGGAAACCCAAAATATGGTTCACAGAGAAATGCGAAAAAGCAGTAAGTAGAGGAAAGAAGAAAATTGAAGGTCCTTTACTCAGTCAAAGCTAATCCAGCTGAATTGGAAAAATACTCAGCCGCCAGGACAAAAGCTAATAAAATAATAAGAACAAAAAAAAGAAAATTCCTCAAGGAAAGACTAAAAATCATTGAGGCTAATTGGCAGGCTGGAAATATAAGTGAACTATATGCAGATATTAGGAAGGAAAGGACTGGATTAAGAGCGAGAAGTACTCAAATGCAAGGAAAAGATGGAAAACTGATGGCATCCAAAGCAGAAGTATTAAACATCTGGAAAGAACATTTCCAGAATCTGCTAAACCAAGGGAACCGGAACATAATATTCTTGCTTACGCCGATGATATAGCAATCCTCGGAAGTAATGAAAAGGATATTGAAAGACTCACTAAGACGCTGACTAGAGCAGCAGACCAAATCGGCTTACAGGTAAATGAGGAAAAAACCAAATACATGATAGTAAGCCGTAAAGTCCACCCCAGAAAAAGAATCTGGATGAATCGCAAATCGTTCCCGTAAGTAGATTACTTCAAATACCTTGGCTCCACAATAACCACAACGAATGACCAAATAAATGAGATAGACCAGCGTATAACAATCACAAACAGAGCATTCTTCGCTCTTTCAAGAGTGTTTAAATCCTGAAGCATCTCTAGAAACTTAAAACTAAGGCTTTATAGTACTGTAATAAAGCCGATTCTGATATACGGCTGTGAGACGTGGGCTCTCACCTGCACCATGGAAAGCAGAATAGAGAGATGTGAAAGGAAAATACTTCGCACGATAACTGGAGCGGTATGGGATGAGAGTCTACACTCTTGGAGGAGAAGGACCAATAAGGAATTGCTCATGGAAACTGGTCAGGTGATATCTCAGGATATGAAAACAAGGAGGTTAAGATGGGCAGGGCATGTAGCTCGAAGTAATCTGTCAGGACGTCTCTACATAACTATGAATGCCAAAATAGTTGGCAAGAGACAACGTGGGAGGCTAAAGACCAGATGGATAGACAGGGTCAACAAAGATGCTGAGGAGCTTCATGCAGCAGACTGTAAATCAGTGGCCCAGGATAGACAAAGGTGGAGAAGGCTGGTATAGCGGCCAAAGATCTACAAGATCTGTAGAGCCAATCGAAAAAAAAAAAGTAGAGTCGATTTATCAACGGTTTGCACTCTGAGGGTTAATAAAACCCATGTTACCATAAGAAAATAAATAAAGGAAAATAAAATAACTATATTAAAGAATTGGAGATTTAGCTGCCATCAATATCGAAGCAAAATAATATTACAACTTTCTTCATATTAAACAAACATTGATAAATCTTTTTACTTTGAAGAGAAAAGATTTGTCCTGGCCGGGATTCGACCCCAGGTCCTCCGCATCTCTGGCACAGGACCCGGGTTCGAAACCCGGCTAGAACTAATCTTTAGTCTTCAAAATAAAAATACTTAAATATCACAATAAAAATACAAAAATTGATAAATCTTGCTTTTTAAACAACTTATTCATCAGTGGATGGGTCATGTCACCAGAAAGGAAATGGATGACTCTTTAAGGGTACAAATGACAAAGCAGTTGCGGGGACGTCGAGAGATAGATAGGCCCAGAGTGAGATGGATGAATTGTAGCTGATGATGCCAAGAGAGCGGGAGTGTACAGCTGGATAACAAGGGTCAGCGACAGAAGAGCATGGCGATCAATGTTAGAGGAGGCCGGAACTCGCTTGAAAGTTGTAGCGCCAGCACAATATGATTAATAATAAGCAATGGCGGGAATGGATTTTGGGTATCAGAATACATTGCTTTTAAAAACATGAATTTCATTATTATTATATGGGTTTTTGAAGTTCATCTTATTGGGTTTGTTTGTTTTAATATTAATGTTTTTTAATTTAATTTTCTTGAAATCACAGTTATTTGGTCAATACCTTTCCAAAATCGACGAGTTGTGTTTAGATCTCCGAAGAGGACGGACGTTGCTTAGAGCTCTGAGGGATTACCAAACAGCTAAGATAACTAGCCAATAACTATTACATTTTTAATTTCTTTTTTACAATTTAAGAAGAATAGATTTATTTTATTATTATTAATTAATTTTGTATCGATATTTGTTCCTGTTTTTAGTTTTCTTTTTTCCATTTTCTTTTCTTATCTTCTATTTTTTATTTTATATATTCATTAATATTAGTGCGTTATTAATCTCCTAAAATATGGGAGACCCAGATGACCCACTTAGTCCTTTGGCTAAAAGAAAATGTCATAGAGGAAGGATGAAAGAACCACCTGATAGGATGTTTATACAGGAAGGGAAAAAAAACAGTCCCACATTCATAACTATTAAGAGAGATGATGACGAGGGGTTTACGAAAGTGTCCTCCTTTTTCATCAATAAATTTATAACGGGCCTGGTAGGAGAAGTTAAAAACATTAAAAAATTGAGGGATGGTTCACTATTAGTTGAAACATTTAAGGGATCTCAATCCAAATCCTTATTATCTTGTAAAGATTTTGGAGGACAATTTCCTATAATAGTGGCCCCCCACGAAACTTTGAATTATAGCAAAGGCATTGTAAAAGTTTATGATTCCCAATATTTGGAGATCGATGAAATAAAAAAAGAACTAAACGATACAATTCACAATATCACAAGAATTAAAATTTAAAAAAATGGCACCGAAATAGCTACACATAACTACATTGTTACATTCCCATCACCTATAGCCCCCAAAACAATCAAAGTAGGTTACCAGATTATACCTGTCCAGCCTTACATCCCTAATCCTCTTCGCTGTTTCAAATGTTTGGGCTTTAACCACACAGCCATTAAATGTAATAAGGCGCCTGTTTGCATACAATGCGGAAAGGCCAGACACAACGAAGAGAATAAAGGCGAAGAGGCACCTAACTGTATTAATTGTTCTGGTCCACATAATGCCCTTGATCGCTCATGCCCGATTTTCCAAATGCATAAAGAGATTAAATCTATTCAAATAAATAATAAAATATCCCTTAATGACGCCAGAAAAATATATAAAGAGAGATTCCCGAACTCCCAAAACAAATCGTTTGCCTATATAGTTAAAGGAAAAACACAAAAAGCAGAAACGAAGGAAATCGGCATTCAAGTCGATGTTCCCTTCTTCTTTGGAGAAATTAAAAAAGAAAACATAAATATCGAACCTAAAAAAATTAATTGTTCAATTAAAAGAACAGTAAAAACTGAAAAAAATAATGCATGTCCCGAGCCTACCCGAGGTCGCACGAGGAGCTGCTCGGCGACTGCCCCACTCCCCCGACCTGTCACCCCTCCCTCCTATCCCCTCCATGGCATCCACATGTGAGCCTCCCGGAGCTTCCACTGAAGGAGAGAGTGTAGCAATCACTGACACTAATCCTACATCCTCTTCAGGCAGCACGATGATTCCTATGTCTGAAGACGATACAGGCCCACTTATTGACGAAGAAGGCTACACTAAAGTGAAAGGAAATAGAAAACCGACAAAGAAAAAAAAATAATAAACTTCAATATGAATAACAACCATCAAATGCTTAGAGACCATCCTTTTGATTTCCATATAACAGCAATGACTCACTTCCTGAACTGTAATGAGAAATTTCAGCGGTCTTACTTACATGACCCTATAAATGCTGATTTTTTATTTACCTTCAGTACGACTAAGCATAATTACAATAACTTATCAAAAACTCGATCTATAGTTTATTTTACCGTTTTTAATTTCACGAGATTTCTTATTTATCAAGCTTTCTCGATTGCCGAATTTGAGAACCCTTATATTCATATTTTTTCAATTTGGGTCAGATACTTATTTTTATTTAACAATGTATATATACTTTTATTTTTATTTTGTTTTATTTATATATATTTATGTCTGTATTATCTATATATTATTGATTGTAGTATGAATGCATACATGCTTTTATGTGGTATTCGTTCAATCTATAAATATTTATGTCTGTACTATTTATATATTATTTATTCTAGAATTAATGTATATAAACTTCTGTCTGATTTTCGTCTAATTTATATATACTTACTAGCTATTGTTAAATATTTGAAAGTCATCTGTTCTGAATTATCATTTATTATATATCCACCCTCTAGCACTCAGCTGGCTTTTTTATTCAATACATTATCATGTCCATTATTTCTTGGAATTGCAATGGTGTTGCAACCCAATTTGAAGAACTTAAACTATTAGTCACAGATAAAAACCCAGCTGTAGTTTGCCTGCAGGAGACTCACCTAAAACCCTGTAAAAGCTTTTCCCTGAAAAGTTATAAAATTTATAGAAATGACAAAGTCTCAAACAATAGAGGGTGCGGTGGCGTCCTCACTGCTGTCCTGAAAGATTATCATTCAGAACCTGTCGACAGCGATTGCGAACTTCAGGCAGTGATCACCAAAGTTAATCTTACATTCTCAATTACAATCTGTAATATATATCTACCCCCAACTGAAACTATCGACGAACCTGCTGTCATTCGACTGATTAACTCTTTGCAGTCGCCTTATATAATAACAGGTGATTTCAACGGCTCCCACCAAACCTGGTCACCTTCACCATCCAATACCAGAGGCAATATTATCAGAAGAATTATTGACACCTGTGACTCAGTACTGTTAAACTCTGGTAAAATAACCTACCTCAGCCCTGCTTACGGCAGCGTTTCCGCAATTGATCTTGCTATAGGCTCAGCAAACCTAACCACTATGTATTCATGGGACACAATTAATAACCAATACGGCAGTGATCACTTTCCAACTATCCTACAGCCCACTCGAACACTACCACCGATAAGGAAAAACCCTAAGTGGATTACTGAAAAAGCTGACTGGGAATCCTTCTCTAGTAAACTTACTCATTCAACTCATAACTTGCCGATTGATAACCCTAATCTGATTCGTGCATTCACTCACCATGTAAAAGCAGTTGCCAAACAGGCCATTCCCAAAACAAGCGGGAAACCAAAGAAAAACTACACCCCGTGGTTCGATGCTGAATGCCACCAAATAGTAAAAGAAAAGAATGCAGCACTGAGAGCTTTTCAAAGAAATCCTACCTCCGAAAACCTGATTTTGTATAAAAAAAAGAAAGCCTGGACACGAAGACTTATAAAACAGAAGAAAAAGAACTCATGGATAGCTTATGTAGAGTCCATTAATATTAATACACCTATAAAGAATGTTTGGCAAAAGGTACACAGCATATCGGGCTCAAAATATATGGATATCCCCGTACTAAAACATCAAGACCGCATAGTAACCGATCCACAACAGCTTTCTGAAATATTTGTAAATCACTTTTCCGACATATCAGGTTCTCTTCCAGACTCCTTGGAAGAAATGCAATTCAACACTATAAACTTTTCAATAGATCCGCCGACTGAAAACCAATTACAAATGAACTACAATAGCCCTCTAACATTCCTTGAACTAAACTCTGCAATAGAAGACCTAAAAAATTCATCCCCTGGATATGACGAGGTTCACAATAGCATGATTAAAAATTTCCCACACGAAATAAAAATGCTTCTCCTACATATTTTTAACAAAGTATGGGACACAAGCGAAATACCTGATGAATGGCTGGAAGCAATTGTGATACCAATACCCAAACCTGGAAATGATAAACTTCAAATTAATAACTACAGGCCAATATCTCTCACAAGTTGCCTTTGCAAATTGCTAGAAAAAATCGTAAATAAGCGTCTACTTTGGATTCTGGAAAAGCAAAAACTCTTAACGCCAGCCCAATGCGGTTTCAGAAAAGGCAGATCCACTATTGACCATCTCATTTCTTTGGAAGCTGATGTTCTAAACACTTTCATGGAAAAAAAAGAAGCAGTAGGCATATTCTTCGATTTTGAAAAAGCGTACGACACTATAAGAAGGAGCAAGGTGCTTGAACAGCTATTTGAATGGGGTTTACGTGGAAAACTGCCGAACTTCATTAAGTCGTTCCTCTCAAAACGATATATCAGAGTCCGAATTTGTAGCACACTTTCTAGCAGAAAGTGCATATTTAATGGTATCCCACAAGGTAGCGTTCTGAGCTGCGTACTGTTTGCCATAGCCATCAAATCCCTTGATTCTGAAATCCCTCCAACAATTAAAAGGTCTTTATTTGTCGATGACCTACAGATCTTCTTAAGATTCAGCGATCTAAAATGAGCTACCAGACTTCTTCAAAACACGCTCAACAAACTAAACTCATGGGCCAAATCAAACAACTTAAAATTTTCATTGAGAAAAACTAAGTCTATCTTGTTCACCAGGAAAAGGTACCCTAGCACACCCCCTAATCTTACCCTCGAAGGTACATGGATAAACTTCGTAAACGAAACCAAATTCCTAGGACTAATAGTCGATAGAAAACTTACCTGGCTCAGTCATATCAAAAGCATTAAAGAGGAATGCATGAAGAGACTAAATCTCATGAAGGTCCTGTCCAAAACTTCCTGGAGTGCAGACAGACACTCGCTTCTCATCATTTACAAGAGTCTTATACAGTCCAAAATAGATTACGGTTCCATAGTCTATTCCTCGGCTAAAACCAGCCATCTTATATCTGTGGACACCATACACCATACAGGAATCCGATTAGCAACGGGTGCATTTAGAACTAGTCCCATCACAAGCATTTTTGCTGAAGCTGGGATCGCTCCCCTTTTTATCCGACGACAATTACTAATAAGCTCTTACCTATCCAAAACTATATATCAGCCCTCAAATCCTGCTCATGATCACATTTTTTCACCAAAAGATTTACAGCTTTACCAACAAAAACCAAGACAACCTGCTCCTCTGGCCATCCGTCAAAGAAATTGTATTCTCTCTTTGCCGAAAATCAGCGTCGACGAAGATAATGTTAACTTCGGTGAACCACCTTGGAATAAAAAGATACCTCAGATTGACCTCAGACTTACGAAACTAAATAAAGAAGATTCGAAAGAAGTTAAAAGGAGAAAAGCCTATGAAATAATCCATACATATCGTAATAAACAAATATTTTTCACCGACGGTTCCAAACAAGGAGATAATGTTGGATTATCAGTCGTTCTCAACAACACTGTCATCCAGCAAAGACTTACTTCCATAGCGTCCATTTTCACTGCAGAAATGCAAGCAATTCGTACAGCCTTATACTATGCAATTTCCTCGGATCAAAAAGACTTTTTGATATGTACAGATTCACTCTCATCATTAAAGAAAATGATGAAATGTGATAAACAGGGACCATTACTTCAAAAAATTTTACAATACATAAGCATGCTTGGAGAGCTTGGCAAAACAATAGTGTTTCTGTGGATCCCTTCACATACAGGAATCCTGGGAAATGAGAAGGCAGACAAGGCTGCTAAAGAAGCTGCCCTAATGAATACAACTCTTGAAAATATACTAGAGCCGGAAGACATCAAGACATGGCTGAGGCGGAAAACTAACTTAGAGTGGGAAAACATGTGGAAATCCGAGTCGACTAGAAATAAGCTGCGAGCTATTAAGGACACTACCAAAAAATGGAACAGCTCTGAACGTGGAAACAGAAGAGAAGAAGTGGTGCTAACCCGAATGAGAATAGGGCATACGAACTTAACCCATGTTTACCTCATTAACAGGGAACCACCGCCGAAGTGCCCTACCTGCGATATTCAACTCACCGTAAGGCACATCATAGAAGAATGCTCATCCTACCTAATTTATTTCAATTCCAAAGAGCTGCCAAGGCGACTGATTCAATCTCTTGGAAACAACCCCTCAAACGCAGAGAAACTTATTGCAATTTTAAAAGAAACTGACCTATACACCAAAATTTAATGCATAATCCACAGCCCTAAAATTAGATTATGTCCAATCAAGAAATCCTATTAAAACCGATTTATTCTAGTGAGTAGAATTAATGTACATAATATTATTAGTTACCAAAATTGTCAACATATATATATGTGTTTGAAAGGTTTTGTGTGTGTGTGTTTGACTTAAAAACATATTTATTTAAAACATCTGACTATATATAGTTATAATTAGTTAATTATAAGACATCTGATCTAATCAATTGATTGTGTATGTAATGTCGGAGAACACTGAAAACATTGTATAACTCCTCATAATAAATGCAAGAAAAAAAAATAAAAGATAGGAAAAAAAAGAAGAAAAAATGGAGGGATAAAAAATAAAGGAAAAAAAAATGCAGTTCTCCAGTACAAAGATTATTCCCTATTATTATTATATAGTATTCTATATACATTACTGTACAAGTAATAATAAGTATCATTCCGCACAGTTATCAATTCAAAAGCAAGGGCGTAATAACCCCGCAGTTGATCGCCCCACAACCTCATCCTAATCCAAATCCTTTCCAAAATCTTTCATCCACATCCTGATATCATTAACCCAACTCACATTGAATATATATAGTCAACGGCCATACCACGTTGAACAAACCGGTTCCCGTCAGATCACCGAAGTCAAGCAACGTCGGGCGTGGTTAGCACTTGGATGGGTGACCGCCTGGGAAAAAGAGGCGGTAACCATCTGGGGAAAAACCGCGTGCTGTTGGCATCTAAAGTGCACCAAATAATAATACATAGCTGGCTGTATGGATAAAAGAAAGAATCCGATGCAAAAAAAAAAAAAAAAAAAAAAAAAATATATATATATATATATATATATATAAAAGAAGAGTTAGATGTTCCCCTCCGAATGTCTCTTCCACCCAAAGCGTTCCATCCTTCTGAAATATCCAACATTATTCAGATTACCTTCCCACAAAGCTCCTGGGCACGACCTCGTCACATTTCATATCTTAAAACACCTTCCTAGAAAATCCATTCTATTCCTTACATATATATATATATATATATATATATATATATATATATATATATATATATATATATATATATATATATATATATAATGCTGTACTCCACTCCACATATTTTCCTGACCTCTGGAAATTATCCATTGTAAAAATGATACCCAAACCTAAAAAAAAACCAGAATACCCATCCTCTTACCGTCCTCCTCTGCATTAGAACGTGGATCATATTATTCGGGAGTCTTTCTTGACATGGAACAGGCTTTTGACCGAGTCTGGTATCCGGGCTTGCTCTACAAACTCCGTAAATTCCTACCCCCTACATACTTTTTCATCCTCCAATCCTATCTCACAAATAGAACTTTCCAAGTAAACCATAACAATGTCTATTCGTTCCTCTTTTCCCAATCTGCTGGTGTTCCTCAAGGTAGTAGTATCCTTGGTACAATCCTTTATACAGCTTATACAGCTGACATCCCAACTCATCCTAATACTATCCTTACCATTTATGCTGATGATACATGTGTATTATCAGTCAACACCAATCCAGTTATTGCATCACAAAGCCTCCAATCCCATATCACTGATCTTGAAGAATGGTGTCAAAACTGGAGAATTAAAATTAATTCTCAAAAATCGCATCAAACCACTTTTACCTTATGTCGTAAACCAATGACTTCCTGCCCTTCAGTATCCTTTAATAATATCCCTCTGGTGCCTGTAGAACAGATCCAATACTTAGGGTTGCACCTTGACAAACGATTAACCTGGAATCCTCATACAAGACTGAAAAGACAAGAAACCGCATGACGTTTCAGGCTACTTCAACACTTACTAGACAAACGCTCTAAGCTCCCAATTAACTACAAAAGACTCGTCTACATCACCATCATACGACCTTTTAAAAATTATGATATACCAGAAATAGGGATAGCACATAAAACAAGAAATCCAAACAAAAACATAATAAACAGCCAAAAAGACAAGATGACAATTCTAGAAAACAAAAATTTATTACATGAACTTACTCGTAATAATTGTGAATGAATATACATTGGACAAACAAGAACACATTTAAAAAAACCGAGTTTATCATCATCAAAATAATCTTAAGCCCAAAGCTAAAACGAGTACCGCATTATCTGCGGTATGTTCATAGAACACTGTAAAAAACAATAAATTGGAGAATACAGTAAATGATAGAAAGGAGGCAGGAGAAATTAGCAAATTGTATTCTTCTATTATTTTAAAATAAAAAAAACGATAGAACATAAGATGCCTTAGGCTTTATAAACAAATCAGATAGAGTAAAATAACCTGAGCCCATTACCTACCAATAGATCTTATAAAATAGGTATTCCATATAGTAATTTTATAAAATTTCATAATTAATTAATTGATTTAATGAAATATATAAATAAAATTTGAAAAGATTTTTTTTATTTTACATAATTGTGGTAGATGTTTTTTAAACATATTTTGATATATTTTATTAAAGATAAATGTTCATAGAACTAAAAAGGATCTGAGAGTTCAAAGATCAAGGTTTGGTTTTTTAATGTAATATTATTTTATTGACCATGACAAATGATCCCCTAAGAATTTCAGAGAAAAAAATTAAATATGACTTTCAGGGTATCTATGCTTATGGTGAGCTGTTTTGGACATTTTATTTAAATTATGTATGGTAATGTGATTATTGTTAATTTATTTTTCAAAGAATTTTAGAATTGTTGACTATGTAAAGATATGTAAGGCTAGGTTTATACTATGGCGTTTGGACGTGACGTTTTTTTTCCGCGGACGCTTACGTTAAAAAAACGTCGGATGCTTGTGTTTATACTGTAGCGTTTCCGAACCCCCACCTAGGTGCAATAGCCAAGGATGTGCGTCGAATCAACCAGTAGTTCCTGAGGCATCATGGATAGAAGAAGGTTGTTACTTATTAGTGCATTGGAAGCTGAAGGACTGTTAAGTGATGACAGGCGCAGAAGGTGGGCTACTCACCCATTTAACAACAGTCAACACCATAAACACTTTTTTCCATTTTACAATAAAATACGAAAGTACCGCGAAAAATTTTTCAACTATTTCCGAATGTCGATGAATTCTTTTGATGAACTTTTAAGTACAGTGAGCCCGTTTATTAAAAAAAAAACCACATCCTTTAAAGTTCCTGTCTCTCCAGAAGCAAGACTGACAATTACACTCAGGTAAGAATTATTAAAATGTAATTATTAATTATGTAATACCTATTCGTCTTTTTTTATGTATGACCCCACAAGTATTTTCCTTTAGCTTCGATCAATCTATTGGCTTAAAGCGTTCATTATCATTGCATCATGATGCATTCAAGTCCACTCATCTTTCTTCCTTTCCATTATCAGGAATTAGACGTTTCATGAATCAACTCTATACATTGGGAGTAGGAACGAGCATTAAAATAAGCGCAAGTAAATGTAAATATATAATTTATTTGCACATATGTACATACAATATTTACTATTGTTGCTATTTTATTATACAGTACAATTTACTATAAATTTTCGATAACCGCATAGGTAGGGTCATTTTTCTCTTCTGATGGTCCGCTGTGAGGGAAGGATGGGGTCAAGGTCAACGTGCTTGTTGGAACGGATGCTGTGATGGAAGGAATAGGAGATGGGAATGGGGTAGTATATTGAGTCGGAATTGTGGAAAAAGTATTCTGTTGGGGGTAAGTATATTGGGGGAATGGTTGAGAAGTGGGGAATCCAAAAGAAGTCGAAGGAAGATGGCTCTGCTGGTTTTCTAAGTTTTTAAAAAACTGTAGGCAGTGAAACTGAAAATCTAGCTTATGTGACTCACTTAATTTGGCCATTCTTGGATGAAGGGACAGGAGAAACTTGCAATCAGCATCTTCATCTTGTCGCTGTGGAGCAGAAATTTTCTCCAGAAGAATACTCTGGAACTCTGACATCCGTGAAGCACCTCCTTTTCTTCTACTAGAAGGTGCAGGTGAAGGGCAAGGAGTTGCAAGCATAGATACAGCAGGAGAATCCATTCCTTCACGCAATTCTACCGACTCCTCCCCCTCTTCCTCTGGGGATCTCACATTAGCTATTGACTCCTCATCTTCGAAATTACCGGAAGTCCTGAAATGTTGAAAAAAGGGACCGATTAATTCCAACGGATGATACTTATAGGAGGTATTTTCTAAGTGTGTATCAATAAGATTCTTACTTTCTCTTTTCTAGTGAATTCTTCAGGAAAGTTAAAGCATCTGCGTAGACATATTTTTTTCTTTTCGGAGCTGGATCACCAGATTTCGGGGGTCGATTGTGCTTCATGAAAGCGTCTCTAATGTGCTTCCACATTTTTTTCACACCTACAACTGATTAAAAAGAATATAAGAATAGTAATGTTAGTGCATATTATAATAAAGTTTTTGACAACTATTGCCTGAACAAAATGCCAACAAATCAATATTAAAAACCTATTTATCACTAAATTAACACGCTCATTGTTACTGTTTGTTTCAGATACCTCTCCACGGGGCATACTTTCTCAGCCTTACAGTATGAATTTTACCTACATAAGGCTACCATTCGAGATATAGTTAGGGAGTGTTGCAAGGCAATCTGGACCTGCTTGAAATCAGTTGAAATGCCAGTACCTACGAGAGATATGTGGTTGGAAATCGCAGACACGTTTTATAAAAAAACTAACTTCCCTAATTGTGTTGGTGCAGTCGACGGAAAACATGTACGGTGTAAGAATCCCAAAAATACTGGGACACTTTATTTCAACTATAGGAAATTCTTTTCGTTAGTTCTGATGGCAGCGGTTGACGCTAATTTGAAGTTCATTGCCATCGATGTTGGAGCTTATGGAAAAGAAGGGGACTCTACAGTGTTTTCGTATAGTCCTTTTGGGAGATTGCTATACTCAAACATGTTGAATTTGCCCCCTCCGACGTGCCTTCCAAACACCACAGAAAACCCACAGCCTTTTGTTTTAGTTGGTGATGAAGCGTTCTCTATACATACAAATTTGCTAAGACCCTACTCACGACGCAATCTTAATGCCGAAAAACGAGTATTCAATTATCGTCTGTCCAGAGCTCGCCGAACAGTTGAATGTGCTTTTGGTCTACTCGCAAACAAGTGGAGAGTGTTTCATACACCTATGCTTGTAGAGCCCGATTTCGTTGACGTGATAACTCAAGCTTGTTGCGTGTTGCACAACTTTGTTCGAAATCGCGATGGATTGAACTATGAGGAATCAGAAACCTATCCTTTTTGTGATGTGCAAAACTTTGGTACTGGTCCTCGTCAGCAAGGTCACGAAATCAGAGATTACTTTGCCCGATACTTCCTGGGACCAGGAGCAGTACCATTTCAACACCATCATATTTATTAAACTGAAACTTTACTACATGTAGGATATAATAAATATCTACTGTTATCTTTTTATATACCGACTTATGAAACTTACAAAACGCATTGGCAAAAACATTATTTCTTAAGATAAATGTATTTTTTTGTCTGGTTAAATTTATACAAACTTAATTAATTATTATTTAGCTTTCCAGACTTTAATAAATAATAAACAATTGTATAAAAACAATATAGGTGTTTATTTTTTCATTTTTTCGTACACTACGTTTCATGAGCTATTTCTGCTTTCCCTTTTCAAGTGAAAATACAAAAACAAACAAAAATCATTACTCTACTATCAATATATTTAAAAAACAACGATAAAGATTTATTGTTATTTTTGTAAATTTTTTTTATTATTATAAATAATAAATTTTTTTTAAATTATTATTATAAATAATAAAAAGTTAAAATAACAATTAAATAAGTTTGTACATTATTTCTTAATTTTAGCATAGTTACGTTTATATTTTATCAAGTTGAATAATAAAATACTGTAGCAACTTACTTTTAGATTTTTGCTCTTTTTCCTCGAGCTGATCCCAGTCCTCATTGAAATTTGTAGCAACCGCCTTCCAGGCCTTTTCCTTCTCCTCTCTATCTTTGAATAAATCAAGAGACTGATCCCACAGAACTGGATGCTGCTCGACCAGCTGAATCAGCCTATCCTGGTCTCCCATTTATTTCACAAATATATTTAAAAAATGAATAATTTAACACACACTACTAACGAAAACAAAGGCCGGGTGCAAGAGAAGTTACCGCTAACGTCGCAATAACAACACTGCCATTCTAGTCAATGTGTTTCATTGGTGACCTTGGACGTCGAGGTAAGGCGTCCAAACGCCGGTCCGCCGACATGCAACGGTAGAAAAAAGTGGACGATCGTCCCGACGTCTAACGCTGAACGCTACCGCCCCTATACCAACGTTATCATTCCTAACCACGTGTTGCCAGCTCCGACGGAAAAAAACGTCACGTCCGAACGCCATAGTATAAACCTACCCTAAAGGAGTGTTTTTAAAAGATGCAGAGAAGAATAGATTGAAAATGACACCACAGTGTCGAAACGTCTTGAATAATTTGAGAGTCAAGAATAAACATGACTGGAAAATGTTTTTTTTTTCTCTTACCCTAATAAAGAAGAATTAAGTCCAGTTTAATAAATAAAACAATGTTATAAGAAGAAACATGAATAAAGAAATAAAAAATAAACTAAGAAATTAAAATTGCCTTGTTTTGATAATTTATAAATTGCAGCTCAACTAACTTCCTAAAAAATATATATCAGTTGCTTAACAAACTAATAAAGTGTTACGTTTGTATTTTGTAAATAAGAATAAAAAGGTTAATAGAATAAAGTTTCTCACCTTCATCTGAGAAGAACATCTCTTCTTGTTTCACATGATCGATACTTAGTTCTTCAACTATAAAAACAACAACAAATGCATAAGCAAATTTGGAGTCATGTAGTAATATGGAATGAAGTTTGTCTTTTAAAGAATAAGTGTATAAAGGTTGGCAAAATAAATGTTTCTTACCTTCATCTGGGATGAGCAACTCTGTTTCTTGTTTCACATGATTGAATCCATCTGTGTCAAAATAGTAATTAATTTTATTACACTAAAAAGGAAACAGTTAATAAAACATGGAAATATTAAAAAAGCAGTTTAAATTTGTGATATTTAGTCTGGCACCAGGGACTGCAGTGTGAACTCTATACATTCCAGTAAATCTTGCTATGTATGTCCATATTTTTATTACAGTTTAAACAACATAACAGTTAAGTTCAAAATAAAATAAATTGTTTTAAAATAATTTTCTGCCATGCGGGTTATTAGCCCAGCAATGGAGGCAGCTGGTCTCCTGAATAGTTAGTCAGATGACTAGGCGATGGGACTCAGAACAGTAGACAATACATTTAATCTAAGATTATAAGAGGATCACCATCCCTAGGTAGCCGCTCCGGAAGGGGGAGCACGTCAGGATGCTCTGAGGAGGCAGCCCCTCCACCTGACTCGGGAGACGTGAAGCCTGATACATCCACTTTCCTTAAATCTACGATATCTACAAACCTCAAAAAATATTAGCCGCACTTATTAATGATATTAGACCTGGAAAAAGTCAACTGGACTACAAAATTGCCTCTTGGAACATTTTAACATTATATAGACCTGGAGCGCTAGAATCGCTTCTTAACATTTTTTATAACTACCATATAGACATAACTGCCATCCAAGAAATCAGGTGGCCTTGACAGCGTAGCCTAAGAAAAGGAAATCACTCAATCTATTATAGTTGTGATGACTGCCTCCATACATTAGGAACCGGCTTTGTTGTTGGTAAAAGGATGGTTCAACAAGTTATCGACCTCAAACCTATGACTCCTAGACTTTGCATGATTTATCTAAAAGGAAAATTCTACAATAATATTTTAATAAATGTGCATGACCCCACGGAAGTGTCAGAGGATGAGGAGAAGGATTCCTTTTATGAAACACTGGAAAAGTACCTGGATGAATGCCCTAAGTACTATATGAAGATCGTACTTGGTGACTACAATGCACAAATCGGAAAGGAGGAGACATTTAAGCCTACAACAGGACCTCATAGCTTGCCTGATATTTCAAACGATAACGGGAGAAGGCTGGTAAACTTTGCAGCTTCCAAGTGACTTATTGTTGGAAGCAGCTGTTTCCCTCACAAAAGGATTCACCTCGCAACATGGAAGAAATTTGGAGCCAATGGTAGGTTCACTACCATGCAAATTGATCATGTGCTTATTAGTTCAAGGCATAGGTGTTTGTTAATGGACGTGAGATCATACCGAGGCACTAATATGGACTCCAACCACTTCCTTATCATTGCTAAAATAAGGGCCCAAATCTCAACATACATTAAGGTTTGATATAACAAAACCTAAAGACGATGCAGTTCATAATGTACTGACTGAATCCATTGATGCTAAAATCAGGAATATAGACCAAGATGGAACACTAGACGATAGGTGGAATGCATATAAATGAGCAATGATAGAGACACCAAAGATAATGATAGGAACCGAAGAAAGAACCAACAGAAGAGCTTGGTTTGACGAAAAATGCAAGCTACTAAACAATAGAAAAAAATCAAGCTTATAGAGCGATGGTTCAGAAGAAATACATCCGGAGATGTGTGGAGGAGTATCGAGCATTAAGAAGAAGGAAAACTCATGTCCACAGATGTTAAAAGTGAAAATCGGAATGGAAAATCCTAACTGAAATCAAGAATGCCAACAAGAACAGCAGAAAATTTTTTCAGATGATCATTGAGGGGCGCAGGACATATCAACCTCAAAACCATGCAGGAATAAAGATGGCTATTTAATCACCGAGGAAACTGCAGTTATGGATCGATGGGAGGAGTATTACGAGGAAATGATGAGTATAGTCCAACAAGAAGAAAATTTAGATCCCACATTCAACTTGAGGGAAATAAACACTGCAGTTCATTCATTCTGTTGAACCTCCTGATGAAGAGGAAATAAGGGATGAAATAAAAGGTAATTAGACATTCAGGGATCCAGACTGAAGGAACTCTAATTAACAAATCAACGTAAGTATTGGGATTTGCAGATGAACTGGACACAGCAGGAAGATCCCTCAACGCAGTGAAGGAGGCTTTTGAAACACTAGAAAAATCAGCGGTATGCTCGGCCCTAAGGATAAATTTTGATAAAACGAAATACATGAGTACCCAACCAGAGGAAGGTGCAGAAAGATGTATAAACATAGGTTCACACCAAATCGAACGAGTTCAGTTATTTATTTCACGATGACGAAAGCACAGGAAGTCACCCTTTTGAGATTCAAAAGAAAAGTGCTCTGCAGGAAATATGAAGGTGTGTGTGAGTAGGGTTCCTGGAGAAGAATGCCGAAACAAGCGAACGAACACACATGCCGAAATAAGCGTGATGTATAAAGACATCAATGTTGTCATCATCATCAAATTCACCCGACTCCGCTGGGCTAGTCTTTTCATGAGAATGAGCCAGGACGATATCCCTTTAAAAATTCATTGGTACAAGACGAGCAGGACGTCCCAAGCTTCGACTGGAGGATTGTTTGGCTGCGGACTCCAGAATGCTACTGGGACAAAGAAATTGGAAGGCAGTGGTGCGCAATAGAGAGGACTGACAATTCTTGTTGGAGCAGGCTATGACTCATCATTTGGATCGTGATGCCAGATAAGAAGAAGTAGAAATAAGTCTAAAGATTATTAAAATAAATGTTTCTCACCTTCATCTGAGATGAGCATCTCTTGTTTCACATGATTGGGTCCATCGACCAAAATTGTACTTAATATTATTGCACAATAGTTTTAAATTAAAATAGTTAAAATCATTAGAAAACAATAAATATTTATAAATTGAATTGGGATTTATAAACTATAATAGAAAGAAGTTTTAACATTGTAAGATAAGCATGTTTTAAAGATGGAAAAATAAATGTTTCTCACCTTCATCTGGGATGAGCATCTCTTTTTCCTGTTTCACATTATTGATGTAGTATGGTTCATCAACTATAAAAACAACAATAAATGTCTAAGAAAATTGGAACTATTAGCTAGTAAAGAATAAATGGCACTTGTGTCGAAACGCAGCCCTGGTCACTTTTCCCTGTTTGTTCACATGCGCGAGCAGTTACATTTTGTAACAGTTACATTTCTAAAAGTTACCTTCTATTTATTGGGGTTGAAAAATGATGAATAATTACAAATCAAAAGAATTTATTGACAAATGGAAAATTTAAGAAATAAAAGTAATGAAAAATCGCAATAATGAAAAATTATGTACAAAAAAATGTAATATATGATGAACAATTAATTAAAGAAGAATAAACAATTACAAAATACAAATAATAAAAATTTAATCATATTTAGGTGGAAAATGCGTCGAAATAGACTTCAATATAGATTCAAAACAGTCTGTATTTTGTTTTGACTGATGCTGTCGCCATACGAACTCGCATAAATATGATTCATTTCCAAAAAAACCTTTCACCACAATACAATTTCATTTGATGGGAATTGCTAAATTTTCTTTGTTTTGGTAAAATATTACGCTCCTGCAAAAAATGTATAGCTTGTTCTTCTGTTGAAGGCAAATCCCAAATACGCATCATTTTACACTAATTAAATAACTAACTAAAATAATGACAACGAAAAATCTATAACAAAGAATAAACAACAAATAACGAACAATAAACAACAGATAAGAAACAATAAATCAGTAATAATCAAAACACAGTAAGCAAGATGAAACTTAGAACAAATCAGCTGTTAGAAATGTTACCGTTACAAAATGTAACTGCTTGCGCATGCAAACAAGCAGGGAAAAGTAACCAAGGCTGCGTTAAGACACAAGTACCGAATAAATTTTGTTTTTCATAGTATAGTTTTTAAGGTTAGCTAAATTAATGTATCTCACCTCTATCTGAGACGAACATCTCTTCTCGTTTAATATGATTGGCACATGGTTTAGCAACTATAAAACCAATAACAAATATATGAGCAAATTTGGAGTCATGTACTAATAAAGAATGAAGTTTGTACATTATAGGATAAATGTTTAAAGGTTGGCATAATAAATGTTTCTCACCATCATCTGGGATGAGCATCTCTGTTTCTTGCTTCACATGACTGAGCCCTTCTGTAAAAATTGTTATAAATTTTATTACACCAAAAAGAAATGGTTAGTAAAACATAGACAAATAAAGAAAGAATTTTAAATATTTGAGATATAAAAAAATAATTATTTATATCAACTCAAATGATCCTTTGGGAATATATAACAAAATAGTTTAAAACTATTAGGAACCAATAAATATTTATGTAATTGAATTTGGATTTATAAATACAGTTATCTTGAGCAAGCAGAATAATTTGCTCATAAAAATGAAAAGTTGCTGCAAGAAATAAATTGTTGAAAAAACACAATAAACATCTTTTCCAATTTTAAGAAATTTAAATAAACTTGGTTATCAAATGGCAAATCGAATATGAAGTTACAAACCGTGGTAACATCGAACGTTCACAGACTCATCAGTAATCTCAGTCTCATCGATTCTCTCTTCTTTTACATGAATACCAGAATTATCTGAGAAATTAAATTAATGGCATGAAAAATGTATAATTTGCAATCTAAAAATATTAATAAAATAATTTATTTGAAAAGAAAAGATATGGCCAGGACCGGGACTCGAACCTGGGACCTTCACCTCTTCGTGGTAACGTATAATAAAAATATTATTAAGTAATTTTTTGTACAATAGGGAAACTAAATGATCTTTTAACTAAATGGACCTGAATGTACAACAAATGAAGTGAAGGACCATTCTCTGATATAATTTCAAAATTCAAGGTTTCCAGGAACTTATAAACTACAAAATATTTTGATCACATAGGAGCAAACAAGAATATGTCAACCACACCCCCTTCGCCTCAGACTGATTAACTAAGTTTTTTTACTAAAGAGAACAAAATTATCATATGATAGTAATAAAATGAGTAATGCCAATCATTACACCATCAACACCAAGGGTAAGTTAATTGTTATTATAAGATAAATGTAAAACAGAAGAAACAAAGCTGTTTAAAGTTATTACACTTTCCTTTACATCACTATTTTACTAAATGATAGGTAAATCAGTCTAGTAAGGTGAGATGAAACATGTGACTACAAGTGTAAGTATTGATGAACAAGAGTAAATGTAAGTGTAATACTATTGCTGTGATTGCTATTGATACTAAAATAGCAATCCCGCCAAATCTATGTAATATAAATGCACTGATTACCAACAAAATTCATTGCTTTGGAGTAATAAGTCGACTTATTCAAATTACGCAAACTAATAGAAGGGCAGAGGAAGGTTCTATAAGCTGGCCAAGTTGCCAACGAGGTTCAGTGACCGGCTATTCCAAAGAGGCAATTTAAGACAATCGAAAAGTTGGGCCTAATATGAGATAAGAATAACAGTCTAAGTAAATTTTAGTTATTTCCACGTCAATAAAGTAAGACCTGTAAAAAGAATAAAATCTTTATTAATCTGAAAGTTATATGAATAGTTATTCCATCAAAAACTTGATACTATTTATTTCACTATGGCAACATTTATTCCTTGGTCACTAGTTAAATGTTATGTTTTCACACTACTGTATATTATGAAAATTAGTCCGTAGTTTGTATTAATAAATTAAAATGATTTTTCTCAACAATTTACGAATGAAAAATGCATAATAGCGCATTATTCAAATTACAGTGCTCCTTAAATTCGGTTTAGGTAAAACGCAATATGCAGGTTTTAGGATGAGCTTTCGTTCATAACGTTTAGTGGAAGGTGTATATAGATTATCATGCTAAATATCCGAATTTGCAAAAAATGTGACCAGGTCCTTTCATTATCCACTTCCCTGGAAAACTTGACCTAAGTGGGCTCATTTGCATACAGTCAGTGTAATAAGTATTCCCACAGCTGCAATTGATTCAGAAAACGTACACAAAAATTGTGTTAAAAAATAAAACGCCTCGCCCAACAATTATTTTATAAACATCAAATCAATTGACATTTTATTATTTAACATCTTTTAAAGAATTAAACAAAAATATTTTTTTTTTTAAAATGATTTACGAAATACAATAGGTATAAAAATTATTCCTACACTACAATACGAATATTACACATTTATAACACAATAACACAAACTATAAATTTAAAAAAAAACCTATACCACTATACAATGACTGATTTGCCATCATATTTTACCTTTGGAATGAGATTCCTAACCCTCTAACTCCTGCCAGTGAAGAGCTTTATATCTACCACAGCGCTAAGTGGGCCGGCTACCCGTCTACCGGCCTGTGCTACATACTGTTTACCTGCATTCTATCCATCATTAGAAGGAATAAATTGTTTAAAAAATAAATTTCCTTTGAACAATAAGAAGCTTTCATCGATGTACACATTTTTGAAAGGAGAAAATGATTCTTTGAATGCTTTTATAATCATATCAATGAATGGCCTTATTTTGAACAACCTATCTCCTTTCCTGGTTTTATTGCTATTGTTGTCTGAAAAATGCAGCATTCGTAATACAATAAAATATTTGTCTCTAGAAATTATTTGTCCAAAAATTGAGGGATGTAATAACGGATCTTTGGAACAATAATTGCTAATAGGTAATATGGTTAATGTTATGTGCAAGTACAGTATAGTGTAGATATTTTGAATTAATAAAATTGTATTACAAGTGCATTAACGCAGAAGTGAAATTGTAAACATACAATAAACTTGTGTTTGCTGAAACAAATGATATTATTTTGCTCGACGAGGTAACATTGGTGACCCCGAGAGTAAGATATATTAATTTCTTAACTGTTAAGACCGTGGAAAAATTCCAACGTAAAGCCTTAAGTCTCCAAAATAATACAGAAAGTAAAATTATCTGTCCGAGATATTTCGCCTATTCAGGCATCCTCATGGTAGAAATATAATAACAACAAAACAAAAAATGAATAATGCACCCAAGAAACATCCCACCACCTCAAAGGCTCAAATGCAACTAATGAATCATAAGGAAGGTTATTAGACACTGGCTGGATAAGGTTAGATAAAAACAGCTGATAAATACTCCAGAATTTGAAAAATAAACATAGACTCACCTAACTTCAAAAAGCATAACAGGAAAAAATAAATAATAGTAAACAACAGAAAAACATGCAATAGAAATAAAAGAACATTATCAATAACCAGTGGACTTAATTTATTAATCTATTTATTTTTTCCTGTTGTTCTTTTTGAATTTTGGTGAATGTATGTTTATTTTTCAAATTCTGGAGTATTTATCAGCTGTTTTTATCTAACCTTATCCAGCCAGTGTTGAATAACCTGCCTTATGATTCATTAGAGCCTTTGAGGTGGTGGGACGTTTCTTGGGTGCATTATTCATTTTTTGTTTTGTTGTTATTCTCTTTCTACCATGAGGATGCCTGAATAGGCGAAATATCTCAGACAGATAATTTCACTTTCTGTTATTTTTTGGAGACTTAAGGGCTTTTCGTTGGAATTTTTCCACGGTCTTAACATTTATGTGAGGTCTCTTTTTACTTTTCAATATTAATTTCTTAACCTTTAGCAATATTTGCGGAATTTCTTAGGATTTTTTTTTTTAAATTTGATACAGGATGGGAAACTGAGATGAGGATAGTCCTTCTCGTGAACCCAAGAATTGCGCCGTCTCTCTGCGGTCTATCGCTGACTCTCCTTCCATCGGCGCCATCTCTTCCCATTGTCTGTCTACCAGTATTCCCTCCAGTTCACTGGAGAAGGCTCCCCAGTTCGCCGTACGGGTCAAGAAGCCCTTCTCGACCGGAAGGACTTCACCTTCCTCCTCTACCACACTGAAGGCGATGACCCGGTGGTCGGAGCTCGTGTCAGACCGTAGGGTCCAGTCCGCTATGCGCCTCGCCATGATGGCCGTGGCGAGTGTCACGTCAACCCAGCTCTGGCCCCTAGCTCCAACGAACGTGGGACCAGAGGGCTCATTAACCACTATGAGTTGACACCTCGCCACGGTCTCATCCACCTCTCTTCCTCTGGCGTCTGTGCGAACCGAACCTCAGGCCGTGCTCCACGAATTGGTGTCGGAGCAGACCACCACACTCCTATAGCGTTGTGCGATGGCCTCCACAGCGGCAACACTTTCCTCTATCCTTTGCCTCGGCGGCATGTATGACGAGACAAGGGCGAAGGATATCCTCCCCCATCTGACATAGCACGCCGCCTGATCCGCCGTGGTGAACTGACTCAGCTCCATGACGTCGAGGTTGGGGTTAACTATCACAATAGCCGCCCTGGGCCTCCTCTCTCCACTGCCCATCGCGACTACCCTCGACGCGACACCAAATCCGGCGACCACGTTTCCCTGACACCACGGCTCCTGTATAGCCATGATGTCAGTCTTCCTTGCGAGAGCTCTCAGCTCGTCCGCGACCACTCGCCTTCGGCCCATATTGACCTGCAGAATCCGCAGCCTACACATATCTGGTACTTTTCACCTGTCCGGCCATCATCTCAAGGGGCTGCGGCCCGCGCAGTGTCAGAGCTCTTCCCCCTGCCCGCCTTTGGCCTTGCAGTTAGCGCATGTCGGCGCCTGCTTATTCTTCTTTGCCGGGCAATCCTTGGCCTTATGCCCGGTCTCTCCGCACCACATGCACGCTATCCCGGTCGCCTGGCATGTCTTCGCCGGGTGGCCATATTGCATGCACCTCAGGCAGAGCAGGAGTTCGAGGTTATCTTTGATGGCCAGACACCACCATCCTCCACTCAAATCCGCCTCCGTCAGGTTCATCAGGGCGAGCCTCATCGAGTGGTGGACCTCGATGATCCACTTCTTGGTCAGCCCGCCCCTCGCGGGACTGGCAAAGCAGGGTCTTAACCACTCCCTCCTGACGGACGCTTCCTCCGGCCGTACGATCTTAACTTTGCTCCAGATGAACCTCTGGAGCGTTTCTTCGTCCCAGTGGTTGGGGACGCCTCTAACTTCTAGGCGGGGCCTTCTCGCCATTGCCATCTTGGCTTCCAGTCCCTTCTCTTTAAGGGCGTCCCAATTAATCAACTTTTGCGCCTGTTCAGGCCCTCCGGTCTTGACCAGGACGGCGCCAGCCTTCGTCACCCTAACTACGCTGACGTTGGCGCCGACTTCCCTGAGCTCCTCCTGGGTCGGGAGTTGCTCCAGGATCCTACCGGCCTCCCATCCATCTACCTTCCCTTTCAGGGTAATATAGGTAGTGACCTCCTCCGGTCTTCTCAACCCGGTAGGGACACTGGCCAAGACTCCGGCGAAGGTTCTCGGCTTCTTCTTCTTCCTCTCCTTCTCCTCCTCCTGGGAGGTAGGTTTCGCCTTCTTCTTCCCTTTACCTCCTCCCAGGGTGAGGGCTCCACCTCACTCGTGTCCTCCATGTTCCTGCCCCTACAGGTCTTCGTCATGCTCCACCTCTGGGGCATTTCAGCCGGTGGAAGACCGTCATATTTATCTTTTCCCTTCTTGGGCGGGGGCACTCCGGACGTTCCGGCCACCGCCACAGGGTCCCTCGGGGCCTTCTCCTTCTTTTTCCCTTCTTCTCCAGGGCGTTCCTTAGCGGCCCCCGATCCAGGAACCTGCTGTGTGCGTGCCCTCTTCTCTCTCTGGGGCTTAGGCAGCCCACTTGCAACAATCGGCCCCAGATGCTCCGCAACCTTCTGGGCTACTAACTGGTGCAGCTCCTCGTTGTGCATCACTTCCCTCACCACGTATTTCACCACCTGGGGGATCAGCCTCCTCTCCCCCTCCATCCTGAGGACCACATCGCACAACTTCTCTACGTTGTTGTTAATGTAGTCCCTTCTCTCCTTGGAGATGGAGTTCCTAAATCTCTCCAGGTACTCTTGGATTCCCCTTTGTATACCCCGGGCTTGGTCCCCCGGACTACCATCAGTGTATACATGGGGGGGGGGGGAGTGCTCCCTCTCCTCCCAATCTTCCTCTTTTTGCTCGTGGGGCTCGTCTTTTTCCCATCCTCCTCAGACTCCTTAGCTTCACTTTCACTTGTAAGCTCCGGGGCTCTCGTGGTGGGTTTCAGCAGCATGTCAATGAACCCAGAGAGGATAGGCCCAACTGGGTTCCCTGGACGCTCTTCATCTCCTTTCCGCTCAACTTGAGTCCCTATTACGGCTGTGACCACTTGCGCATGCGCTCCGCCACTATCCAGCACCTGGTCACATTCCTCCATCTTCTCCTCATCCTCACTTAAGGATACCTCCTCACTTGACACAATTTTGCCCTTTTTGATAGAGCTCATTTTTTTTATATTTTAATTTACGTGATATCACGTAATTAAAAATAAAAATTTTTTGTCTTTAATTAAACTAATAGCTGTTATTATATTAATTAATTAATGAGTACGAATCAACCGATTCTCCTGTCCTATTGGGAGTCCCGACTCGCAACTAGTGTCCCTCGGGTCTCAACCAATCACTTTCACTGTCGCCAGCGCACTTCACCGGGAGCTAAGTAAAAATACGTCTTACCTGTCAGCCGGCTGGGTGAAGACTGGGCGCTCACTATCGCTGCAAAGGTGGGGATAATCCCCGGGAGCCAATATAACGTGCGTCCGTTCTCATTGACTGCCGGAGCGCAACTCCCTCTGATATACTGACGTTCAGGGGGACCATGGGTCACAGCTGGATTGACGTGACGATTGTGTCGCCCGCCATAGCAAGATATGTTAGGAGGTGGACCCTCAGATCAGAGACGAGTTCCAACCACACGGCTATAGCCTTCGGCCTCACTCAGGATGAGGTCAACAAACCATAGTTCTACGGTGGGAAACAGGGCTTTGTGACGAGAAGAGCGAACTGGACCGCCTTAAGGAGTCACCTAGAGGGGTTGCTCGTGGACGATGACTGGGAGCGGATGATGTTGAATCAAGACGGATCAACCGATGCCGAAGTTGGTCGGCTCACACACATCATCCGGGATGCGGCGGAGCAATCCCTTCGGAGGAAGACAGCAGTGAAAAGATCGGTCCCATGCTGGACGCCGGGCCTAACCGCCCTCAAGAGACACAGGGCTCGGCGGTTGTACCAGAATGCAGGTGTGAAGAGCGATGCACTCCACTTCAGGATGAGTACAGGCGCAGGTTGGCTACCTATCGGAATGTGGTCCGTGCGGAAAAGAGAAAATCCTGGGAGGAGTACGTAACAGAAGAGACTCAGAAGAATCCCTGGGGTATACCGTTCAGGGTCGCGTTGGGCCAACTCTCGCCCATGCAGACGATAGCGGCCCTGCGGATCGGTGATGAAAGAGTGGTCTCCATGGATGAGGCAGCGCAGATCTTCATCAGGAGCACATACACCAAGGACGACCCAAGCCAGGACTTCTAGGAGCAGGAGATGATCCGACGGACCACGGAATACCCACTGGGTACTGACCTGGACCCAACAAGGGACATCTGGGACCTACGTACAGCCGTGGGCAAACAACGCACGGGACGCGCTCCAGGACTGGGCAAGGTGGACGCCTCCATGCTGAAGGAAGCTATCCCTTACATCGAGGAACGGATGCTGAAATTATATAACGCCTGCTTGGACAAGGGATACTTCCCGAGGCAATGGAGGAACGCAGAACTGAGACTGCTCTACAAGGGAGGCGGCAAAGATAAGGAGCTACCTAGCTCATACAGGCCTATCTGCCTCTTCCCTGTGATGAGTAAGGTCCTGGAGGGCCTCATGATGACCAGCCTGCGACCCACTCTCAGCAGAGCCAGTCAGCCACGGCAGTACGGATCGACCAAAGGCAGGGGAACCGCCGACGCACTGCTGCAGGTACGTAATGACGCGGAAGCGCGGGCGGAGAAGTATTTCATGCTAGTCCTCTTTGACATATCATCCGCCTTCGATAGTGTGTGGTGGCCGAGGTGCAGGATACAGCAGCTCCACAGACACGAAGCGCCGAGCAACATCTACGCCCTGGTTAAGAGCTAGCTCGAGGACAGACGAGTCACGGTCCGAGGCCGAAAGATGTGCCAGCGTAGTAGGAGCCTGGTGTGAGAGGAGGACGCTGAGGATGGCAACCGCCAAGTCACAGGCCGTTCTATAGCGTGGAAGAACAGATAGGGCTCACCCTATCAGTTTCAACATACAACAACAGAGAATCAGGATAAGTTAGGTGGTCACATATCTTGGAATCAGGATAGGAAGGAAATTGGACGTGACCCCTCTCTTGGACCACCTGACGACGAGGGTGAGCCGGACGATGAACGGCCTCTGTCGAATTGGCGGCGCCTTCTGGGGTCAGGTACCCAGTCAGCATGACAATCTACAAAGGAGTCACCCGGAAAATCCTGAGGTACGCGTCCCCCTTCTGGAGCAGAAATCTTACACAGCGGCAAAGAAGAAAGCTGGCAACGGCACAGAGAACGGCTCTGCTACGAGTGACCAGGGCGTACAGGACAACATCCCATGAGGCGGTGCAGATCCTTCCAGGAGGTATGCCTGTAGACCTCCTGCTGGAGGAAGATGCTACTAAGTATTACGTGAAGAGAAGTGGCTTGGCAGCTCTACCAGAACGAATACAAGTGAGGATCCAGACAAATCCGAGCAAATGGAAGAAGCTCAGGAAGGACTCACTGATAGCGTGGAACCAGCGGTGGGTGACAAGCGAGAAAGGAAGTACTTTCCCACCGTTGACGCAAGAATAGAAGCCAAGTGGGTCCTCCCTGATTACTGGATGTCACAGATCCTCACGCAAGGGCATGGGGGCTTCTGATGGAAGTGTAATGACCCTTCTCCCTGAATGCTTAAATTATACTCAATACTGTCCGTGGACCGAAAAGCAGGAGAAAAAAGAAGGCCAATTACAAAAATAGGGACCCAAAATAAGATATATTTCAAAATTATATATATATATATATATATATATATATATATATATATATATATATATATATATATATATATATATACATCAACATGCAATTACTTATTCATAAATCATATAATTATACAATGTTCTAATACAAGCCTTGATGGAGAGAGAAGTAGCGGGGTGATGATCAGGCAACAGTTCAGACGAGAGTGGTAGTCAAATTTTTATACCGCTATCGGCTAAGCCATCCCCACTACCACTCCTTTAGCTCCCACCTACTTTGGTGAGCCAATGACATTGCATTTACTCATAACTTCGCAAATACTACAATATATACATCCTAAGTTAAAGTCGAATACGTGCTAATAGACAATTGGCAAATACTTAATTCTATCCACTAGACATAAAATTCTAAATATAATACTCACTATTACATCAAATGAAAACATAGTATATATCATTTAAATAATACATTTATGTGATCACCACAGAAGCTAAGCCAGCATGGGTATGACCTGGACCCCAACTGCGGAGTTCCGGAAACTGCAGAGAATATAGTGGCATCATGCACCGCATATGACACCCTGCGCGCGAGGTTGTCCAGGAAAACCGGAATATATAGAATAACAGAGGACGTATTCCCTGAGCTTGTGAAGTATGAGAACTACACAAGCTTCACGGAATTTAAATACGGATGGAAGGAGGCTGTAGGTCCGGCCTACTTCACGATAACCAGGAACCGGCAGCTGAAAGACCACCGGAATAACCAACAAAGACTAATGATAATTACCAGAGGAAGAAGAGGAGGGCTGAGGATAAGGTGTAGCCCTAAAGTGCACTGGGCTATACCATAGTTACAGAGATTTTTATTTTTAATAAACAAAAAAAACAGAATAAATTCCCAGAAATAGTACCTCCAGTGGTGAACCCCCACTGGAGGTAAAACCCTGTATGCCTCACAGGCAGGGAAGGGAGGTAAAAAAAAAAAAAAAAAATGGTCCGGAAATGTAATGAAGATGGATGACTGCCAGACAGTGAAGAAAGCTATGGAGGTTAAACCAATGGGGAAAAGACCCAGGGGAAGACTGAGAATAACCTCCAAATCATTAAAGAAAATGGGATTGTAAGGGCAACAAACAGGAGAGCAGCCCTTGACAGAGACAGGTGGCGCTCCTTATGCAAAATCTCTACATAGCAAGATAGAAGAGATGCTCGAAAAATAGAGAAAGAAAGAATATAATTGTAAGTATTATTTATAGAGATATAATTAAATAGAAAATTTGAATTTAAAACAACCAGCTCTGCACTCACTTTGCTCTTCATGACATTAATCATCATTCCCATATATATATATATTTTTTACAGACCTTTAGCTCGATCCTGTGACGGAGAGGAGTTGGGTCTGCCTCATCAAATATTATTGGGTTGTTTCATAAAATAATAAAGGATTATGGTTTTAAAAGAAAAAAAAATTATGACTTTCAACTGTTTTTATTGATTATAATAATCTACACATTTCTGCCAACATGTGGGATGTGGGTAACTTTTTCATACCCTCTGTCTAGAAGTTAGAATCCTCAGAATTTATAAATTCAGAAAACGAATTTGATCAATAATTTTTTTATTTTGTAAATAGCAGTCCAGGTGTCTAAAATATGGTAATCAGTAGGCGAGAGACCCAGTGAGTAGAGCTGGAGTGGCCGAGTTTCATAGCCATATGTGGCTGAGCGTTGTCATGCAACAGAATGGGGCCCTTTCGATTGACTAAAGAAGGCTTATTATTGGCAATTTCTGATGTATTACTTAAACTTGGTTACAATGTGATGCAGTAATGATGTTGTTACCAGAATTTGCAGAACGAATTACTGCCTTTGTCGCAAACTTCTTTGATATTTTTATTGATATTGTCCCTGCCAATTTACGATTTGGATTCAATATTTTAATATATTTTCAAAAGTAATTTCCTTGATAGGTACAATAGATTTCCATGGAATACAAGTTATAAAAATAAAGTACATTCTACAAAAAATAAGGAGGCTTTTCACCAATATGCAGTGCCTTTATGTGTGCTTTTAATTTCCGCTGAGTAACAGCTTTAAAATCGCAATGTAAACATTGATGAGACCTCTCACTTGTATGATGGGCCTTTATATGATTTTTTAAATACCATTGTGTGACTGTTTTCAACTCACAATAAGGACATTGATGAGGTCTCTCATTTGCATGACGAGCCATTATATGTCTTTTTAAACAATTTTGTGAGACTGTTTTATAGTCACAATGATGACATTGATGAGGTCTCTCATTTGTATGACGAGCAATCATATGTTTTTTTAAATTTCCTCTAGCTACTGCTTTATAATTACAATGAGGACATTGATGAGGCTTCTCACTTGTATGTCGAGCCATTAAATGCATTTTTAAACTACTTTGTGTTACTGTTTTATAATTACAATGAGGACATTGATGGGGCCTCTCACTTGTATGACGAGCCATTATATGAAACTTTAAATAACTTCGTGTGACTGTATTCAGCTCACAATAAGGACATTGATGAGGTCTCTCATTTGTATGACGAGCCATTATATGAAATTTTATTTCACTTTGCTTAACTGTTTTAAACTCACAATGAGGACATTGATGAGGCTTCTCACTTGTATGACGAGCCATTATGTGAATTTTTAAATTACTTTGCTTGACTGTTTTAAACTCACAATGAGGACATTGATGAGGCTTCTCACTTGCATGACGAGACATTACATGTATTTTTAAATATACTCCTCTTACTGTTTTAAACTCACAAGGAGGTCTCTCATTTGTATGACGAGCCATTATATGAAAGTTTAATTTACTTTGTGAGACTGTTTTAAACTCACAATGAGGAGATTGATTAGGCTTATCAACTGTATGAAGGTTCGTTCTATGTCTTTTTAATTTTGAAATATTTAGTCCATTTTGTTCAAACTGGTAACTCTGATAAGTCTTTTCAACTTCATTAATTTGTTTCTTTAGGTATGTCCTCTGAACTTCAGCAGTATGTTGAACATATATATTGTTGGATAATTCCTTGGTACCTATGAACAATATTTCAAAATATATGAACAGGAAAATATGTTTACATGCACATAAATTACATGCAAATGTATATTAAAGGGAGGGAAGTGAAAAAGAGAGAGGGAGCAACATAGGGGAAAGGGAGAGATGAGGAGGGTGAGGGGCTAGAGGGGGAGAGGAATGGAAGAAGGGTTTGGCCCAGGCATCGGTGGATGCTTGATTTGGAGGAAGTTTTGAAAAGGATAGGGGTAAGAAATTGGAGGAGCGTCGTTGGAGATCACGGGGAATGGAGAAGAATGGTCACAGAGGCCCAGGTCCTGCAAGGACTGTAGCCCCCAATACTAGTACTAATACTTGAGTTTTACAAAAAAGAAAAATTGATTTTTGCCTCAAAAACTGTTGCAATGTCCCAAAAAAGGAGACAATAATACTTGAAAATTTTAAATATAATAAGACTTTTTTGATATGACAGCCATCAATGCACAGACAGGTAGGTATTTGACATGTCTAGCCGGCCAAAAATATTTTTAAAAATCTAGGACCTCTAGTTTTTGAAATATGGTATGAATCATGCAAATAATAATCAATCCCATTAACTTGGTCTGGGTTTTGCATCGCAAATGAGTTAATTTAATTACTTTACCAAACATTAAGTTTCTAACAGCTTTTAATCAACATTTATATTGACACCATTTTGTTTTATTTATATTTTGGATTTAAAAATAAAAATAAATAAAAAGAGATACAATGATTCATCTTATAAATAATTTATTTACGATATACAATAAAATATTGGGCAAACTAGTATAACGCATTTCTTGATTAATCATCTGAAGATTCACAACTTTCATCACTCTCCGATTCCCGGAGTCTCTGGTGAGCTATATGATTGAATGGCTCAGCAGAAAGAAGTAGGGCTAACGTGTCGCTCAAAAATGGCTTGCTTCTTTTCCTCGGTACTGGCCTCATACCAGATAGAAGTGGATCGGAACTTAGAAGCAATCTATTCAAGATATCTATGTTACAAGATTCTCTTGAAAATTTACGAGCGAAATCTGTTCGGTATAGCCTGAAATGCTTGTTCCGAGCCTCTGCAGCTTCTTCAGAAAGCTGTCCAATTGGAAGGAGTGCACTTTCTATTATTGTCGCACCATGAATTAAAATTTTATGAACAGTAGGAGTCATAGGGTGCCATGAATACAACTCCACATATAGTTTGGCCGTTTCCATCGCGTATTCACCAAATTTCATGGTATCTATGCTATGTCCACTTGAAATTGCCTCTAAAATCACCTTAAAACGGAAAATTAAATTAATATCTAAACCGGTGATTCCTGCGGCAAGATGTGGATCAGCAAAGAACCTCCGACTGGTGTTTCCGTCATTGGTGTTTCCATATCCAGGTTTGGGAACGTCCACAATTAAACCCATTTTCAGCCTGAAATCTTCCTGGATTCTCTTTTTCTCCTTTTTCACCAATTCTTTCTCCTCCTCCGTCTGGATTCGCCATCTCCTAACAGGCAGCTTGTAAGCTAGATGCAGTAAGCTTTCAAATAGCCTTATTCGTGCGTGGAGTATGGATAGTCCAAACCTCAGTGTTTCCTCTCTTATCTATTTAGATTGGTCTTTTGAAGTTGCTCCGCATATGAAGCATCGCAACGTTGACTTTGTATCACTTGCAGCATTGCAAACTTTGCCATCTACCATGGTTAATAACATTTTATGTTTTACATAACACGGATTACCATTTACAACTACATTTGTCGCTTCTAACGAGTTGCAAGCATGGTCAACATACGCAATTTCTTCGTTAATAATGTCGGCAGACTCCTTTACGAACCTTATCCGTATGGGTCGACAGAATCTTGGTGAGGAAGGCGTCGGATTTTGCCAAATAATTTTTTCGTTCGACTGAGAAACCAGTCGAAGAGGTACGAACGAGCTTTGGAAAATGTTGGCATCAGAGTCAGCGTCATTTTTAAACTTTTGTTTGTATTCTCTCTGTTGACAACCGTCACATCCCCATTTGCAAATCAGCAAAAGTGATGTACGTTCTTCATCCCTCAATGTTTCTCCTATTTCTTCCAGAGAGTTCAACAGTCTTGTAACAGTATGGTCCATTAAAGCCTGTAACTGGACTTCTGCATGAGAATCCGTGACTCGATAGGAATCCTTATTTGGATAGCAGTTAAGTTTTTCTTTTTGTAGCAAACTATAACATGGATATAATTTTTTACAAGAATATCGTACTAGCTCATACTGTCTTCTAGAGAGATTTGCTTCTACGAACATCGATAACGCCTGCACAGTGGATATTTTCGTACAGGTCTTATCATCCGACAATTGTTCCTTATATTTAGTTGCTTGCCGTGGATCTTGAGTGATTTCTTTAACCACGAGAGAAGCATTTCGATGTCCAGCGGCATAAAGTTGGGATTGGGTTGCATGAGAAAGGATCTGCAAATCTGTTTCTCTGCGCACTTCTTCCGTTTTTCGTCTTTTGCTTCTTTCGCTACATTCCTCGAATGATTTCTGGGGTCGACCTCTAGACATAGCTACTTGAGGTAATTGAAATGTACCTTCCAACCAAGATGAATTAGCTGTTAAGAACGATTGTTTGAACTTGTTTGCTTCATGCCATCTTCGCCGAAATTCTGACTTAAGCCTTGAAAATTCATGTTTTATATCCTTCTGTTGCTCTTCAGAATAATTTTCTTTACTTACCAGGTAATTTCCCAAAAATTCTAATTTCTGGTCAAAACTGGGCAATTGCTGGCTATCCATCAGGTCAAAAAGGTCTCGTCTTATAAGAATTCTCATTCCAGATGGCCCTAAAATAACATTTGGCCTTAAGCAATTAAAATACCTAAATTTTTATATAATATTTTTTCAGAATTGCTTTTAAAATTTTGCTTCTTTATTTAGATTTGCAGGAGAAAAAATCAATATTTTCCAGATTGGCGGCTATTGATTTCATATTTCTTTACTACATAATTTGGACAACCAATCATGTTAAAAAAGTTATCGGGACTCATCGGGAAGTATAACTAAATCCTTATCGAATGTTGAAATTCACAGTAACAAGCAGCAAAAAATAAAGAGCATCTTTCATATTTTTTTTTTAATGCCTTATTCTGTATTTTAATTAATAATATTATGCTATAACATAGATACATACCTGGTCTCTCACAATCCATAATAAGTAGGTGTAATAAAAATCTGATCGGTTACAGGTAGCACTGAACTATGCACTCACTAAGTTACTTTTGATATGAAACAAAATAGAAGCAGTTCAACAGACAAGTTTTAACTGGTTTTTCTTCTAATCCGATCAACTAGAGAAACGATATCTGCCCATAACTTGAATCCCCCACTATTCCAATTGAACATTCGATAGGGTTTTCCGACCTCCACTGCATTTTGCAAAATTGATTTTTGGCCGGCTAGACCAGTCAAATACCCGTCTGTGCAATGGCACAAATGAACCATCAAACATTGAAATAAATCCTCAATGGATCAATAATCTCAACCAACAATCACCTTTTACAAATCTGGCTGTGGCAGACAAATTATTTAATATGCTAACTACCATATTATATATCTCCACTCTGTGGGATCTGTAAACCCTCCTGAGGCTAATCTAGCCTCTATAAAGTAGGCAAACTTGAGTGGGATAAAAACCTAGGGGTTGAGTGTGATGTCGGTCAAGTGATTCCCTCCCTTGGACAATAAATGCCTAAGAAACAGTCCTCAACCATGTAATAAGCCCTAAGACCCTTCATGACAGTACTTTTTTGAGATAGAAAAAAAAAATAAAAGAACCTGTACCACTACAACCCATGAAAGATTGGTCACAATTAATGATGAGGAATCGAGAAAATGAATGTATATTAATTTTATATCCACAGCCAATACGAACTGAAGCTATTAAAGTGCCGATTAGATAGTTAATCAACATACGTTCAATTATCAGACATTAAGGCATTCATCAGTAAGAAAATGTTACTCATTTTTTTACTGAAGCTGGATATTGTACACACACCTATGATTCGAATGGCAAATTGGTTCTTATTGAAACACCAGCACTATCATTTAACAGATCTAGACTACCAGAACATCTACAATCTAGTTCAGGAGCATAGTTTTAGACTTTCAAAATTAAGAAGGGGGTTAGGCAAGGAGATGGGCCTTTACCTTTGATATAGAAAGACTTGGCTATAATTCTTCAATACTTCAAAATAAATAAATCAGCTAATGTTAAATGTGATGCGAGTTGTAATGGGATTGGAGCTACTTTATAACAAGATGGTAAGAATTAGTTTCTAGAATCTTGAGCCCAGCAGACCTGATTAACTACTAAAATATATTGATTAACGACAATGTATTTGACAATAGAGCTTCACAGGATATGAATATGATACTAGCATAATAAGCTTGTGTTACAGAAGAACATACAAGTACGTTGTACAAAAGAAAACAAAAATGTTATGTATATTTAAAGAACCTCATCATTTAAACAAACATCCAAACAATTAATATCCTCAATTTCAAAGATGAGTTCTGACATGTGAAATTATATATAAAGAGGCCAGAAAAAGACCACATTTTGAATACTTTTTCAATGTGTTAAAATTGGTTCAGATTAACTTCAGGAAATAACCTCACTGAATGTTAACACTTTCCTTTGTTATATAAACCTAAGGAATATGTTCATAGACTTCGAGAACACCTATGATTCGAATGGCAAATTGGTTCTTATTGAAATTCAAAAGAACTCTGGATTGCACGATAACACCAGGACTATCATTCAACAGATCTAGACTACCAGAACATCTACAATCTAGTACAGAGGCATAGTTTTGGACTTTCAAAATTAAGAAGAGAGTTAGGCAAGGATATAGAAAGACTTGGCTACAGTTCTTCAATACTTCAAGATAAATAAATCAGCTAATGTTAACAAATTAACGACATGTGCGGCACCGGTGCGCACGACCTGAGTACTCGTTTGGGCCGCGTGTTCACATATCCACAGGCAACCTTAATTAAAAATTACTTAAAATTACTTACTGGAGCCGCGCGATCACCGGTGCACACATGGAAAATTAAGGTTGTCTGTGGATATGTGAACACGCGGCCCAAACGAGTACTCAGGTCGTGCGCACCGGTGCCGCACATGTCGTTAATGTGTTAAATGTGATGCAAGTTGTAATGGGATTGGAGCTACTTTATAACAAGATGGTAAGGATTAGTTTCTAGAATCTTGAGTACAGCAGAAATGTATGCAAAAATAAAAATGAAATGTATTTGACGCAATCAAAAGATTTGTGCAATATATTTTTGAGAAATATATCACATTAGTAGAGACAGATCATGATACGATCATATAGGCTAGAACACACTAGTAGACACATTGCCCAGTTTGGTTTCAGATTTCATTAGTCTAAGGTTGTCTATATAAACTTTTCTATAGACCAAACGACATCTACGAGTCGATTGTGAGACAAGAAATTGCATATCTATGGTCTTCTCCTGATAGGAATGAATACTTCACAGACAGTAAACATATTAGGCAAAACAATTCATCAGGGTGGAGATCGCTGCAATGTGAGATGAGAAACGGCTCATTCTGTACTAGTTAAACACAGAACACTCCAGCTACCGAGTGTACAGTGTTTAACTAGTACCCATCACAATAAAACACATTATAGAAGAATGCCCAGACTACAATAAACTCATATTGAAATACAATCTCAATAGATCTCTTAAACAATCACTAAATGAGTGTGAAGATACCATAAGTAGACAACTCAAGTTCCTGAAGGAATACAATCTACTGAAAACATTATACTATAAGCAGTACAATGTCATTTAATCTCATTCAAACATGTGTATCACAAATATCTCTACAAAGAAAATTACTTCAGAATATTAGATTCATATTTATTATTTATAACTAATATATAACAATGTAAATAATATAAGCTTGTATTTCACTTTATTTTAGGTTGTCTCTATCTATATATTTATAACTATATTCGAGAAATACTACCAAATTCTTATTTCATAATTTAATCATTTACAAATACGTGTGCATGTGTATGTACATACATATAAATAAGAAAATGGCGTAAAAAACCGTGCAGTTAAAGCGCCTACCGATAAACCTAACCCTAACCCAAGTGTTCAGCGTTTAAATGTTTTATAATGCGGTCAAACGAAAAATTGGTTAAAAAAAAATACTGCCACTTGAATCACTGACTGTAAAACACAAAGTGACAGTGCCAGATATTGAAAAAAAATTCATAATTTAAAAGCATACTTGAACCGGGAGCAAAAAAAAAAAATTAAACCCTTGAACGGCACTTCACCAAAAAACCAGTGGTAAAAAGTAAGTTGGCACGAGTCAGGTGAAATTTTGAAAACTCGAGGCGTCTTCCAATCTTAATTTAGTTAATGGTATATTACCGAAAGTGGATTCTTCTATGAGCAGTTCCCACTTCCACCAACATTTACGTTTCATTTGTAATTAGCATTAAGTAGGAACACATTCTACACAAGCCAATGCTCTTTGCGATGAATAAACCAAGACTAGAAAAGACATTTAAATAGCAGTGTGGATGCTGTAAGAAAAAATAGGGCTGTCCATAGATCATGTACAGACAAAACTAGCAATATGTCTGTTACTGTGAACTAGACTTAAAATACTCAAGAAACCACTTACGCTCCCAAAATATTCAGTTTTCAAATTATCTACAAGTTGGGAGAGACTATTCTTTTATCTGTTTTCCTATCAAAAGCACAATTAATTACAGAACAATGCCTAATAAGAAAGACATGATATCTTCCAAAGATTACTTAAATAAGTGTTATTTACTTAAAACGTTATGTGTCACTCAATATAACATTTGGAAGTTAAAAGAACAAACTGCTCAAGAAAATATTTTATGAAATATGGTCAAGTTCATGAGAAGCAGAGGATCGTAATAGTAGAACTAACTGTTTTCAGGATGAACTGTAAAAAAGGATAAGACAGTGTGATGATGGTTGAGCTATAGTTGTACCTAAGTCGATGAGGTAATATTAACAAAGCGAATACACAATACTCAGCAGGCATCATGCAATAGAAGAGCAAAAGAAATTTTCTACTTTGTGGACTTGGCCGATGAGAAGGAATAGCAATATTTTCTCTAAAATTGGATTTTTTAGAACCATAACTTTGTACTTACAATTATATGTGATATAGTTATAAATCCCATGTTACCATAAGAAAATATAGGGTTTTTAAATAAATAAATAAAAATAAAATAACTATAATAAAAGAATGAGAGATTTAGCTGCCATCAATACTGAAGCAAACTAATATTACAACTTTCTTTATATCAAACAAACATTTATAAATCTTTTTATTTTGAATAGAAAAGATTTGTCCTGGCCGGGATTTGAACCCAGGTCTGCCGCATCTCTAGCACGGGACTCTAACACTAACCTACCAGGGCTTGTCTGACCTGGTTACAAGCCCTAGTAGCTTAGTGGCAAAGTCCCACACTAGAGATGTGGAGGACGCGGATTCGAATCCCGGCTAGAACAAATCTTTTATGTTCAAAATAAAAATATTTAAATATTACAATAAAAATAAAAAATCGTTAAATCTTGCTTTTTAAACAACTCAATCATCAATGGAAAGGTCATTCTGCCAGAAAGAAAATGAATGCCATTTTAAGGGTACTAATGACAAAGCGGTTGTGGGGACGTCAAGAGATAGGTAGGTCCAGAGTGAGATGGAAGAATTGTGTAGCTGATGATGCCAAGAGAGCGGGAGTGAACAACTGGATAACAAGGGCCAGCTACAGAAGAGCATGTTTAGATTGATGTTAGAGGAGGCCAGGAATCGCTTGAGAGTTGTAGCGCCAGCAAAATATGATTAATAATAAGCTATGGAGGGAAAAGATTTTGGGCATCGGAATACATTGATTGTAAAAAACATGAATAAATAAATAAAAAATAAACTAAGAAATTAAAATTACCTTATTTTCATGATTTATAATTTGCAGCTCAACTAACATCCAAAAAATATATCAATTGCTTGAGACAAATAGAATCTCAACTAACTAATAAAGTGTTACTTTTGTATTTTGTAAATAAGAATAAAAAGGTTAATAAAATAAAGTTTCTCACCTTCACCCGAGACGAACATCTCTTCTTGTTTCACATGATCGATGCATTGTTCTTCAACTATAAAACAACAACAAATACATAAGCAAATTTGGAGTCATCTACTAATATGGAATGAAGTTTGTCTTTTAACACTTTCAGTGCTAATAGAAAAATCCGTAATCATCCACAAGTGCGACACGGGGTCAATTAACCCCGTGCAGTAACTATCCACAAGTGCGTCACGGGGTCAATCAGCCCCATGTTCTTTCCTTAGTTTAAACGTATTCAGCTTGCTGAAAATTGATTAATTTAGGAAAAATCAATTGTTTTCCCACATCATAGGTTTAGGTCAGTATACCACAACAGCAGGACATTAGCCCCATTCGTTATTTATAACTCCTGGTTATAGTGGGCTTTTAACTTAGATTCGGTTTTGAAAACCAATTATAATTGGAAGTTATAATAAATATAACCGAATTTTTATAACTCTTCTATCAAAGAGGTTATAATCTGTAGGTTATATTACCATCAGTTAAATACGAAAAGCGTGCCAAAAAGGGATCATCACAAGGGACAAAAAGGGGAAGGGAGCGAATGACTCATTTCCGAGAAAAGTAGCACGAGGGGAAAGCACAATAAAAGGCCATCTCAAAAGTAGAGGGGAGTGAGTGACTCATCATTTTTCGAAAAAAGTAGCACGGGGTCTTTTGACCCCATGCCGCACTAGAGGTCTCATTATAAACCTCAGTGCGGCCCGGGGTCATTTAAACCCGTTCTATTTTTTATCGAATTTTGAGAGATTATTGAAGTTTATAACATATAGCCATATTAGTTTCAACCCTTTGAAAAAATCAAAAGCTGAAACAGGTTCGAGCATTTTTGAAAGTTTACCTCTTACAGGCTCAGCACTAGTGGAAAGTTCCACACGGGGTCAATTGACCCCACAACGCACGGAACGTGTTAAAGGATAAGTGTATAAAGGTTGGCAAAATGAATGTTTCTTACCTTCATCTGGGATGAGCATCTCTGTTTCTTGTTTCATATAATTGGATCCATCTGTGTCAAAATAGTAATTAATTTTATTAAACTAAAAAAGAAACAGTTAATAAAACATGGAAATATTAAAAAAACATTTTAAATTTGTGATATTTAGTATGGCAGCAGGGACTGCTGTGTGAACTCTATACATTCCAGTAAATCTTAAATAAACCTTGCTACGTATGTCCATATTTTTATTACAGTTTAAACTACATAAAAGTTAAGTTGACAATAAAATAAATTGTTTTTAAAATAATTTTCTACCATGCGGGTTATTAGCCCAGCAATGGAGGCCCCGTAGCCTCGGGACAGCTGGTCTCCTGGATATTTAGTCCCTTCATGGCTGCCAACTCCCTACGCCAACAGCCATTTAAATTATGCTTATTTTATTTACTTATAAATTGTAGCTCATTTAATCAACAAAAATGCCAATTTCTTCAGAAAAAAGGAATCTTAACTAATAAAGAGTTACATTTGTATTTTGTAAATAAGTCTAAAGATTAATGAAATAAATGTTTCTCACCTTCATCTGAGATGAGCATCTCTTCTTGTTTCACATGATTGGGTCCATCTACCAAAATTGTACTAAATATTATTGCACAATAGTTTAAAAACATTAGAAAACAATAAATATTTATATAATTGGATTGGGATTTATAAACTAGAATAGAAAGAAGTTTTAACATTGTACGATAAGCATGTTTTAAAGATGGAAAAATAAATGTTTCTTACCTTCATCTGGGATGAGCATCTCTTCTTCTTGTTTCATATTATTGACGTAGTATGGTTCATCAACTACAAAAACAACATTAAATGTATAAGCAAATTTGGAACTATTAGCTAGTAAAGAATAAATTTTGTATTTCATACGATATTTTTTAAGGTTAGCTAAAATAAAGTTTTTCACCTCCATCCGAGCTTAACATCTCTTCTTGTTTCACATGATTGACAAATGGTTTAGCAACTATAAAACCAATAACAGATATATAAGCAAATTTGGAGTCATGTACTAATAAAGAATGAAGTTTGTACATTATAGGAAAAGTGTTTAAAGGTTGGAATAATAAATGTTTCTCACCATCATCTGGAATGAGCATCTCTGTTTCTTGTTTCACAAGACTGAGTCCTTCTGTCAACATTTTTATAAATTTTATTACACCAAAAAGAAACAGTTAGTAAAACATAGAAATATAAAGAAAGAATTTTAGATTTGTGATATTAAAAAAAAATTAATTATTTACATCAACTCAAAATGATCCTTTAGGAATATATTTATATCTTGAGCAAGCAGAATAATTTGCTCATAAAAATGAAAATCTGCTGCAAGAAATAAAAAGTTGAAAGAAAAACAATAACAATATTTTCCAATTTTAAGAATTTGAAATAAATTTGGAGAGAGTTGCATTTTTTACATGTTGTAAGGGCATGGCTGAGTAGTGTAAATCCAAGTTTGCAACAGAAAAAACGGATGGGAAAACTTTTGGTGGCCAAATAACCTTGAAATTTTCGGAGTTAAGTTTTTGGCCTGTATTTCCTAATTGGTGCATTTTTGTCTAAAATTTAAATTCAACCACAGCTCTGTAGATCTGAGTTATGCCCCTTTGAAAATTTGTCATTTTTCCAAAAAGTCAAAATTTTAAGTTTTCGGACATTTTTGTGAGGAACAGCGGCCGAAGGAGTAATCCTACAATGAAAGTCAAGTGAAATGGAGTTGTATTAAATTTAATTAGCTTTAACTTAATCACTTAACCAGGCCTGTAGGTGTTATAATTCTCTTGTTAATTTAAAAAAAAAGGAAATCAGGGAAAGTAGGTGTTTTAAGGAAATGACCATGTACGCCACGAATCGATCTAAAACAGCTTGTTTATTATGTGTAAATTACCTATAAAAAAATAATGGAAGTACTAGTAGGCAACCAGTCTTCCCGAGGTTTTTCGACCACCAAAAGTTTTCCCATCCATTTTTTCAGTTGCAAACTTGGATTTGCACTACTCAGAAATGGCTTTACAACATATCAAAAATGCAACTCTCTTCAATTTTTGCGACCCTCAAACACCTGGCCGCTGGCCTATTTTTGGACTATTTGGAAAAAATGACCAAGAGGCAAAACTCAGAATCTATTAGACCTACAGGCCTCGATCTGTGTTTAAATTAAAGCTAATTAAATTTATTACAGCTTCATTTTTCATGACTTTCATCGTAGGATCACTCTTTTGGCCGTTGTTTCTCACGAAAGTCGGCCAAAACATAAAATTTGGATTTTTTGGAAAAAATTACCAATTTTTAGAGGAAACAGTAATAACTCCCTTTTGAAAAGAAAATTTTGAGGTTTTTCAGCCACCAAAAGTTTTCCCATCCGTTTTTTCGGTAGCAAACTTGGATTTCCACTGACCAGCCCTCATAACATATCAAAAATGCAGCTCTCTTTAATTTTTGCAACCTAAAGCTCTTTTTTGGTACCTGGCCACTGGCACCAGCACTATCTGAGAAATTAAATAAATGACTTTATCAATAAATTTATAATTTGCAATCTAAAATATTATTAGGTAATTCTTGTACAGTAACGAAACTAAATGACCTATTTGTTAAATGGAACCTGAATAGACAACAATAAATGAAGTGAAGGACCATTCTCTGATATAGTATAGGATATATTGGGAGTAAAGGATTTTACAGTTGTCACATGAAATCTGAAGATTATGTAAGGAAAGAAACCGTGGAAGGGCACTGGGATGACAAACTGATTTTCAGAAGTGAATCCGAGATGTTAAGGCCCAAACAAGGTATCCGAAAGATGCCTTAAGAAAAGAAAGTTTAAAGAGACCATAGTAATTTTGATATATAATATATAATTTGTTTTGTTTTTGTTCTTTTTTCTCTATCTACCCTGAGGATGCCTGAATAGGCGAAATATTGGACAGATATTTTCAATTTCTGTTTTAGCTTGGAGACTAAATGGCTTTTCGTTGGGATTTTTTCCACGGTCTTAACATTTATGTAAGGTCTTTTTTCATTTTTCAATAAATATACAGATATAATGTTATAGAGCAGTCCCTTCCTGCTTTTCTGGGATGCCTCTTATTATTTTTCTCAGGGTTTTTTAGCTGAGATTGCTCAGCATGATTCAGACGATCCATTAAAGTGGATTTTTTTTCTTTAAATGTGTGATCTTCTATTTTTAAGTTTTTTAAACTGTCTTGATTGCTCCTCAAGGAGATTTTCTATTTTTATCAACAAAAAAAAAGATGTATAAATATCAATATATATATATATATATATATATATATATATATATATATATATATATATATATTGTTAAGAATTTCATATTTTAATAAAATTGAAGATATATAATGTGATATTATGGATAGCTAATTAATTAAAATCAACGTTAATTTTATTTTATTACAAAATTTAAATTATTATAAAGAAAACAAAACAAAATAATACAATTTTTGATCTCCGTGGTTCAATGATAATTAATTTAAACGTCGGGATAATTAGAACAAATTTTAATTTACAAACACAATTCTTATAGTAAAACGATTCAAATAAAGTAAAACTCACAGATGTATGTACCAATCTTCTTCTTGAAGCTCCCTCCGAATCAACACATGATATAACGTTCTTCTTAATAACTTGAAGATGCTATCTTCTAAACACTCTGTACTCGAACAATGATGAGAAACTAGAAGGTCTTCTTCCCTGGACGCTCTTCTCACCAGCGTGGCATAAATGGAGATGTCCTGTCCTTAAGACGCACCGAACCAGAGTGGGTTGAATGGAGAAGTCCTGTCTTTAGGAGGCGCTGAACCAGAGTGGTGTCGTCCCTTGGACGCGCCAAAAGAGAGTCATAAATGTAGAGGTGCCGTCCCTTGGGCGCGCCAAAACAGAGTGGGTGAAATATGGCGGAAAGACGCCGGTAGGGAGCAGCAATGCCATTTGAATCAATATGAAAATTAACTTTACTTAAAAAAATTGTGTTTTTTCATTTAAAAAATCAAATATTAATTTAATAAAAATTTATTATATAAGTTTTTTGGAATTATTTTTATTTACTCAAATAAATTGTTCAGTAATCGATATCAACTTTACGGTAGTCCGATTGATAATAACTATCGATAATTTTTTATTTATTTCTAACCTATTTTGAACCTCAACATTCGCCTGTCTTATAAAAAAAAATGTTTATTTTCCGGATTCTTTATGAATTATTGAATTTACATTAATTTTTGGTTTTATATATAATAATTATTAGTTTTCTTAGATTTAGCAGCAGGAGTGAACAAATTTAAACAAAGATTTTATTGCGATTTAGTCATTCTGTAATCCTATCAAGTTCCTTAAATTCCAACCAGCTTGAAAATCAACATTTTTCCTTAACCTTTCCCCGCAGGTAGTTTCGGATGTCTGCAGCTCTTTTCCAACATTTTATCCCACTATAATATTTACTGGCTGTTTTCTTGGTTTTTCTTTGTAAATTATTTCTCTTAGCTTTATCCTTTCTTTCTTTATTTTTGTTTTCAGAATGGTCAAAATTTTCTTCCACCTCATGATTACTAATTTTTATTTGCCCTTCATCAGAAGATACTTCAGCATCATAAATATCACTGTCTAAATACTTATTTTTCATGGTAGTATTGGGCTCATCAATATTATCTTCATTTGTTTTGTTTGGTTTATCAATGCCCCAAACATCAACTGCATCATAACAATTGTCATTGGTAGCTTTCTTATCATCACCATAATCAATTTCATAATCACAATCAGGTTGGTTTTTTATCAAACTCTTCTCCAAATTATTTTTAAGTTCTTCATCCTCTGATGAAAAATCATTAAATTCCATTTTCTCATTAAAACACTGGTTATCTCTTGTTTCATCATCAATTACAAATTTTTTAATTGTTGAATTATCATCATCTGAAAAAGTCTGTTTGGATTTCTTCTTCTCTTTAATAGTGGTTTCCTTATCAATTTCTTCATCATTGGCAAAAAGTTCATTTGAATTTTTATTAATATCATCGACAGCATAAGCCTCTTCTTCATTTGTTTCAAAAGGAATAATAACATTGTCCTTATTTTTTATATTCATATCAAGTTGAGCACAACATAAATCATTTTGTTGATCTACAGCATTTGTTAAATTTGTAACCTTCTCATCGGTAAGATCCGTTACTTTAACCTCCAAACTCGAAATCCCGTCGTCAAATACCTGTTTAATCGAATTAATTATTTCTGTTTTTAACCCAGAAATTTCTGTTCTAAGCCTTTCCTGACCTTTACCCATGTTATTAATCTCTTCTCTCATTTTATTACTTTTCTCATTACTCTCTTCTCTCATTTTATCTATTTTCTCATTATTCTCTTTCATTTTCTCATTATTCTCTTTCATTTTCTCATTATTCTCTTCTCTCATTTTATCTATTTTCTCATTATTCTCTTTCATCATTTTTAATAAATCAAACATTATGTTTGGCTCAGACGTATTTCCCGCGCATTCTTTGCTGGCCACGTTTTGCTCGTTTCCGGCGAATCCCTGACCGGTTTTTAAATCTAATACGCTTTGACTTCCGACGGCGGTCTGTGATTCCCTGAAAATTGATGACTCATTTTCCACTGCTTTATGGCACTCTTCCAACATTTCAACTTGACTATTATTTTCAACTAAATCGTCAATCCTATCACCATTTTTAGACATCTTTAATCTTGAAATTAAATTAATATTTTAAAAATAATTAGTTAATCAATATGGTATTATAATTAATAAAACCTTTATATTTAAACCTATTTTTAATATTTTTACCGGTTCTACTGTTACGAAACGTTGCCGCTGACGCAATTTTATATATTACAAATGTTTATTTACTTATTAATTCTGATTATTCTCCCGAATTATCATTGCCTATACGCTGGGCGCCAAATGTTAAGAATTTCATATTTTAATAAAATTGAAGATATATAATGTGATATTATGGATAGCTAATTAATTAAAATCAACGTTAATTTTATTTTATTACAAAATTTAAATTATTATAAAGAAAACAAAACAAAATAATACAATTTTTGATCTCCGTGGTTCAATGATAATTAATTTAAACGTCGGGATAATTAGAACAAATTTTAATTTACAAACACAATTCTTATAGTAAAACGATTCAAATAAAGTAAAACTCACAGATGTATGTACCAATCTTCTTCTTGAAGCTCCCTCCGAATCAACACATGATATAACGTTCTTCTTAATAACTTGAAGATGCTATCTTCTAAACACTCTGTACTCGAACAATGATGAGAAACTAGAAGGTCTTCTTCCCTGGACGCTCTTCTCACCAGCGTGGCATAAATGGAGATGTCCTGTCCTTAAGACGCACCGAACCAGAGTGGGTTGAATGGAGAAGTCCTGTCTTTAGGAGGCGCTGAACCAGAGTGGTGTCGTCCCTTGGACGCGCCAAAAGAGAGTCATAAATGTAGAGGTGCCGTCCCTTGGACGCGCCAAAACAGAGTGGGTGAAATATGGCGGAAAGACGCCGGTAGGGAGCAGCAATGCCATTTGAATCAATATGAAAATTAACTTTACTTAAAAAAATTGTGTTTTTTCATTTAAAAAATCAAATATTAATTTAATAAAAATTTATTATATAAGTTTTTTGGAATTATTTTTATTTACTCAAATAAATTGTTCAGTAATCGATATCAACTTTACGGTAGTCCGATTGATAATAACTATCGATAATTTTTTATTTATTTCTAACCTATTTTGAACCTCAACATTCGCCTGTCTTATAAAAAAAAATGTTTATTTTCCGGATTCTTTATGAATTATTGAATTTACATTAATTTTTGGTTTTATATATAATAATTATTAGTTTTCTTAGATTTAGCAGCAGGAGTGAACAAATTTAAACAAAGATTTTATTGCGATTTAGTCATTCTGTAATCCTATCAAGTTCCTTAAATTCCAACCAGCTTGAAAATCAACATTTTTCCTTAACCTTTCCCCGCAGGTAGTTTCGGATGTCTGCAGCTCTTTTCCAACATTTTATCCCACTATAATATTTACTGGCTGTTTTCTTGGTTTTTCTTTGTAAATTATTTCTCTTAGCTTTATCCTTTCTTTCTTTATTTTTGTTTTCAGAATGGTCAAAATTTTCTTCCACCTCATGATTACTAATTTTTATTTGCCCTTCATCAGAAGATACTTCAGCATCATAAATATCACTGTCTAAATACTTATTTTTCATGGTAGTATTGGGCTCATCAATATTATCTTCATTTGTTTTGTTTGGTTTATCAATGCCCCAAACATCAACTGCATCATAACAATTGTCATTGGTAGCTTTCTTATCATCACCATAATCAATTTCATAATCACAATCAGGTTGGTTTTTTATCAAACTCTTCTCCAAATTATTTTTAAGTTCTTCATCCTCTGATGAAAAATCATTAAATTCCATTTTCTCATTAAAACACTGGTTATCTCTTGTTTCATCATCAATTACAAATTTTTTAATTGTTGAATTATCATCATCTGAAAAAGTCTGTTTGGATTTCTTCTTCTCTTTAATAGTGGTTTCCTTATCAATTTCTTCATCATTGGCAAAAAGTTCATTTGAATTTTTATTAATATCATCGACAGCATAAGCCTCTTCTTCATTTGTTTCAAAAGGAATAATAACATTGTCCTTATTTTTTATATTCATATCAAGTTGAGCACAACATAAATCATTTTGTTGATCTACAGCATTTGTTAAATTTGTAACCTTCTCATCGGTAAGATCCGTTACTTTAACCTCCAAACTCGAAATCCCGTCGTCAAATACCTGTTTAATCGAATTAATTATTTCTGTTTTTAACCCAGAAATTTCTGTTCTAAGCCTTTCCTGACCTTTACCCATGTTATTAATCTCTTCTCTCATTTTATTACTTTTCTCATTACTCTCTTCTCTCATTTTATCTATTTTCTCATTATTCTCTTTCATTTTCTCATTATTCTCTTTCATTTTCTCATTATTCTCTTCTCTCATTTTATCTATTTTCTCATTATTCTCTTTCATCATTTTTAATAAATCAAACATTATGTTTGGCTCAGACGTATTTCCCGCGCATTCTTTGCTGGCCACGTTTTGCTCGTTTCCGGCGAATCCCTGACCGGTTTTTAAATCTAATACGCTTTGACTTCCGACGGCGGTCTGTGATTCCCTGAAAATTGATGACTCATTTTCCACTGCTTTATGGCACTCTTCCAACATTTCAACTTGACTATTATTTTCAACTAAATCGTCAATCCTATCACCATTTTTAGACATCTTTAATCTTGAAATTAAATTAATATTTTAAAAATAATTAGTTAATCAATATGGTATTATAATTAATAAAACCTTTATATTTAAACCTATTTTTAATATTTTTACCGGTTCTACTGTTACGAAACGTTGCCGCTGACGCAATTTTATATATTACAAATGTTTATTTACTTATTAATTCTGATTATTCTCCCGAATTATCATTGCCTATACGCTGGGCGCCAAATGTTAAGAATTTCATATTTTAATAAAATTGAAGATATATAATGTGATATTATGGATAGCTAATTAATTAAAATCAACGTTAATTTTATTTTATTACAAAATTTAAATTATTATAAAGAAAACAAAACAAAATAATACAATTTTTGATCTCCGTGGTTCAATGATAATTAATTTAAACGTCGGGATAATTAGAACAAATTTTAATTTACAAACACAATTCTTATAGTAAAACGATTCAAATAAAGTAAAACTCACAGATGTATGTACCAATCTTCTTCTTGAAGCTCCCTCCGAATCAACACATGATATAACGTTCTTCTTAATAACTTGAAGATGCTATCTTCTAAACACTCTGTACTCGAACAATGATGAGAAACTAGAAGGTCTTCTTCCCTGGACGCTCTTCTCACCAGCGTGGCATAAATGGAGATGTCCTGTCCTTAAGACGCACCGAACCAGAGTGGGTTGAATGGAGAAGTCCTGTCTTTAGGAGGCGCTGAACCAGAGTGGTGTCGTCCCTTGGACGCGCCAAAAGAGAGTCATAAATGTAGAGGTGCCGTCCCTTGGACGCGCCAAAACAGAGTGGGTGAAATATGGCGGAAAGACGCCGGTAGGGAGCAGCAATGCCATTTGAATCAATATGAAAATTAACTTTACTTAAAAAAATTGTGTTTTTTCATTTAAAAAATCAAATATTAATTTAATAAAAATTTATTATATAAGTTTTTTGGAATTATTTTTATTTACTCAAATAAATTGTTCAGTAATCGATATCAACTTTACGGTAGTCCGATTGATAATAACTATCGATAATTTTTTATTTATTTCTAACCTATTTTGAACCTCAACAATATATATATATATATATTGTTTGGTTGCTAAAGTCATAGACGTCGGCTAAGAATCAATCGTTGTGTGTTGACAACTTTGTTTTCTAGAATCTGTTGTTTACTCAAAACCTACGCATCCTCGCGTATCTCAGAAATTAATTATCTTCTCATCTCTACCTAATGTAGCTTCCGCAGTTGAACTAGACCTTCAGTCTTGTCGTTAGCTCAAAAGTACATAAAATAATATCGGAAAAAAAGACAAAGGAAGAGTTTAGATCTCGCTACAAAGTTTGATTAAACGAATTGAAGTTAACAAAAAGGTGAAAGTGCTTCAATCTTAGCAAAAATCTATGAAATTCCTCGAACAACAGTTAATGATATAAAACGTGCGGGAGATCCCTTGAGTATGTCCCTTCTATATAATCATTTAATGATTATTAAGAAGGGGCATACTACATTTGTGCACGAGGAAAGAGCTAAACTCCATCTTTAAGTTGATATTAATTTCTCATGAGAGAAAAATTGGACATACAATGATTGTGCTTTTACCATCGATGTATGTAATTATTATTATTTTTAAAAACATTTTTACTACATATGTATAATACTGGTAACTTATTAGTACGTAAATAAGTTACCAGTACATATATAATGTCGAACGTTAGAAATATATTGTTCAAGTTATGTGTATTTATGAGACATATGATTCACTCCCAGATCCGTCACCATCTTGGTCCCATACCCTGACGGATAATTGAGGTTCTACTGTACTCTCAATATTAATTATAAATTGTTCTAAATTACTAAATATTCTATATTTGCAGTTGATCAACTATAGAACCAACAATAATTATATACTCAAATTTGGAGTCATATACCAATGCAGAATAAACTTTGTATTTAGTAAGATATATTTAAAGATTAGCAAAATAAATGTTCTTTGCCTTCATCTGAGATGAGCATCTCTGTTTCTTGTTCCACATAATTGGATCCATCTACCAAAATTGTACTTAATATTACTGCACTACAGTTGTAAATTTCAAATAGTAAATTATTTAAATATATATATGCTATTCTGGGATGCCTCTTATTTCAACCAGCTGAGACTGCTACATAAAATTTTTTGTTATTTAATGTGTGATCCTCCATTGGAAAGTTTCTAAACTTTATTGTTCCTCTAGGAGATTCTATATTTTAAGTTAACTAACATTATTTCGAAAAAACAAACAAAAAAACTATGTTTGATTCTTAATAAGTCAGAATATTTACTGTGCTTTATCAACTTTCAGCTAATTCAAAAAAACACTTATTTAATTCTTCAGAATGAAACCCTACTGTCCATTATCTGCCGAAAAATATTTTGTTCACAAAAGAGCAAACAAGAATATGTCAACTACATCCCCTTCGTCTTAGACGGATTAACTAAGTTTCCTACATTAACAAATTATTAACTAAATATTAAATAAAACAAAATTATCATATGAAAGTAATAAAATGAATAATGCCAATAATTACACAATCAACACCAAGGGCAAGACTTCTTATTACTATAAGATAAATGTAAAACAGTAGAAACAGAGCTGATTAAAGCCATTACACTTTCCTTTACATCAATAATTTACTAAATGATAGGTAAATCAATCTAGTAAGGTGAGATGTAAGGAGCATGTGACTACAAGTGTAAGCATTGATGAACAAGATAAGTCTAAGAAGGATTTTCATAATTATCCTGAAATACAATTGCTGTGATTGCTATTAATACTAAAATAATATCCAAATCTATTATTAGCATCATATAAAATAATATTTGCCAAATCTATGTAATATAAATGCACTGATTACCAACAAAATTCATTGTTTTGGAGTCAACTTATTACAGAAACTAATAGAATGGCAGAGGAAGATTCTACAAACTGACCAAGGTGCCAACGAGGTTCAGTGACCGGCTTTTCCAAAGAGGCAATTTAAAACAATCGAAAAGTTGGGCCAAATATGAGATAAGAATAACGGTCTTGGTAAATTTTAATTATTACCACGTCAATAAAGCATGAGAAAAAAAAAAAGGATAACAATTGTTTTAATCTGAAAGTAACATGAATAGTTATTCCATCAAAAACTTTATAGTAGGTATGTATTTTAGTTAATACTATTCTTCAATATGTCAACATATATTCCTTGGTCACTAGTTAAATGTTATGTTTTCACACTACCGTCTATTATTAAAATTAGTCCGTAGTTTGTATTAATAAATTAAAATGATTTTTCTCAACAACAATGACTTCCCTGGAAAACTTCACCTATGTGGGCTCATATCGGTCTGTCATATAGTCACAGTCATAAGTATTCGCACACCTGCGATTTATTCAGAAAACATACACAAAAATTGTATACAAAAATAAAACGCCTTGCCCAACAATTATTTTATTAACATCAAATCAATTTTACATCTTTTTAAAAAAATATAATATATTTTTTTAACAAAATACGAATATTACACATTTATAACACAATAACACACACTATAAATAAACAAAACTCAGGGTGTGCTATGAGTATTCCTGTGGCAAGGTCTACATAGGACAAACTGGAAGGACCATCGGAAGAAGGATAAAGGAGCACATATCTCTAGTGTATCTATATCTAGTGTAAAGAACTTCAAGACGGAAAAATTGGCTGTAGCAGAACACTTCTACAACACCAATCACCACATACCTTTCGAAAACACAGCTATACTGGTTAAAGAAAATGATTATCACCTCCGCACTATAAGAGAGGTCATTGAAATGATCAAAGAATCCAATAATTTCAATAAGGAAGACGGTTACAAACTTAGTAAAAGCTGGTACCCTGCCATAAAACAAAAGACTACCAAATCAACCAACTATCCACACACATACGGCAATACCGAACACCCACGAACCCACCCGAACACAACACGACCTACGAATTCGGCACAAGCGAGTCAATAGGAAGGCAGACTTAAATCGAGACCACGCCCCTAAGGTAATACCCTGACTCCACCATCCGCTCTTCATTTACTGACTAGCCTTGAAGAAGCTCACAACAGGATGAGCGAAAGCTTGGCAAACAAAGCCAACACCACACAGTCCATCCCGGAAAAAGAACATATGGACAATACCCCAGACCGTGGAAGCCTGTATGAACATATTATTGTATCAGTGGTTTTGGGGGTTATGATTATTGATAGTGAATCGAGAAAAGCGTAGGCAAATTTACTAGTTTAACTAAAAAGTACATTATGTTGAGTTTTACACTTATGGTGAATAACTGAAAAACTGTTATTCCAAATGAGAAATATCAATTTAAATAAGTGGATATAAACCACAATAAATAAATAAATGATAAACTTTTCATATGCTTGACTCGACTAAGCCTACATAAATTTAATTTTAAAGAAACTGCTTGGCCCATAATGTTATGTTCGTTAATTTATGTAAGTATAAAAATTAGTTCTTTAGTTATAAGCAAAATGTTGGGGGAAAAAAGGTATAGTTATATGTACGTTATTCTTATATTTACATGCCTGATACTCAAAATACGATTATTTCAATTTCAAAATATCAAACATGAAACTAAGAATGCTATAAAATCAGGGTTTGTTTTTTTACGAGTTTATATATTTTAAATTTTCTCTTTTTAATATAATATATAAATTAATACAGAGTTATATAGATAAAAAAATGTATTTAAGTATGTATTAATCTATTTATAATTTTGTCGGGTAATTACGAGGGCCATCCGGAAAGTAGTACCCGGTAGCGCCGCATGAAGCGCTGACGACGCGCGTAACCGTTGGGTATGGTCAGACCGCGTCAGTGCCTTGTCTGCCTGCTCTGTGCGAGGTTGCGCGACTAGCATTGCCTGTGTTGTGTCTGTGGTCGTTTATAATGTTTAAACTGATGGACGAGTCGTCTCTTCGGCGCGGGTGTCGCACTGCAGACGACGAGGACCGTCGTACTGCTGATTGATTTTATGACCCATGGAGACACAATTAATGCTAATGCGTATTGTGAAACATTAAAGAAAATATGGCGGGCAATACAAAATCCACGGCGAGGTCTATTGTCAACAGGCGTCATTCTCGTTGACTTGTCCCCTTCGGATTTTCATCTCTTTACGAAACTTAAAGACTTTCTGGCGGGAAAAATATTTCATAGCGATGAAGAACTTAAACGAGGCGGACGATCAATATGCTGGCGGCGAAGGACTATGACGCTGGAATACAAAAACTCGTCACACGTTATGCCAAATGCGTAAATTTGCTTAGAGATTATGTGAAGTCGTGCGAAGTATGCTCTTTCCAATAAAAATGTGTATATTTGTAAATATTTACTCCTGTGTCTTTATTGGACGAAGGGGTACCACTTTCCGGATGACCCTAGTATTACGCAGGTTGTCGCTCCGAGTTTATACTTCATCTATAATCATTAACCATAATTACGTTATCATTCCAATACTTAATATCGCGATAATATGTATTTTCGGAAAATATTAAAAATGAAAGGAATAAACAGGTAAAACTAGTAACTCAACTTGAAGGGACAACCTGCGGAATGGGCACACTTTATCTATATTAATTTACATATAAGTTAATTAATTTCTTTAATGATATTCTCTGAAGGATTCCATTTCAAATTGATTTCTATACAATTCCGTAGTTGCATGTAAAGATTAGTTTATAGTGGAAACACTTTGCCAAATATCTCTTTGTTCGCATTGCCAGGTTTATAACCTTCTCATTAGGCTGTCTACATGTGTTTGAAATAGTGTGACATTTGTGTCTTGTTTTATGTTTTTCATTTAAAATGATTCATTTTAAAGAACGTCTTCTGGAGAAAAAAATTCAGAAACGAGAGAAGAAGAAACTCAACCTTTTGATAAATAAGGGTATTGTTAAAGGTATATAATAAGCTTTAACATAATATTAAAAATTTTTATTAGTTTCATGAAGTTATTTTTTAATTTCGTTACAGATATTGTAAAAGATGAAAAAAAGCTTGAGTGATAATGATTATGAATTCTCTTTAACTGTTTGTTAACTGAGTTATGTTAAATGTGTTGCTAACTTTATCTTTTTTTTTCTCAGGTAAGACCTCTGAATCTTCTGTTGGAAAATTTACCGAGCTCCCATTAAAAGACAATATTGGTAAAAAATCAGCAACTTCAGTTGAAAAAAACTTGGTGAAGGTTGAGGCCAAATCTGTAGGTGCTTCTTCTAAGAAGAGTAAGTGCTTCATTGTTATTAATTGTATTGGTATTCTAATGTAAAATCTCTCTGATGTTAATAAAGTGTTTGCAGAAAACTTGTTATAATGGTTTGATTGGTCATATGAGTTTAGAAAAAGTTATTTCGAAATAATTTATAGTAATTTTGATTCTTATAATGCGTTGTCCCTCATGTTTATTTGGGAAGGGCTCAAGTATCAAGAATATGTGTCAATAAATTAGGTTCTGTTTTTAGAAGTGTTATGTTTACATGTTGGGTAGTCTAAGATCATGTAAGATTTAGAATGCCCAGCACTTGGTAAACAGTGTTCCTCCTGTAAAAAGTACAATCATTTTGCAAAGAAATGAACTGGAAATTAGCGTAATAATATGATTCAACAAGTTCATGAACTGGTAGAGTTGAGTAATGATGTTTTTAAGTTAGATTCTTTAAACCTGTGTGCCTGTGATGCTATAATACATGGAAAAGATGAATGGCTGGCTTTGCTTAAAATTAATAATCAAACTATTGAACTCGATACTGGATCCCAAGTGAATGTTATAACTACTACTGCTCTACAGAAACTTAGTGCTGATTTAAATATAAGAAAAACTGATGTACTTCTTGAATCCTTTGGTGGATTTGTTGTTCGACCCATAGGCTGTGTTAATCTCGAACTTCAAAAAGGCAGTGTGAAAATAAACTCTTCATTCATGGTCGTAGATGATGACAGAACACCACTTCTAGGACTACGTTCCTGTGTTGAACTTGGACATCTTCGTTGGATAGATCAGGTTACTCTCCCAGTTGATGATTTTATCAAACAGAATTAGGATGTCTTCAGTGGACTAGGATGTTTCCCAGACATATGTAAGCTAAAACTCAGTAGTGATGCTACTCCCACGGCAAATCCTGCTCGTAGAGTTCCTTTTAAAATAAAGAATAAATTAAAAGCTTGCTTAAATGATTTATTGCATGCAAACATAATAGAGCGAGTGGACGAGCCTTGTGAGTGGATAAATAATCTTGTAATTGTTGAAAAACCTGACTCTTCACTAAGATTGTGTATTGACCCTCAAAACTTAAATTAGTGTTTGGTTAGAGACTACTATGAAATTCCTACCTTAGAGGAAATAAGTTTAAAACTTTCCAACAAAAGTCACTTCTGTCTTTTCGATTTAAAAAATGGATTTCATCAAATTAAACTAGATGAGGAATCAAGTAAGCTATGTTGTTTTAGTACACCATTTGGTGTTTTTAAATATCCAAGAGCCCCTTTTGGTTTGTCAGTTTTGCCAGAATTCTTTCAAAAATTAACATATAAGTATTTTGGTCATATAAAGAATGTCATAGTTTATTTTGATGACATTTTGTGTTGTGCTAACTCTGAGGAGAAACTTAAGAAAACAGTTGGAGAAGTTGTTTCTGTTGCTAGAAAGTACAACATTAAATTCAACTCTGAGAAAATGCAATATTTTGTTAACGAGGTTAAATATCTGGGATTTTTATTTAATAAGCTTGGTCATAAACCTGACCCACAAAGAATTAAGTCAGTAATAAACTTGGAGCCACCAAAAAATGTTAACGACCTTCAAAAAATTTTGGGTATGGTTAATTTTTTAAGAAATTTCATTCCTAATCTATCTGATTTAGTAGCCCCATTCACATCTTTGCTTAAGAAGGATTCCGTTTGGCTTTGGACAAAATCTCATGATGAAAATTTTGATGAATTAAAAACTGCTATCTCAAATATAACATTACTTGCTTCTTTTGACCCTTTTAAGACCGTTGAGATACAAGCTGATTCTCGTAATTATGCTGTTGGTTGCTCGTTGATACAAGGTGGAAAGTCTGTTTTGTATGCTAGCAGAGCTCTAACCCCTTGTGAACAAGAATACGCACAAATTGAAAGATAACTCCTTGCCATAACATTTTCATTTTCAAAACTCCACAACTTTGTTTATGGCCACCCTAATGTGATTGTTTACACGGATCATCTATTATTGAGGAAGATCTGAATAAAATAAAAAATAATCGACTCAGATGGCTTAGATTAAAAATTTTACCATTTAAGTTTAAACTGAAGTATCTCCCAGGGAAGTCAATGGTTATTGCTGACTTATTGTCAAGGAATATTATTGTAGGAAATGTTACAGATGATGTGTCAATGAAAGATGTTGTACACACCGTGGGTGATTTAATTTTAATTGCTCTGACCCACAACTTATGAATTTAAAATCTGAAACAAATCCAGATGAAACTTTAAACCAAATTATTGGGTACTATAATAGTGGTTGGCCAAAATTTCTAAAATGTAGAGGAGAACTAGCTCATTATTTTAATATAAGAAACAATAGCACGGTAGAAAATGGCCTAATTTATTATGATGAAAGGTTAATTGTTCCCCCCATCGCATAGAAAAACAATTTTGAATTTACTGCATGAAACACAACTTGGCCTTAACAAGATCAAAGAAAAGGTAAAACAATTCTTTTACTGGCCTGGCATTTTGTCTGATGCCACCTTGTAAATTCTTGCACTGTTTGTCAAAGATTCCAAAGGTCCAATATTAGAGAACCTCTGCTCCCTCATGAGATCCCACCTATCCCATTCTATAAAATTGGTATGGATATTCTTGAGTTTCGAAATATGCACCATTTAATCATAGTGGACTACTATTCTAGATGGGTTGAGTTAAAGAAACTCAAAGACAAAACTTCATCATCACTAATAGAATGTCTAAAGCCAATTTTTGCCTCTTATGGAATCCCCAAAATCATAGTCGCAATCCATTTAACTCTTTTGAATTTAAAAATTTTTCAGACCAATGGAATTTCGTTATAACGACCTCAAGTCCCCATTACCCTAAAAGTAATGGTCTTGCAGAAAAAGCAGTAGGGTTAGTAAAATCTATGTTGAAAAAATGTCATCATGAAAATTCTGACTTGGACTTATATTTACTCAACTATAGAAATTCTCCAGTCGCAGGGCTAAAATATTCACCTTCCCAGCTCCTTCAAAGTAGGAATCTTAGATCAAAACTTCCTGTTAGAGATAACTGTCTGGTACCTCATGTTATTGACGATCCACAAGTTTGTAATAAAACTTCTCAAAAGACCTATTATAATCAGCACTGCAGAAAACCAGTAGAATTTAACGAGGGTGATAAAGTTTTAGTACAAGACAAGTTTACTAAATTTTGGAAAAGGGCGCTTGTAGTTAAAAAGCTTAAATTTAGGTCATATTTAGCAAAAATTAATGGCAAAATGTATAGGCGCAATGCAGTTTTTATTAAGAAATACAATCCTCCTCCATCAGAGGATGCTGAATCACACTATTACAAACACAACAATCTTGATTTTGATGAAACTGCTGATGAAGTCATAGACAGAACTGCTGAGGGTTTAAATAACTCAGGTTGTTCCTTGCCATTGGACCTACCTGACTTTATTACAACTAGGTCAGGTAGAGTAATTAAACAACCAGAAAGATTGGATTTGTAAGATTTTGTATTTTGAAATTCTTGCTCTGTATTTTGTTTTGGTTTTCATATTTTGTTTGTTTTTGTAAATTCTTTCTCCATATTTTTTCTTTCACCAAAATTTATTTACAATTAGGTATTGTTACAAATTAAATCATAAGTTACTAGAAAAAAAAATGTGTAATAAAGTGTGTAATATTATTAACTGTTATTTAATAATATATCCAAACAACTTTTTTTTTTTTTCTCAGGTAAGACCTCTGAATCTTCTGTTGGAAAATTTACTGAGCTCCCATTAATAGACAATATTGGTAAAAAATCAGCAACTTCAGTTGAAAAAAACTTTGAGAAGGTTGAGGCCAAATCTGTCAGTGCTTCTTCTAAGAAGAGTAAGTGCTTCATTGTTATTAATTGTATTGGTATTCTAATGTAAAATCTCTCTGATGTTAATAAAGTGTTTGCAGAAAACTTGTTATTATGGTTTGATTGGTCATATGAGTTTAGAAAAAGATATTTCTAATTGATTTGTAGTAATGTTGATTCTTTTAATACATTGTCCCTCATGTTTATTTGGGAAGGGCTCAAGTATCAAGAATATGTGTTAATAAATTTGGTTTTGTTTTTAGAAGTGGTATGTTTACATGTTGGGTAGTCTAAGATCATGTAAGATTTAGACTGCATGGAATACTGTACCTATTAGTTCAAAAGTGACACACACTGAAGTTGGCATACCCTGACTATGATTATATCATGTTAGGTTAGATTTCGGTAATTATTCCGCAGGTTGTCGCTTGGAGTTGAGTCACAACAATTATTAACTTTTCATTTGTTTCTCTTTTTTTTGGAAAAATACATGTTATCATAAAAGGATCAAATTTAAATCCTCCATCCATTCCCGTGATACCCGTTCACACCCTTCCGATTTGTATATAGAGGTCCATCAAACCGCTGCTTTCGACAGATCGGTCCTGTTCCCTGTGGAATTCTATCCCTTCTTCCATCCTCTGTTCCATGACCCTTCCTACCTTCAAATCCCGCTTATTTGATTACTTTCTATCCCTCCAGTTCCCCGAAGTGCATACATAAAATTATCGATAGAATATTATTTATTTTGTTTATTCATTTTTATTTTTATTTTTAATGTGAAATCTTCATTTTTTCATTATCATAAGAACCTATTTTTTATTATTATTATTTAATCAGCTTTATAGATTGACTTTTCTACTTGTTTTTTTTCTTTGTACTCTAAGGCTCTAAAGCCCACAATAATGTACAGTTACGTTATTCTAAAGGGACTTGTCCCAGAATAAATAAAGAATTTATTATTATTATTAAATCGTTAAAACTTGTTGTAACAGAATTCGAAGCGACAACCTGTGGAACAGATACCTAGATTTTCATTATTTTCTCTACCGCTGAGGAGACTCATTGAAATTTTCTTCACTCATGACTAATTTGAGTGACTCCTTATTGTTGATCCAGTTAAAGTGATTATTAGACCAATATAATCTTTTAATCTTTCTCAAAGTCATTCTTTTTGCTAGTGATTGGACCAGTGTTTTTTTTTTTTTTTTTTATAAGCATGTCACTTTCAAGATTATTTAATTTAATTAAAAGTAAAGATATCTTTTAAAACATGATTATCATGAGAACTTTTTAATTTATTCTAGAGAAAAAGGATAAGTCGGTTGCCAGTATCCAAATTAAGAATGAGGAAGGCAAAGAAAAAACAGATAACAATCATGCCTCGGGAAGCAACAATAATAACTCGGATAACCTAAACCAAGAGAAAGGATTAGAAGGGGCAGACTCAGCTCCTCACAATTTAGTTCTTGGAAACAGATGTAAATTCATTTTATTTTGTTTTTTTGCTGTAAAATTTAATTTTATGTTTTAAAAAAAATGTGTAATGTAAAATATTTTTATTTTTTAAGCCAAGGTTTAAAGTTTTATATATTTTTATAAAAGAGGGGGAGGGAAGAAACTGAGAATTTGCTTATTTTGCTATGAATCCTAATAAAATCATCTATTTCCATAATCATTGGCCTAGGAATGTTACTTCCTTTCCAAGTATTAAATCCAAGAGCCTTCAGGGGTTATTGTGGTCCTGGTTTTTATTACATTATATAAAAAAGATAGTGATGCAATATTTTATTTTGCCATTGTTAAGCGAGACCGGGCCATAACGTAGACACCTCACTTCTTATTTCTAAAATTATTTCTCTCTTGGGTTGTTTTGTGTTCAATTTATATCTGTAAACTCCACTCTGCTTTTCTGTAGATTCGTTTAACGATGTGTGATTTTGAGCGCCTTTTCTCCTTAATTTCCTTCCAATTCATGTGTGGCCAGGAATTCTACATAATCTTTGAGACCAGTCGTCTTCTCTCCAACTTCTCAAAATAGTCATGGCTTAAGTCTTTATTATTAATTTCTGTTTTTTAATTATTAATTTTTTCCTCTATTATATAACAAAGGTTTTAGCGATCATTGTGTAATATTTTATTTTATGTGTAAGATGGAATAATAACAATGAATTGTAAAACAAATTAGTTTAACTAATAAACTTATTATAATATAAATCATATAATTGCAAAAAAAGACTAAATTTAAGTACACTATTTTTTTTTTTTTTTTTGCTCCTTACACTAAAGAGGTAAAAATGATACAATGTTAACTACAGAATAATTGTAAATTACTGATATACAATTTGAATTACTGAAATGGTTACAATTTGAAGCAACGAGTAGTAGAATTATATGAACAGTTTTATAATTTGCCAAATCAGGGTTGAGCAGGGAGTACTTATACCCTTAGTCTTATAAAAAGTTTTAATATTATATTTTAGTTCCATTGCACCATTAACCCTTTCGCTACGGTGGGCCTCGCCTAGAATGGAGCGCTAATGCCGAAAGTGGGAACATTAAGCGCACGCAGTCTTAGCATTCGGGGCCAAGACTTTTGTCTCAAAAACGACTTTGTGACATTACTTTTAGAAACAAAATGATTTGGGTTCATAATTTTTCCATGGAGGTATTTTAATTCAACAATACAATTAATATTTTTATATTATAGAACAATATAGGAGCTATAATTATAACATAATATTGAACAGTAATTTTTTAATAATAATATTCTGTATGAAATTTTTCAAAACACGGATATACACATAAACCAACATCACAGTTCTCACATTGATATCGTGTTTGACTGCTTTTATCGTTCTTTTTGCATACCACACATTTTCTTAGTTGATTTTTTTTCTTTGTCTTGTTATTTCCATAAAGTGATGGAAAATGTCTTGCAGTAAGACGCGTTGAATTAATATGTCCAGATTTATTAACATTCTTCGTGGCTTTCGATGAATGGTAGCGTCTTAAAATTTGTCGAATTAATTCAAGATGGAATTTAGCCATCGATATATATTTCCCACTTTTCAACTTGTATAGACAATAGGCGTTCCATATGAATATATCCAATAAGTGGAAAAAATACTTCTTATACCACTTTAAATTTTTCCTTCGGGAATGAATTGTACTGATTATCATATCACTTTTATCCACGGCTCCCATAGAGCAATTATAATCAACGACACACTTTGGTTTTATGATCATTTCCTTTGTGCTATGATAATGAATTCATGAATTTATGATAATTCATTTGTGATGATAATGAATGTTTGTATCGACAAATTGTTCAGTGTGAAAGGTCGATAACATATACACCTCCCTTTTGTCATGCCATTTCATGGCTAGCAAACATTCTGACGACCAGAAACCCGCCTCGCTTTTTTTCAATTTTTTATCCATCCTTGGCATACCTTTGCGTTCTTTTTCACGGTGCCACAGGCGTTAGTACCATTCTTGTGCAAAAAAATAAACAGTGCTGGACTTGAGTACCAGTTATCAACAAATAGAGTATGCCCTTTTTCTAAATATGGTCTGAGTAGCTGGACAACAATGTTCCCAGATTTTCCAAGATTTGCATCTGTGTTGGTAATATTGGAGAGGGATCCGTCGTAAATTATAAAGTCTTGAACAAATCCAGATTCCTTATCAGATAACACAAAGGACTTAATACCAAATCTGTTCCTCTTTGATGGAATATACTGTTTAAAGGACAACCTGCCCTTATATAACAACAAACTTTCATCAATGCATAAATCTTGGAAGGGATACAACGCATTCTTGAAGCTTTCTCTAAGCATATCACAAATTTCCTGAATTTTATATAATCCATCAACATTTGCTTGCGTATCATTGGTATTAAAATGTAATATTTTTAGTAAATATAAAAATCGGTCCCTTGACATTATTTCACCAAAACTTCTGCTTCTCAAAAGCTGATCGTTTGCCCAATACTCAGAATGAGATAGTTTTTTATTCCGCGACATCAACATCATTATACAGAGGAAACGATACATTTCAGCAAGAGAAGACCCTCGTGAGGGACTCGGAGCGTTATTATTATTTATGCATTTCTCATCAATCGTTTGTTGTTTTGACGATAAATTCCACAAAGCTCTCGGAGAAAAATAACTGGAAGTAGTCAAGAATTGATGCGAAGTGGCTAATTGGTACTCTTATTCCGTAATTTCGTTTCGAAAATTGATGAAATTTGGGTCGCGCCGGTTTGGTAGTCCATGCAATATCCAATATATTTTTTTCCGATTTTGTTGAATTTTGTTCTTCGGATTCTGAGGTGATCAATATACTCTTTCAAGTTCTTTTGTACGAAGTAATAATATAATCTTCCGATTGCGATTCATTATGGCGCTTTCTTTTATTATTTTGATTTTTATTGTTTCTAATCATTTTCTGGAACGGGTCAAATATTTAAAAATTTATTGCAATCGCAGAAAAATATTAATATAATTATAAATAATTTTATAATTTTATATATTATAAAAATTTTAATATAATTATATCACAATTCACTATATTTATATTAATTTATTGCAATTTTATCACTGATACGTCTGGTTTCTATCCTCTGATACATTCGACTTACGACTAACTGAGTATAATTATACATTTGAGGCACACGGGTCAATGACAAAACAATGTCGAAAGAAAAACGAACATTGCAATTGTATACGAACAGAAATACACGAAGCGATAGCATTTATCTTAACATTTGATTCCATTTTTGGAGCGGGTGACTATAGTCACCCGTCGTGTATAGGTGGCATCTTGTGACCGGTGACTATAGTCACCCGTCGTGTGCGGGTGTCGTTTTGTGGCGGGTTACTATAATCACCTGTAGTAGTGAAAGGGTTAATACAATAATGAAACAGCCTAAACCACTTTTGAATTTTAGTGCCTGGAAGTCAACTGGGCTTGGAAATTTTAAGTGACGCCAGCTTCAGCGCACTGAAGGGGAAGGTGTCAGAAGAGACATTGAAAGCTATCGAAGACATGGGATTCACTCAGATGACAGAAATACAGGCTAAAGCTATACCACCTCTTTTAGAAGGCAGAGATCTTGTCGGAAATGCCAAAACAGGGTCAGGAAAAACATTAGCTTTTCTAATTCCTGCGATTGAGATGATCGTGAAGTTGAAGTTTAAGCCTAGAAATGGTAAGGCTCTTTGTTCTGTTTCTCTTCCTTCCTAGAATTCCTCTATTTTTATCCCTTAGCATGTTTATTAATGAGTCTCGAGCTTGTGTCTTAATTTAGCTAATCAGATCTCATTAACACGTTCCGTGCGTTGCGGGGTCATTTGACCCCGTGTGGAACTTTCCACTAGTGCTGAGCCTGTAAGAGGTAAACTTTCAAAAATGCTCGAACCTGTTTCAGCTTTTGATTTTTTCAAAGGGTTGAAACTAATAAACTTCAATAATCTCTCAAAATTCGATAAAAAATAGAAAGGGGTCAAAAGACCCCGTGCTATTTTTTTCGAAAAATGATGAGTCACTCATTCCCCTCTACTTTTGAGACGGCCCTTTATTGTGCTTTCCCCTTGCGCTACTTTTCTCGGAAATGACGAGTCATTCGCTCCCTTCCCCATTTTGTCCCTTGTGATGATCCCTTTTTGGCGCGCTTTTCATATTTAACTGATGGAAATATAACCTAAAGATTATAACCTCGTTAATAGAAGAGTTATAAAAATTCGGTTATATCTATTATAACTCCCAATTATAATCGGTTTTCAAAACCGAATCTAAGTTAGAAGCCCACTATAACCAGGAGTTATAAATAACGAATGGGGCTAATGTCCTGCTGCTGTGGTATACTGACCTAAACCTATGAAGTGGGAAAACAATTGATTTTTCCTAAATTAATCAATTTTCAGCAAGCTGAATACGTTTAAACTAAGGAAAGAACACGGGGCTGATTGACCCCGTGACACACTTGTGGATAGTTACTGCACGGGGTTAATTGACCCCGTGTCGCACTTGTGGATGATTACGGATTTTTCTATTAGCACTGAACGTGCTAAGTAAGTCAATGGGACCTTTTTTTTTTTTTTTAGAACATATTTATCTCAAGTAAAATGAAAAAAAAAGAAGATATTTCAATGAATAATTGAAAACAAATCATCCATCTGACAAAACATTGATGATACGGCACAAAATTCAAATGTCAGTGAAAATTTTCTTAAACTTGGAATATTTTGATTTAAAAAAAATGCTCTATTATGTTTTATTTTTATTTTTATTTTATATTTTATTTTATTTTTTTAGTTATCCATATCCCACCCTAAATATCACTAATATATATCATTATATCATAAATATCATAATATCATAAATACCATATCCTTGCCGTTTTTTATATGTATTTTAGTACAATATAGGCTGATTGTATTATTACTTACTTTACTTAAAACATACCTATTTTTATACAATTGATATTTTACACTTATATTAAGTCTCTTCTTACATTTTCTCTATTGCAATTAATATTCTTTACACTAGTATAAAGTATTTTCTACCTATCAATATTAATACTGTGTTTTCTAAAATTTTTATTTTCATTTTCATTTTATTTTATATAATTCGTTTCTAGATTTTTATAATTTTACAATTTTTATTTCTTCCTTTTTTTTTATTACCTATAATTTTTAGTGCGTAATTCTTATCACTTTCTAATTTACCCATATTCATTTCACATTCCTATTTTATATTCAGTTTTTATTTTTTATCTGTAATACCTTAATTTTTTTTTAACTGTCAACACTTTCTGTTTTATTATTATTTTCTTCATGATGTGGGTTACTACCTTTTGGCACTTAGTAGTTTATAGTATACACTTATCCATTTTAACCTTCATAATTACCTTACTGTACATCTTTACCATTTTTTGCCTGTATTCACCTTCTTTTGGTTTATCTATATTTAAAATGTTTTAATATATTTGTACCGTTTTCTTATATTGTCTGTATTTTGCATATAGCCCTGAAGAAGACCTACAGCGTAGGTCGAAACATTGGCTATCAATAAAGATTTTCTCAAATTACTTGAGAATTTCATTCAGTGACCTCTACCCGGACCAATTTCTTCAACAAACATGTTTCATTTTTGTTTTTAAAAATTGTAGTTTGTTGTTACATCTAACTTTTTCTATATCATTATAAAAATTATTCTTTCCTTTATACTCTCTCATTACAAAATGTATGAGAAGTATAGCAGCCCACATGTGGGACTAAATATGGAGCAGGTGTTACACTCTGTTGTGGACATGTTAAACCAATTACTTATTTTTCTATAATTTTATGCTTGTGACCTAATTATTTATCATTGTTACAAAAAAGAGTGTTTATTATTTTTATTGACAGGGACTGGTTGTATTATTATATCTCCTACAAGAGAGTTAGCTATGCAAATTTTAGGAGTTCTTAATGAACTTATGAAATATCATCGAAATACTTGTGGACTCGTAATGGGCGGCGCTCGTCGAGAAACTGAAGCAAAGAAATTGCAGAATGGTGAGTTTAATATTATTTACATACAGTAAAACCTCGAATTAACGGACAGCCCTGGTGCAAATATTTTTGTCTGTTATTTAGAGGTGTCCTTTAAAGGGAGGTTTTATTTTTTTATAAATATGTATTTGTACAAATTAATTCTCTCTTATTCAATCTCCCATGTGTTTAAAAGGTAAGTAGAATAAAAAAAAACATTGCACGGTTTTTGAGTGTTCCCGAAACTTGTGTCCTACCGATATTGAGTCTTTCCGCTAGCGCACGTACCCTTAACTTTTCAAGGTCATAAAAGTCGATTACATTTATTTTTTGTTCTAAAGTGAGTCTCTTACGTGAGGGAGACATTTTCAGCCGCCTGCCACGAGGGTTAGAACAGAACTAAATTTTAATAAAGCAAGTCCGAGAATAAAAAAAAAGTATTTATGTGGAAAACCTTTGCTCAAAAGTAAACACAACTGTCCCTGTTTCCTTAGACCGGAAACAACTAATTGTTTCCGAGAAACGGGAAAGGGATAAAGTCATACTGTCCGTCTTTTAGAGGTTTTTTTAATCGATTTCTAACCAACACAGCCTGTCCGTGACCGTTAATGAGAGGTTTCGTTAAATAGAGGTTAAAATGCCTTAAAAATTGTATTAAAATGTTGGTGCAAAAAAAATCGTCCGGTAATGGGGAGTGACCGCTATATAGGGGTGTCCGTTAGTAGAGGTTTTACTGTATAAGTAATGAACTCTCTCTAATCCAAAACACCAATAGAAATAAAGTAAAATAATAGAAATAAAACCTTAAATCAGTTTCTCCACAGGAGGGCATTGCTATCGGAATCTAGTGTAATCTGTAGTGAATCTGTCTTAAATGATTAAAAAATGATTTATTGTTTTATGTTTTGTTTAGGTATTAATATATTAGTGGCAACACCCGGTCGTCTTGTCGATCACTTGCAAAACACTCCAGGATTTATCTACAAAAATCTGAAGTGTCTCATCATTGATGAAGCGGACAGAATCTTAGATACTGGTTTTGAAATGGTTATGAAACAGATCATCAACCTTTTACCTGGTAAGAATGAGAATATATTAATTTCTATTCTAAATATCTTGTTTTTGTAACTGGAGTGCATCTTTATTAGTTAATCATTCACATGAGTAAATTAAAAACCTTTTCCAGTCATTATTATTTTTCTTTATTCTAAAAAACGTTTCGACAATTCCTTGTCATTTTCAATTTACATCATTTTTTTTATAAAATCTTTCAACACTATTTAATTTTAAAAATATTTTCTAAAAAATTTTTTGTACATTTTCAACCTTTTTGGTTAATTGTCATATAATTTAAAAATAAAGCTTAGAGTTATAATGTACTCCATGGTCAACTACTAATTTTTGTAATTTGTAATTAACAAATTACAAAAATTAGTAGTTGACCATGGAGTACATTATAACTCTAAGCTTTATTTTTAAATTATATGAGAATTAACCAAAAAGGTTGGAAATGTACAAAAAATTTTTTAGAAAATATTTTTAAAATTAAATAGTGTTGAAAGATTTTATAAAAAAAATGATGTAAATTGAAAATGACAAGGAATTGTCGAAACGTTTTTTAGAATAAAGAAAAATAATAATGACTGGAAAAGGTTTTTAATTTACTCATGTGAATGATTAACTAATTAATTTCTATTTTTATTGTCTAGGAAGGTTCATGGGGCTATTGTTTATATAATATCCATCAGTAGTGCTGATGATGATTGTCTTTTATTATATCACCGCAAGGCTATGTAGTCCAGAATGTCACCAAAAGGGCTCACTTTTACTGGGAGAAGTAGTGGCATACATATGGCTCTTTACTACTAGGTCTATATCCAATCACAAATTTGTGACATTTCTTCTTCTTCTTTTTTCTCAGCCTCCTAATGTGCCTTTCAGCGTGGAGGAGCCTCCAGCCGTCTTGTCTAGACATCTCGGCCTCTCGCCGGTTCCTTCAGTTGGGCCAGGGTCTTGCCTATTTTCTGACCTAGTCCTTGGATATACTCCAAGTATGTTCTTTTAGGCCTACCATGTGACCTCCCGCCATATAGTCATATCCCTAATACCCAAAAGTCACTGCTCTCTGTCCATCCGATCCCGTTCACGGAGTCCTCTGGCTGCCATGCCAATCCTCCACGTCCTCCATCCATTTTCTCTTATGGTATATAGTTTTGAATTTTCTTTGGCCAGCGGTTTTCCTCCGTCCGCATTAAATGGCCATACCACTTTAACTTTTTAGTTCTGACCTAGTAAAGGATGTTCTTTTGACATCCGACCTTGTCTCTAATTGCTGCCTTGGGGATTCGCTTGGTTCTCGATATAACACAGCTTCTTCTCCAGAAATCCATTTCCATGGAAAGTAACCTATTCTCCGCCTTTTCCGTGAATGTCCAATCCTCTGATACGTAAGTGGCTACGCTTTCCACGAAGGAATGGTAGATCTTCTTTTTAGTCTCCAATCTTATTTCCTTATCCATAGGGTGGAATTTATTGAACTTATTATTTTTTTGCCCATGTTTACTTTAAGTTCGATGTCACCCTCACTACCTCCTCCAGAAGAGAGCCAGCATCCGAGGTACTTGAACTGTTTGCAAGCATTGAGTGTCCAGTCATCGATTTCAAGTGGTAAATTTGGAGCGTTGAAAACCATATACTCTGTTTTATTTTTACTGATTTTCAGCCACTATTATGTGTCCAGCAACTTCCTCATCATTTAGCTCACGTCATCCGGATCCGATGCGATTATTACTTGATCGTCGGCATAATGCAAATTGTAGATGACTGAAATTTAATATCACATTGGAAGGAATAATTACTGTTCAAATATTCATTGATACCAATATGAAGTAAAATATTATCGATAATATGGTATCAAAAATTAAATACCTAAAATGCAAAATATTTTTATTACAGTAATTTAAGGATTGTTATTAAATTATATTCTTTTCGATATAATAACACAAAAGCAATCTATTGTTAAGAATTTAATATTTTAATATAATTTAAGATATATCTTACTTAATATTATAAATGTGAAAGTTTGGATGTTTGTCTCTCTTTCACGCAAAAACTACTGAACGGATTTGGATGAAACTTTACAGTAATATAGGTTATACATCAGAATAACACATGCGCTATAGCAAGCGCGGATTTAGGGGGGGGCACGGGGGCAGGAATCCATTATAGTACATAATTAAAGGCAAATCAGGAATTTAGCATCTTGAAATTTGCAGATAGGTCCTTTGTATGATTTAAGAAAGAAGTTTGGATAATTCCACCCTTATTATAATAAGGGTTCAAAGGTTGTATGGAATCCGTCAGTTTTGAAGTTAGACATCTGAATTTTTTTACGAGTAACCTATAGTGAAAAAAATTAAATTATTTAAATAATTAAATTATTTATTATTTTAAATTATTGTTAAAAAGCACTGTCAAGATACTTTATGCGGTAGTCCAAATTCTATGCGAGCGAAGCCGCGGGCAAAAGCTAGTAATATAATATTATGGATAGATAGTTAATTAAAATCGATGTTAATTTTATTTTATTACAAAATTTAAGTTATTACAAAGAAAACAAAACAATATTTAATTGAAAGGAAATCTCTGTGGGTTAATGATAATTATTTTTAAAGTCGGGATAACTAGAACAAATTTTAAATTACAAACACAATTCTTAAAGTACAATGACTCAAATAAACACTCACAGATGTATCTACCAATCTTTGTCTTGAAACTCCCTCTGAATCAATATATAATACCGTTCTTCTTAACAACTTGAAGATCCTGTCTTCTGGACACCTTGTACTCAAAAAGTGATGAATAACTGGAAGGTCTTCTTCCTTGGACGCGTTGTACTCGATTGATAATAACTGGAGAGGTCTTCTTCCCTGGACGCCCTTCTCACGAGTGAGAGAATATGGCGGAAGACGCCGGTAGGGAGCGGCAATGCCATTTGTATAATATTTAAATCAAGTTTACTTATAAAAATTGTGTTTTTCATTGAACAAACCAAATATTAATTTAATTAAAAAAATATTTTATAAGTTTTGGAATTATTTTTATTTACTTAAATAAACTAATCAGAAATCTATGTCAACTTTACAATAGTCCGATTGATAAGCTAACCATCAATAGTTTTTTATTTATTTCTAACATATTTTGAACCTCAACACTATTTAAGGGTTGTACAAGAATTATCAAGGATGTTTGTTCATTTAACGTCACTTTATGCTGCTATGGCTAATCGGACGATGCTACATTGGGAGCTCTAAATTTTTAAGGGAGTAAAAAATCCTTAGTTACGCTGTCGGGATGTTAAACGAGGGTCCCGAGTCTGGATGATGTCAGGTACTCGTTAAAAATTCCTATCCTAATTAAACCTGGATAGGCAAAATTTATAGCTCCCAATGTAGCATCGTCCTATTAGCCATACCAGCAATAAAGTGACCTTAAATGGACAAACAACATCCTTGATAATTCTTGAGCAGAGTTGGGCAAAATTGTAATTACAATTACAAGTTACAAGTTATAACTACATTAGTTGAAATGTAGTTACAACTACAACTACTAATGTAATTAGTTATTGATAATGGGCGACTACATTTTTCAACTAAAGTAATTGTAATTGCAATTTCTCAACTACAGTTAGTAGTTGTAGTTGCAACTGCAGTTACTTTAAAAAAAAAAAAAGTTTAAAAAAGTGATTGAAGTAGTTGAGGCTGTTGAGAAATAACTGCAATGTCTTTATATTCAAAATTTTATTATATTACACATCATACAACATTGTTATACCATTTTGTTGTAAATTACACATAATAGAAAATATGAGAGGAAAATAGTTGACTGGATGATAAAATGTAGAACGGAGATAGTTGGGGGGTGCAGTGAAAAAAAACACTAAATAAGTACTAGACTTATATTTATGTGCTGACGTTTCGACCTACAGTGTAGGTCATCTTCAGGGCGATTTGGAGAGAGAAGAAGCCGTTGGGTGCACTGGCTAACAATGGTTGTTAAAATAAGTAAAATAACGAAAATAAATGTAAATTCCTCATTATTTTTTTCCAAACCGAATGAAATAAAATAATACTTAAAAATTTATACAAATTAGCCTTTAAAATGAGTCTTAACTCAAAATTTTTGTCAGACAATCTATTTGATTTTGGGGCGTTCGTCATCGAGGCAAAAGAAAATAGTCGCTCCATTGAAACAGAGGATGGGAGGGGGGTGTTACTTTCAAGAAAAACTTTTTTGATGGCCGGGTATTCATCAAGACTATGAAGTTCATCAGAGCGATCACAAAAATAATTGCAAATTTGCATTTGGGCCTTAATTTCAACTTGGTCGCCAGAAAATAATTCTTCTTCCTTGTCCCCAAAATTTCAAGCAGAACTGAGCGTTTTGGTGTGGGAAAGGAGATTATCAGTCTAAGGTTTAAGTTTGCAATCTGATGTCAATCTTATCTGATTGACAAATGAACATAGTAACTCATCCCCACTAACCGTGAGTGTAAATATTTACATAGAGGTGATCAAAATATGTTCGTTCTTTGGAACGTAAAATGCAGTTAATTGTCTGTATGTGGTTGTAGTTATTACTCAATAACTACAGTTACAATTACAACTATTAATTGTAATTATTTTTATAACTACTTTTTATTTAAACTACCAGGTCTGCAAGTTTAAAATGTCGTTTTAATTCCAATAGAATGCGCTCTTAGCCTATTGAAGGATTTGCTTATCTCTAAACGCTATTTTGTTTGTTAGTCATTTGTTTACAAAAGTCAGTTGTTTTTAAGCCGTTTACGTGGACGTATCATACCTTTCTTTGGTGTTAAAAATGTCTAATTTTAAGCCAAATAAAGAGCATTTGCGGCATGTCATCATTTTCTTATTCAATCAAAAGAAAAAGGCATCTGAATGTCATCGAATTCTTGTTGAGACTTATGGCGATCTTGCTCCAACCGTCAAGACATGTGAACGTTGGTTTCAAAGTTTCAAACGTGGTGAAATAATAGTGAAATATAGTGGTGAAATATAGTGAAAATAGCGTTTAGAGATAAGCAAATCCTTCAATAGGCTAAGAGCGCATTCTATTGGAATTAAAACGACATTTTAAACTTGCAGACCTGGTAGTAGTTGGATTTATTACAAATCCAATTGTAAAATTACTGTAATTGCAAAACCAAGAAAGTACAACTACAGTTACCAACTACATTTCTGTACCTGTAGTTGCAATTACATAACTAGTATTTATTAGTTGAAAAAGTAGTTAATTATTAAAGTATTTAATTATTGCCCAGCTCTGTTCTTGAGCAACCAACTCGGCTTGGCCTCATGAGTAAAGATAATTATTCCCTTGCATTTGGAATAAACTTATAAGTGAGTGAATAATGATCTTCTTTAGTCCCTAGGAGCATAAATAACTATTTAGTCAAAATGTAAACTTATTTAAACTTTCTCGAGATGGGTTTTCCAATCAATAAACTATAATTAAAAAAATAAAAAAACCTGTACCACTACAACCAATGAAGGGTCTTGGGTTCAGTACATGGTAGAGACTGTACTGTTTCATGGACAACGGTTCTGCAAGGAGGTGACTTGTCCTAGGTCACGCTCAACCGCCAGATTTTTCCTCCTTATTTTGGGTACCCTATTTTTATAATATTTTATAGAGGCTGGGTTGGCCCCAGGAGGGTCTTAGATCCTACATGATCCATCTCCCACGGGATTTGAACCAGGATTTCTGGCATGACAAATCAGTGCTCTACCATTGAGTCACTCTGCTCCTAAACTATAATTATTTGTTAATAATATTTTATCTAGTTTACTAATTTTGTCCAACATTGCCATTTATTTGGTTTTACTTCAATGTATTTCGTCAAGTACTTTTAATTTGCCAATTATTTCAGAAAAACGATTGACAATGTTGTTTTCTGCAACTTCAACAAAGAAAACTGAAGATTTGACTCGGCTTGCTGTTAAAACAGAGCCTGTCTATGTCGGAGTCCATGATTCATTTGACAAGGCTACGGTTGAGGGATTAAAACAAGGTAAATTATCAATTTTAATTCTGAAATAATAAATTAAATTAATTATTTTAGAATAACATACTATAAATATATTCCTTTGTTACAGGTTATTACGTTTGCCCTCCAGAAAAAAGGTTCTTGTTTTTATTATCATTTATTAGAAAGCATAGCAGTAACAAAATTATGGTATTTTTCAGTTCTTGCTTGTCTGTGAAGTTTCATGATACGTTGTTGAACTATTTTGATGTTCCAGTCATGAGTATTCATGTAAGTATCATATTTACTCTAAGAAGATGTATTTATGTTCATATTATTGGTTTAGTGCAAAACTGTGATAAATAGAAAAATTATTGTTAAGACCGTGGAAAAATTCCAACGAAAAGCCCTTAGTCTCCGAACTAAAACAGAAATAGAAATTTTTTTATTTTTTAAAGAGAAAAGATAGGCCCTCGACCGGGATTTGAACCCGGAACCTTTGTCTCACCGTGACATCGCTCTGCCAATTGAGCTATCAAGGCCCCTCCCGGTCGAGGACTAACCTTCTCTCTTTTAGATCCTAAAGCCCCAGTGTACTCCCGCCATTTTTGCGATGAATACACTAGAAAGAAGTTCTTTGAACATTAATTTTAATTTAGGATCTTATTGACTTTCGTCATATTATTATTTATAATTTTTTATAATTATTGGTCATTTTTTATGAGTTATAAATATTTTTATTTTTTAAAGAGAAAAGATAGGCCCTCGACCGGGATTTGAACCCGGAACCTTTGTCTCACCGTGACATCGCTCTGCCAATTGAGCTATCAAGGCCCCTCCCGGTCGAGGACTAACCTTCTCTCTTTTAGAATATTTCGCCCATTCAGGCATCCTCAGGGTAGATAGAGAAAAAAGAAAAAAACAAAACATGAATAATGCACCCAAGAAGCATCCCACCACCTCCAAGGCTCAAAAGCAACTAATGAATCATAAGGAAGGCTACTGGACCCTGCCTGGGTAAGCTTAGATAAAAACAGCTGATAAATACTGGAGAATATGAAAATTCAACATACACTCACCAAACTACAAAAAGCACAACAGGAAAAAATAAATAATTGTAAACAACACCAAAACATAAGACAAAAAACTATATGAGAAAATGAAAGTAAGATTGCAATGAAAAGAAAAACATCATCAAGACACCAGTGGATTATTTTATTTTTTATTTTTCAATATTTATATATTTTGTGGAATAGCCATAAATCCACTGGTGTCTTGATAATGTTTTTTTTCTTTTCATTGCAATCTTACTTTCATTTTTATAGTTTGGTGAGTGTATGTTGAATTTTCATATTCTCCAGTATTTATCAGCTGTTTTTATCTAAGCTTACCCAGGCGGGGTCCAGTAGCCTTCCTTATGATTCATTAGTTGCTTTTGAGCCTTGGAGATGGTGGGATGCTTCTTGGGTGCATTATTCATGTTTAGTTTTTTTCTTTTTTCTCTATCTACCCTGAGGATGGCTTGAATGGGCGAAATATTGGACAGATAATTTCTATTTCTGTTTTAGTTTGGAGACTAAGGGCTTTTCGTTGGAATTTTTCCACGCTCTTAACATTTATGTAAGGTCTCTTTTTATTTTTCAATATTTAGAAAAATTATTGTTTTTAAGGGTAGAGAATTAATACTCTGTGGATCTATTTAGTTCTTTAAACACTTTTACATAGCAAAATTATCTATATATATAAAAGAGTTCCTCCTGACTGAAAAGACAGTAGATATATTTTATAAGGCCAACTAAGGAAGGATTTTTGAAAATTCGCTCCCTAAAAGGGTGACAAACTTTTGTAATAAAAAACGTCATTTTTAAAGTGAGCGCTATGAAATTTTAGATTTAGCTTCTTTATTAAAAATAAAGAAATGTGTGCTTTTTTATTTTTTGAAAATTGACCCCTGAAAGTGTAAAATACGGGAAATCCTATCATGTTACAGTAAAACCTCTATTAACGGACACCCCTAAATAGCGGTCACTCCCCATTACCGGACTAACATAACATAACATTTTAATACAATGTTTAAGGCATTTGAACCTCTATTTAACAAAACCTCTCACGGTCACGGTCAGGCTGTGTTGGTTATAAATCAATTAAAAAAACCTCTAAAAGACGGACAGTAGGAATTTATCCCTTTCCCGTTTCTCGGAAACAATTAGTTGTTTCCGGTCTACGAAAACAGGGACAGCTGTGCTTACTTTTGAGTAAAGGTTTTTCACATAAATACTTTTTTTTTTCATCCTCGAACTTGCTTTATTAAAATTTAGTTCTGTTCTAACCCTCGTGGCAGGCGGCTGAAAATGTCTCCCTCACGTAAGAGACTCACTTTAGAACAAAAAATAAATGTAATCGACGTTTATGATCGTGAAAAGTTAAGTGTACGTGCGCTAGGGGAAAGACTCAATATCGGTAGGACACAAGTTTCGGGGACACTCAAAAACCGTGCGATTTTTTTTTTTTTTTATTCTACTTACCTTTTAAACACATGGGAAATTGAATAAGAGAGAATTAATTTGTACAAATACATATTTATCAAAAAATAAAACCTCCCTTTAAAGGACACCTTTAAATAACGGACAAAAATATTTGCACCAGGGCTGTCCGTTAATTCGAGGTTTTACTGTATATCATGATGTTATAACATGAAAGAGTTTGTCCTGACTGAAAAGACCATCGCAGAGCAAAAACGGCATAAGCTTCAGACTTGAAATTTGGACAGTAGATACAATTTATAAGGCCAATGCTCACTAAGGAAGGATTTTTGAAAATTCGTCCCCTAAGAGGGCGCAAAGGGCAACAAACTTTTATAATAAAAAAAAAAAACGTCATTTTTAAAGCGAGCACCATGAAATTTTAGATTTAGTTTCTGCATTAAAAATAAAGAAATATGTGTTTATTTATTTTTTTAAAGTCGACCCATAAAAGTGTAAAATATGGGAAATGTTTCATGTTAAGTTAGACATGTGAAAATAGGTAAAGAGGCTTTACATTTTAACATAATATTAATTGTATTCAAGATTTGGCAAAATCAAACCCTAGATATTACAGTTTTGGATATTATATGGTGGATTTCAATAGAAACTTATCGATATCTCTTTAATTATGCCATTTAATATTTAATAGGACAGTTGATTAAAATCTACAAAGGTATAACCATTGGTAGACTGGCTGAATTCACAAATGCTTTAAGTCATTATTTATAATATGGAGTCCATTTATGGAATTCAAAATTCACTCTCTATTTAAACTCAACTTAAATTTCTATTCAAAATCAATGCGGATGAAGTCACGGGCAAAAGCTGGTAAGGCCATATGGTTATGATTAATACAGAGATATTAAAACTGGATTGATTTGTAAAGGTCTGATTAAAATTAGATTATTCTTTTAAACTTTAAAGCTTTAATTTTCGTTTCTTGATTTCTGAATAAAAATCCAATTGGTGGTAATAGATTTTGATTCTAAAGGCCTGAAATGTTTAATATTTATGCGATTGTGTGTATATTTAAATATATTGTTATGAATTTATACACAACTTTTATAGCACAAGGATTCAAATAAACACTTACATGTATTACCACCATCAAACTTCAGTCCTGAACTTCCTTCTTCATAAAAAAGCTTCTGAATCAATATATAATCTAATTCCTCTTGAGAACCCAGCTTCCGTTCGTAGAATCAATTACTTGGGTGATCCTTTCACATAGGCTGCCACTCGTACAGTAGTAATAACTTTGAAGGTCCTCTCTCTCCTGGATGCCCAATCCTAGAGTGTGACTTGGGAGATACTTTCACACAGGCTCCCTCTAGTAGAGTAGATACAACTTGGAGGTCCTCTCTCCGGGACGCCCATTCGCAGGGAAGGGTGAAATATGGGGGGAGTCGCCAGTAGTGTGAGGCAATGCCATTTGTATTACATTCAAATCAATTATGCATACAAAATAGTGTTTTATTTAAATAAACACGAATATGAAATTAATAAATAATCTTACTAACATTATAAATGTGAATGTTTGTATGTTTGTCTCTCTTTCACGCAAAAACTACTGGACGGATTTGGATGAATCTTGACAGTAATATCAGAATAACACAAAGGCTATAGCAAGCGCGGATTTAGGGGGGCGCACGGGGGCACGTGCCCCCTCCCTCCCTGACAGTCTTTTAGGTACTGTGGAGAATCCATTATAGTACCTAATTAAAGGCAAATCACACGATAATAGTGGTTAAAATAACAGAAAGAACATGAGTAAAACTATTGTTTTTATGTTTGTTACTCATTCACGCAAAAACTACTGAACGGATTTCGATGAAACTTATTGAGTAAAAGAGGTTATAGATCATAGGCTACACCAAGAGCAGATTTATGTGAGGGCACGAAGGCATGCCCTCCACCCCCTCCGTTATAGTACATAATTAAAGGCAAATCAGGAACTTAGTACTTGAAATTTGTAGATAGGTTCTTTGTATAGTTTAAGGAAGAAATTTGGATAAATCTACCCAAGGGTTTCTCCTTTAATGTAATATTGGTTCAAAGGTTGTATAGAATCCGTCAGTTTTGAAGACATCTGAAATTTTGGATGTACGAATAACTTATATTTTAAAAAAATAATTAAATTATTTATTTAAAATGATCTTTCACGAAACTTTATGTGGCAGACCAAATTCCACGCGAGCGAAGCCGCGGGCATAAGGTAGTGATTTAATAAGTGTTAGAATATTTTTCAATTGTTAATTAAATTCCTCATAAATTTATGTTAACTTTAAGGTGCTCCGCGATCGATACGCCAAACATTGATAATTTTTTATTTATTTCTTGACCCATTTTGAACCTCAACAATATATGTATTGTTGAGGTTCAAAATATGTTAGAAATAAATAAAAAACTATCGATGGTTAGCTTATCAATCGGACTACCGTAAAGTTGATATCGATTTCTGATTAGTTTATTTAAGTAAATAAAAATAATTCCAAAACTTATAAAATATGTTTTTATTAAATTAATATTTGATTTGTTCAATGAAAAACACAATTTTTATAAGTAAAGTTGATTTAAATATTATGCTAATGGCATTGACGCTCCCTACCGGCGTCTCCCGCCATCTTCCACTCACTCGAGTTCGGGGCGTCCTAAGGATAGGACCTCTCCATTTATGTCTCTCTCGTGAGAAGGGCGTCCAGGGAAGAAGACCTCTCCAGTTATTATCAATAGAGTACGACGCGTCCAGGGAAGAAGACCTTCCAGTTATTCATCTTTTTTTGAGTACAAGGTGTCCAGAAGACAGGATCTTCAAGTTGTTAAGAAGAACGGTATCATATATTGATTCGGAGGGAGTTTCAAGACAGAGATTGGTACATACATCTGTGAGTGTTTATTTGAATCATTGTACTTTGAGAATTGTGTTTGTAATTTAAAAATTTGTTCTAGTTATCCCGACTTTAAAATTAATTATCATTGACCCATGGAGATTGATCAAATATTGTTTTGTTTTGTTTTCTTTGTAATAATTTAAATTTTGTAATAAAATAAAATTAACGTTGATTTTTAATTAACTAACTCTCCATGATATCATATTATATATCTTGAATTGTATTAAAATTTTAAATTCTTAAGAGTATGTATTTATTTATTTGTATGCATCAACGCTGTATGATTTACTGATTATTTTTTTTTATTTAGGGTAAACAAAAACAGACGAAGAGAACAACTGCTTTCTTCAAATTCTGTAAAGCTGAAAGTGGTATTTTGTTGTGCACGGACGTGGCAGCGCGAGGCTTAGATATTGCAGCCGTCGATTGGATTGTTCAGTATGATCCACCCAGTAATCCTAAGGTGCACTGAAGTTATTATTAATTATTTATTTACTCATATTATTAATCATATTTTATTTACTCATATTATTAATTATTTATTTACTCATATTATTAATCATATTTTATTTACTCATATTATTAATTATTTATTTACTCATTGGTTGATATTATTTATCAATGAGCTACTCAAAGTATTATCATCTACTCAGTCTATTATTGTTAATACATTCTGTTTGAGCCGTTTTTTATTTCCTTTGTTTTTTTATTTTTTTTTCTGTTCGCTATTGAATGATAGCAAAGTTTCCTGTTTTCGTTATCTGAATTATTAGTTAAAATTTTATTGTTGTTAATGAACTGAGAGAATATTGTTTTTCTGATGTTTAAGTGTTCATAATATGTATTAATTATTTCAACCTTTCAAAGATAACAGTTCGAGTTCTGCGATTGTTTACTATTTTCTTATTATCATTGGAATGCAGAGGAGACCACAAGTGGACATCGATCGCCGATCGATCTTACAGGTCCCATTTTTTTGTTGCTTCACAGTCACCGACTGAATTGTTCCAGCTGCCAGCTACACCTTTTGTGAATGACTCCTAGCACTGTCAACAGGTATTTGGGTACCCAATAACCGCACAACAATATAAAAAAATGCATTTTTTTGGAAAAGACATTTAATTGATTAGTGCACGACATTTTGTTTATTCAGTAAATTTATTTATTTATTTTAATAATAAATAACCAGTTAAATGATCTCTAGGTTTTTTTTTTCTCTTATTTTAAACTAATAGTTTTATTTCTTATTTTGTTAAATGTATGAACCATTCGATGTATAATATCTTTAGTAATTTATAGGGACAAAGTTTACTTTTTTTTTCAGAAAAACAAAATGGTTGTAATCTCTCTTTTCATTAAATTTATTTGTCAAGTTATTATTTTGTTCTTCTTTTTCCGTGTTTCCAATTAATAATAGTTTTATTTTATTTTAACATACATCTGTTGTTGTTTTTTTATTAACATTTATTTTTCATTTATTATGAGCTCGAAATTTAACCAGCATTAGTTGATCCGGGGTAAGAGATTTACGCCAGATTGATTTTTTTTCTTTATGGTGTCGCTCTCCTCAACACATTCAACGTTACTTTATGCTACTATGGCTAATTGGGTAATGCTGAAGTGGGAGCCCTAAATTTTTCTTATGCAGAAATAATTAGGATTGGGACTTTAATGAATATCAGGTATTATACACGCTCAGAGAGAGAAAGTTGTGATTTTTTTTTCATGTTTTTCAAAGAAAATTGTTTGTTTGTTTGTTTATTTGGGCTTTAAGGCGTAAAACCCCAGGTTCATCAACGCCTGAAATTCGTTTGTTTTTATCAAGATTTGAGAAACTAGTTAAAATATATAGATATTGAAAAAAAAAAATATATTGAGCTTATAAATGACATACATACAGTATACACATATATACATCAATATATACACACACATACATACATAAAAACACATACATAAACATATAAATATACATATTCTATATAGAAATTATTCATCTCTATACTTTATTTAACAGTTTGTGGGTTTTAAGAAAATTAAGTATGGATTGGATTAATTATAATTAAAAGAAAATTTATTCATTTTTATTTTAATTTTTCAAATTTAATTTATTATAATTGAATTTTAAAATTTAATCGATGACATTTTTCATCTTTTCTAATGTAACGATAATTCTGTCACTGTTGAACTTTTCAATTTTCTGGGCAGCTTCTTTTGAAGCCAACTTAACACCGTTAAGAGAGTTCTGCAGAGACTGATAAAAAATGATAGTCTGACGGGCTTTAAGGTAAATGCATCAAAACTTCCCAGCCAATCTCATTATTTGTTGATTGTAGAGTGTCCAATAAATGGTTTGACCAGGCTTTGAGCAGCTCTTGATGAACTATTCTGCCAAACACTTAACATTACCTTCCTTCGTGTGATTACGGCCCTTGCATCCATACGTGAAACTTCTCAGAACTTCCACCACAATATAGTTCATACATTATTGTTGTATGTGATCCACTTTTCATTACCCATAATGATTAGGTTTCATATCAGAAGTGATTTTAATTTCTGTTCATCATCTGTAATTTTATTATATCTGTCACTACTTTAATTTATGTTATTCTGTTACTATTTTAATATTCGTTATCTTTTTGAGTCATTCATTCAAGTAAGTAAAAAAACCTTTTTCCAGTCAAACATTTTTTCTTTATTTAAAAATACATTTCAACTTCTTCAGTCATTTTCAATTTTCATCTCTTGGAGTTTGCAATGTACTCCAAATACTAAAATAAAAATTTAAATTATTTGACAATCTACTAAAAGGTTAATAATGTGCAAATTTATAACTTAAAAAAAATATTTAAATTAAATAAAAAATGGACTTATAAGAGATGAAAATTGAAAATGACTGAAGAAGTTGAAACGTATTTTTAAATAAAGAAAAAATGTTTGACTGGAAAAAGGTTTTTTTACTTACTTGAAGAATGACTCAAAAATATGTACTCCAGTAACATAAACAAGAGAATTAAAATATTCGTTATCTTTAACCCTTTAGCGACTGAATACGGCCGGGTCAGAGCGGGCAAAAAGGATGATGGGAAACTATAAGGAATTAAATAAAAAAACATGATTTCAGAGTCAAAAAGTAATCGGTTCAGCGGGCTGGCTGGACTGAGTGGTAGAAAAGTCAACCATGCCCGCTGAACCGATTACTTTTTGACTCTGAAATCATGTTTATTTATTTAATTCCTTATAGTTTCCCATCATTCTTTTTGATCCGGACTTGGAATGGTGAATGGACGGGCACTGGTGAATTAAAAAAAATATTTAAAAAAAAAATTTTTAATTACTGTATATTAATTTTAATTATTTAAAAAATTATACAATTATATACTTTATTTTTTTGAAATGTCTATGTACAAATTTATATATATACTTTGTTTTTTTTTAAATGTCTATATACAAATTTATACAATTAAAAATTCTTTTAAGTGTAATAAATGCCGAAACACAACAGACACACTTTACGAAAAATAATATAGCCAAAAATGAATTTTTACGACATCTGTTGTCAAGAAAAAGTATTTCAGCTTGTCATGCGGACACCTAGATGGCTCTAGGAACTGAACTACTATTGTAGCTCACGGTCTAGAAACGCCGGAGAAGCAAAACTATTATAATAGTCCATAGTCCGTGGAGCCCACCTGACACCGAAATATTATAATAGTCCATGCTCCCCACGGCACGGCACGCTCGGACTATTATAGTAGTTCACGGTCGCTAAAGGGTTAATTATCATATCTATTCACTATTTTATCGTATCTAGTCAAATTATTATCAATGGGCCATTTTACCCTTTTCCGAATTGAAAAAGTAAAATATGATAAAAATGACATCATGAAATCTGCAATTTCAAAATAACTTTTGACTAAGTTAACCAAAGAAGCTACACTTTATATTTAGAATCTGTGAACTGTTACCTTTCAATCACACTTTAGTGTGCCTTTATTGATTAAATATTATAGAGATGTTCTATTTAAAGCCATCCGTTGAGAAAATTACTTTTTAACCAGTTATAATATTTCCTTCCTGGATAATGAAATGTTAAGGCTCTTGTTAGGATAAATGGATTTTTTTATTAATTAATATTTAGAAAAATCAGTCTTCAGTTTTCCTAATAACTTTGATTACTTTCTCTTACCAAGTAGAAATATCTTTATACTTGAGAGGACAATAATAATGTAATAGTTTTTTTTTATTATTTATTTATTGATATTTACAACTGTATTCCAATAATACAACAAGTAAATAGGCTAAATGATATATAATGACAAGTAGAGAAACTACCCACTGGTAGTATTCAAATCAAAGTTCAACTAAGAAGGTCACGTGGCCATCTTCTTTTCAGACACCTCGGAGGATTATCGGGAATTGAAGAGGAAGCTAGGTTTGAAACTAGAGGGTTTGAATGGGAATGAAGTTTGTTATAAAAGGATAGATACCTGGTTCGGGCCAAATCAACAACAAATGGGACATTAAGGTCGTTATGGATGATTTTATTCTTAACAAAATAAGGAGCATTGAGGATTTTACGAAGGATTTTGGATTGTAAGGATTGGATACGAGAGGAATTCGATGGCTTAGTGGAGCCCCAAAGCTCTACTCCGTAAGTCCAAATAGGTCGTATGATGGTCATGTAGATGAGTCTTTTGTAGTTAATTGGAAGCTTAGAGCGTTTGTCTAGTAAGTGTTGAAGTAACCTGAAACGTTTCTTGTCTTTTCAGTCTTGTATGAGGATTCCAGGTTAACCCTTTGTCGAGACACAACCCTAAGTATTGGATCTGTTCTGCAGGCACCAGTGGGGTATTATTAAAGGATACTGAAGGGCAGGAAGTCATTGGTTTACGACGTAAGGTAAAAGTGATTTGATGCGATTTTTGACAATTTATTTTAATTCTCCAGTTTTGACACAATTCTTCAAGATCAGTGATATGGGATTGGAGGCTTTGTGATACTATAACTGGATTGGTGTTGACTGATAATACACATGTATCATCAGCAAATGTGGTAAGGATAGTATTAGGATGAGTTGGGATGTCGCTGTATAAACTTTATGAAGGATTGGGCCAAGGATACTACCTTGAGGAATATAATAGGCAATGTGAGTGCATTTGTTTCTGCATTAAGGTATTAAATTTGTTGTTAAATTTTTTAGGAATACATCCATCGAGTTGGAAGAACAGCTCGTGGTGAAGGGAGTAGTGGTCATGCATTGCTGCTGCTGCGGCCTGAAGAACTTTCATTTCTGCATTATCTTAAAAAGGCCAAAGTACCTTTAAATGAGTTAGATTTACATTGGAGTATTCCAGATATTCAGCTAATGGTAAGAATTTTATTTCCTATGCTCGCTTTATTATAATATTTTTGTTGCTTGTCTCTATTTACTTATAAACTATAAAAATATAAAAACGTTAAATTTTCTTAAATATCAATGATTATATGGAGAGGAAAATAGTTGACTGGATATATAAGGGAGCTTGTGAAGCATCAGGACTTTGAGGAATGTTTGAATGGAGCCGAAAAATCAGCTTGGATTTCTTTTAAAAATGTTTTGAAAGAATTTCTTGGAAATAAAAAAAAACAGAAAACTACAGAGAACTATTTTCTGATCTTCTACAAAATTATAAGGCTTTAGATGTAAGGAAGAAATCGTTAGGGGTGCATTCAGTAAAAAAACCTTAATAAGTGTAACTTATTTATTGTGTGCCGACGTTTCGGCCTACAATGTAAGCCATCTTCAGGGCAAATATACCAAGCCTACATTGTAGGCCGAAACGTCGGCACACAATAAATAAGTTACACTTATTAAGGTGTTTGTATTGACTGCACCCCTAACGATTTCTTCCTTACATTTGAAGTTACTGTCAACCAATTCTTCTCTAATATAAGGCTTTAGGATGTAATATGTCTAAAAATACATTTTCTTGACTCGCATTTGGATTTCTTTGCTGAAAATCTTCGGGCTGTGAGTGATGAACACGGTGAGCGATTCCATCAAGAAATATCCACTCTGGAGAAACGATACCAGGGAGGGAAAGTGGAATCCAAATATGTAGGCAGACTATTATTGGTCTTGGAAAAGAGATGTAGCAGCCACAAAATACAGCAGGAAATCATCAAAGGCTACATTTTGATTTAAATTACAATATGAAAGCTGATTAAATAAAATTGCTTGTTTTAACACTATATTATTTTTTTATTTTGAAATTACATAAAATCCTTGCTGCTGAGACAAAAATGCTTTTTAAATTTGCAATCAGAGCACCAAATTCTAAAAGAAACAGCCATTGTAATTCATTATCACACAGACAAAAAGTTAAATTTTGTTGTCCAGTGTAATAGTGTTTAATTTGTTTTTTATTATTAATAGTGATTAAATACATTTTTTTTTTATTTGTCTTCATAGCTTGAGAAGCTGATGCATGACAATAAAGCATTTGGTCTTGCTGCTGTGGGTGCCTTCAAGTCTTGTGTAAAGTCGTATGGCTCTCATCAGCTTAAAAAAGTGTTTGACATCAATATACTTGATTTGACCAAGCTTGCAAAAACATTTGGATTGGATGTTCCGCCAAGTGTTGATTTGAGTATCCTTTTTTATTGATGGTTAAATTTAAGTATTTATCTTATTTGATATAATTTTACTATTTGTTTTTATTTATTTATGAATTTACAGTGGAGCATCGATTACCCGTACGTCCAATTAACGGAACTATTTTTTGAAGGAGTTAGACCTCAAGAAAGACAGGTTGTCGTAGGAAACTATATCTTTAAGAGGTTGGAGGAGTTTAGTTACCTCTCAGGTCACAGCAACAAGTAATGTTTCCATTGAATTATAGCGAAGGAATAGAAATAACCCACACAGGATAGAAATAATCTCCTGGTCTTGAGAGGAAGATCCTTCGAAGAATCTATGGGCCGGTAAGGGACGAGGAAGGCTGGAGAAGAAGAAGAAATGAGGAACTCTATGAGCTGCTCCAGGCTACAGATGTTGTGACCTTTGGGCAGGGCATGTTGCACAGATGATTCCCGATGAAATGTCTAAAAGAGTCATGGAAGAGAACTCCCAAGCTCCGGTGGATGAATGGAGTGGTACAAGACCCACGAGACCTGCTTGGAGTCTGAAATTGGAAGGCTGAGCCGAATGGCGGAGGCTCATAAAGACTCATAGAGGACCCATCGCAGGGTTGTAGCGCCATCTGATAGATATACAGATGGATTGTTAAAATTATTGTTATTTTAAATAAAATTTAACGAAAAATAAAATGAATTTTTCCATGAACGCCAAAAAGGGGGCCCTAATCATTTCTCGGAAACAGCAAAAAAAAAATTAACTTAGACTTCAATTGGTATTTGCTTACTAGGAATTGTAAATCTAATTAGGTAATTTCATTTGTTTCTCTGAATCCCTTCCTATTCATTTGGCTGGTATTTATTTTTTAGTGAATTTCGATTATGCGAACCACCCCTGACAACATTAGTTCGGATGTTCGACGTTCCACTTTATTTTATTTATTATAATTTATTCTTTAAATAGGAGAACAAAAAACCTATATTTCCAGTAAAAAAAGTTTTATTCTTTATTTTCGAGATACGTTTCGGCCTAGGCCATTCTCAATCTTCTATTCTAATTGTTTCATTTTTTTTAACTTATTATATGGTTAACAATTTGACCATAAGTCATTCATCTGTAAAAACATGCATAAATTCTATAATTATAACAATATAAATAATTCAATACATAAAACTGTATATAAAATATTTTTATTGTCCAACAAATAACCAAAAATAAAGCATAGATACCTCAATATAAGTTGGTTTATTCCATTTCAAAATTTTTTTCAAATTCAGAGGGAACCATATCCTCCATAGTCATTTAATAATAAGTCAATCTTTGATCTTAGTATATTATGATCTTTCATATTATTTTTGAAATTATTTAAATAAAATAATATTTAATATTATACATAAACAACTCTCAAATTAAATAAATGAATAAATAAAAACAAACAATCATATTGATAATTATTCTGACATTATGTTATATTTCAATTGTTTTAATAAATTAAATTACTATGGCTGGTTCAGGTGAAGTTTAGAAGGCAATTATTATAATTTGTTTGTTAACTGTTTATGCACAACATATCCCAGTTAACTGTTAACTGACTTTAAATTATAGTAGTAATTGGGTACACATCCTGGGCTCAAGGCGTGGATTGACACTGTAGGATTGGAAGATTCTCCTGGGGCTCATTCAGCCTCTTTGGTTACCTTGGATTGGGAGAAGAAATTAGTGTTGAGCATGATTTTTGCCTAATAATCTCATATTAAAAACTGTTAATTGGCTTAGAAATTGTTCTGTTCTCGCCTTTTATTGAACCCAAGACTCAAGGGTCATCAGTTTCTTTTTAACACTATTACACATATTATGTAATATTGATAGTGATAACAATAATGTTGACAAATGAAGGGCTATGGATATTATTAAAGAAGGTGTCAATGTTTAAATTACATATAGAATAGTGAATGAAGAAAAATAATATGAGCTTAAGAGTTGTGGTTTGTTGTTAGTTGCTTATTGTAATTTTTATTTATTATGCATCCTCATACAGGACTGAATAGACAAGAAACTGCTCATCGTTTTCGCCTACTTCAACATTTACCGGACAAACGTTCTAAGCTCCCAATTAATTACAGAAGACTCATTTACATGACAGTTATCAGACCTATTTGGACATATGGAGTTGAGCTTTGGGGCTCTACTAAACCACCCGATACATCTCATATCGAATCCTTACAATCCAAAATCTTTCATGCAATCCTGAATGCTCCTTATTATGTCACAAACAAACTCATCCCGTCATGATCTTAATATCCTATATGTTGCTGATTTGGCCCAAACTAGATACCTATCCTTCCTTGAAAAGCTCCATACACACTTAAATCCGCTAGTCTCTCAACTTGCTTCCCATAATATTCCTGATAACCCTCCGAGGTGTCTGAAAAGAAGATGGCATCGAGACCTTCTACTATAGAACTTTATTGGAGTGCTATCAATGTGTAGTTTCTCCACAAGGTTTTTTTTTTTTTTTTCATGTCCTTTGTTCGTACAGCAGATTTACTTGATGTAATATAATTACAGTTGTAAATATCAATAAATTATTCTAAAAAACAAAAAATTATCATACTTCCGGTTCATAAATAAATACTAGTTTGATAAAATTAGGTGTGCTGTATTCTACCCAAAAGAATTAAACAAGATAGAAAATTTATTATTATTTTATAATAAATGCAAAATGTCCCAGATTGCAAGGTTTATGTATTGTTTTCTCATTTTGTGCTCAATATTATTTGGTTCTAAATGGATATAATGGATAAAAAAAGAGCCTTTTGTTGAATTTTAGAGTCAGTATGAATGACTTCCGAACTTTGAATAAATTTGTGTATCATATTGGTCCTCTTCTGCAACATCTTTCTGCATATCATCAACATTAAATTCTGCTGACTCAGATGTATCTAATTGTGTTTTTATTTTCTAAAATGGGGCATTTTCATCATAAGCTATTCTATAAGAGTTGATATGCCTTATTTTTCGTTTTTATTTTATTTTTTTTTTGTTGCTGAAGTTAAATTTTGGTTGAACTCAGGGTCAGAATTATCAATTTTTAATCCAATTCCAAACAGGATGTCAGTAATGTTGGGACTACAATTTTTTTTTTTTCAATTGGGCCCATGTTCATTTCAACTGGTTCTTTCTCTCCAATTTCTTCTTCACTTAACACTTTTTTATACTGGCCCTATAATCAAGTTTTTTTAAAAATATTTTATTTTATTTTATTTTAAAATATATACAAATTTTAAAACTTTGGTGGGATAATCCCTTGTAATGAAAATGAGTTTACTTACAACGGTTACTGTTTAATATGTTCTTGCTGTTGGTAACTTTTATTTAATACAAAATTTATATATAACATATTACAAAATGCATATTATTTATAAGTGTGTGTTTTGCTCGTTTGTGTCTATATTTTGGTGTTGTTTTTGTATAATTTACTATTTCTTGTATGAGTGTATTATCTGAAAGTTAGCATGAGGTGAAGAATCTGAGGGTTCGTTGGTACATATATGAATTTTTGTATTTTGTATTGTTAGGATGTCCAGTTCTTTGTGCATTGTGGTGATTTGAGTATATATTGGATAATTTTTTATGATTCTTAGACATTTGTTTTGTATAATCCAGTTGAAAAATGTAGTTAATAGGTCGGTTAGTATTGTTTCAGCTAAAACCAAGATACAACTAAGATAGTGAGTCTTTGAGGTCTGCATCGTTGGCTATTTCAGGCCCCTCCGCCTTTAGGGGAGGTTTCTCATTCCAAGGGCCAACGAGTGCTCTACCTCCATCTGCTCATTAGGACTTATTGGCTCTTGATTGCGAGATTGGCATTCAAGGAGGATAGGCTGTATATCGCGCATCACTCCCACTTTAGACCTCTCACACAAACATTTATGTATTGCATTTTTTTCTGGACTAAAATTGTAATAAGAATTTGTAAATGTCGGAAACGATGTACCTTCCATAAAAAACCCTTTATTTTTCTACCAGAGAATATTTATTTCATCAAACCAGTTTTAATCTATAATATTATATCTACGAGTCGTTAGTTTTTAGCAATGCTAGGTGTAGTTTTTATTTTTTTTAATAATCATTTTTGTTTATTACTAACACATTGATTGGTTGTTTTATCCTTTAAACTTTTTAACATACCTATTGTAATAAATTTATGTTTTTGTCATTGGATATTTGTATGCATTATTTCCTTAGCTTTGTTTTAGACATAAAGGTAAGACAAAAACGTAATGGATGAGGTGGTTTTGGAGGTGAAAACCAGCACAGGGGAAAGAGGTCTCACAAATTCATCCAACCGAAGCAAAGATAATGTTCGCCACTGGTACAAGAATGGATTTTTCCTTTAAATTGTATAGAAAGAAATTATTTTTTATAATTATTGGTCAGCTGTACTGAATTTTAAATATTTTTATTTTAAAGAGAAAAGATATGCCCCCGGCCCACAGTGGAACGAGCGTTAGGGAGGACTGGACATTCATTAATATCTCCGCTTCTGGTTCTCCTAAAATAAGGCTATTGGTACTGTTTTAAAGCTTTACGAATGGACTATTTAATTATATGATTAACAGGATCAGATCTTTTAGGGGAACATGTAAAAATTCTCGATTTGATATTTCGATGTTAGATAATTTATTATCTATCATCGTACCATTTATTGTACCTATACACTACGAGAATAGGTACAATACAGTATTCTATGGAAAGACAGATACATAGGTATTAAATAAAGTTATACAAAGGAAAAAGTAACAAATAAAAAAATTTAATCATTGAATAAAATTAATATAATAATTGATAATTACTTTTGTTAGTCAATATACTAGGTATAATTGATGCATCAAAATTATAATAAATGTAGGTGCCTATATAAAATTGTTTTATTTAAATAACGATCACAATTAAACCAAAATTAACAACTTAATTTTAATTAGGATTTGTTTTTCTATATTCTAAGTAACAATAAGTGATTGTGCTTCTGGTAATAAATCACGTTTAATGTTTATTATTTTCGGTCTAAGAGTCTAAATTAAAGGATCCGAATTTTCATCAGATTTGAATCTTTTTTTCATGATAAAAGCGAACATATCCTGAACATTTTCTAAAATTTTCTGTTTGTCTCCGTCTTTGTCAATCGGATAATTGTTTGAATGACTGAGAATGAGATGGTATACTTGCGGCTGTATATGATGATGGTGAAGGTAGATCCTTAACTAACATCTTCCGGAACAATGAAATCCAAATTTTACCAGTTTTAATGCTTCTCCAGAAAATAATTGATATTCCTGTAGGACGAAATCCAGCGAGAGTACAAGTTACCACTGAATTTTCTTAATTTTTCCCGTAAGCAGAATTTGCGGTATTTGAAATTTGTTCCAGTCCAACCGAATTAATCCCTGCTTCCAATGCAAAGTCATAATCTTTAAAACTTATATGATTAAATTGAAAAACTTGACGATTAGGAACCATTGCACCTATGTCGTTCAAATACCACACACTAACTGAGTTTCATTGTTAATACTATTATGGTTATAATGATAAGGATTATTCGGATAATTGAGTGTAAACAAACATTGGTAAAAAAAAGAAAACTTGCGTAAAGTAGGCGCCAATAACTACAGAAATTATTTTAAATTAATTCTCAAGGCCCAGAAAAAGAAAGAAAAACTCATTTTCTCGGAAAATAGCACCTAGTAGCAGAATCTGACTAATGGAAAAAAAAACTTCAAACATTCTAGTTATCTACTGTGATGGTAGTTTTTTGGGCGATTTTAAGCGATTTACACAATTAATTTTTTTAGTTTTATCCCCCAATTTTTACCAAAAATCCCAGACGTTTGAAATAATCCCAAGTTTTATTTGCCTAAAATATCTTATTATGGGTGTGTTGTTTTCCAGTAGGTGCACAATTAATTTAAGGCATTACCTCAAACAGTGGATTGCTTTAAAATATGAGACTTTTTAGAAAAATTTATATTTCAATTCACATTTTTTTATTTGATTTGATTTCACAAAGAATTTATCTATGGATTTTGTTGAGAAGAAGTATAATGTATAATTTAAGATCAAAATAAAGGACAAATTTAGTTATTAGAGAATTGGTCCAATATCCAACGAATGCGTTGATTCGTTCCACTGTGCGGCCGGGGTTCGTACCCGGAACCTCGGTCTCTCCATGACAAAGGATACGGAGAGACAGAGGTTCCGGGTTCGAATCCCGGCTGGGAGCATATCTTTTCTCTTTAAAATAAGAAAGAAATTATTATTTGTTATTTTTAATTTGTTCATTGAAGTAGGTAAATTTAGTTACCTTTACATTTTTAATTTCTCAGTATATCTCATAATCATGATATGTTTTATTAATCTAAATCTTGATTTATCATAAAAAAAATTATGTAGATATTGATTTTACCTAATTGACAGAAATGATTGTTGATGCTAATCATGTATGAACTCATCATGTACAGTTAGCTAACTGATGTATATATTTTTTATAACATCTCCGTTATTCATTCTGAAAGATAATATCCATAACTTTCTTAAATATCTATAACCTTCTTAAATATCTATAACCTTCTTAAATATCTATAGCCTTGCTTATTTTTTATTTTGGACTCCAATGCTACTTTGTTCCAATTTGCAAATATGCTCATTAAAATATTATCCAAGTATTTGAGTGAAAAAAATTAATAATTATCTTGTTACTATTATCATTGATGGTTTTAAAAAAATTTGCGAAATAGAGAACTATTGATTAAAAAAATTCTAAGTTCTTCCGTAATAATCAAATATTTTACAAATTAACTTTTGTAATTATAAATTTACTAGCTTTTGCCCCCGCGGCAATTTTTAATAAATTTTAAATAAATAATTTAATTTTTTTTTTAACTAAAGTTACTCGTACATCCAAAATTTAAGATGTCTAACTTCAAAACTGACGGATTCTATACAATCTTTGAACCCCTATTATATTAAAGAGGAAACCCTCGGGGGTGGAATTGTCCAAATTTCTTTCTTAATAAAAAGAACCTATCTGCAAATTTCAAGATGATAAGTTCTTGATTTGCCTTTAATTTTGTAATATAATGGATTCTCCACAGAACATAAAAAACTGTCTGGGGGGCTCGTGCCCCTGTCCCCCCCTAAATCTGGCCTTGCTATAGCCTATGTGTTATTATGATGTATAACCTATATTACTCAATAAGTTTCATCCAAATTCTTTCAGTATTTTTTGCGTGAATAAGTAACAAACAAACATACAAACTTTCGCATTTGTAATATTAGTAGGATTTCAAAACAATAGTTTTACTCATGTTCATTCTGTTGTTATAACAACTATTATCATGTGATTTGCCTTTAATTATGTAGTATAATGGATTCTCAACAGTACCTAAAAAAACTGTCGGGGGGCAAGTGCCCCCGTGCCCCCCCCCATAAATCCACTCTTGCTGTAGACTATGTGTTATTCTGATGTATAACCTATATTACTTTAAAGTTTCATCCAAACCGGTTCAGTAGTTTTTGCGTGAAAGAGAGACAAATATACAAACTTTCACATTTATATTAGTAGGATGTTTAAAGATCGACTATTCATAGTTGTAATTTATCAATTTCCATCAATGATTTGTTTTTTTACAATTATTTCAAATTGATGTTTGTATATAAATAATTTAATAATATATTAAATAATAATATATTTAATAATAATTAAATTTAATAACTCTTGTTGTTTATAAATATTTATTGTAAAAAAGTGGTTAGCTACCACTGTATAAAAAAAAAGATTTACTGATATTTTAATATATTAAGATTACCTCGACTGCCAATCCATATAGTTCCTGTTAGTTTGGATTAGTTTATAGAGAATATTCTGTTAGATTAAACAAATTAATAAAGTTCTACCATATTCCGCTTATCTTGGCTCATCAATAACATTTTTAGAACAGAAGGAGTGTAGTAAACACAAGGAATTAAAGAAGCTTTGTAACGTTTTGTATTATTGCGTTGTAACATATGAAATGTCAGTGAAGGTGTAAATTTAAATTATTTGCAAAAAAATGATTAAACAATACTTTTATTCACAAAACCTTAGTGGTTTCTGGTTAAGACCGTGCTGTTAAATTTATCTTCGCCAACGTTTCACCAGACATGCTGCTGGCTTCTTCAAGGCTGGATCGAGAATGAAGATGCTCTGATAACCCGTGGCTTTATATAGATTTTGTTCGGGTAAACCCGTTTTCTTCCTTCTAGGACCTCTCCATTATCTTCACTCTTCGAGTTATATTCTCCCAATAGAGGCTAATTAAATACTCTTTCAAGTTTCCACGGCCACTATTTATTCACAAAACTTTTTTGGTTTCTGGTTAAGACCGCATTGTTAAATTTATCGTATTAATTATTAATTTATACTTTTATTAATCAAAATAGGATCCTTCAATTTCAATACACTTCTCCCAACGTGAAATAACTATTTCTATAGAAATTAGGCTACCAGGACTCGTAACCAGGCCAGGCAAATTCATTCTCTTCACCGTTATATGTTGGAAATTGAATATCAAGTATAACGTTCCTGCAATAAAAAGCTTCAACCAATACCATTTCACTTACCATACTACCATTTACCATACAATTTCTACTGAAGGCTTAACTCAAAAATTCCACCTCTTTAAGAAATTAGGTTTCATGGAAGAAGCAAAGTCTTGGAAGGCCAATTTCAGGGCATTTTCGTTGTCAAATGTTTTATTTCTTAAAAAAATTATCCAAACAACGGAAAGAGTAAAAATCAGTTGGAGAAAAGTCCATAGAATATGGTGGGTGAGGAAGGATCTCTATATTCAGCTTCTAGAGCTTTTGCACGGTCAACCTTGAAGTGTGTGGGCGTGCGTTGTCATGGAGCAGAATAGGACCTTTTCAGTTAACCAGATCAGGTTATTTCTTAACCAATTTTCGGTTAAACCTTTCAAATTCTTCGCAGTAACTGTTGGCAGTGATGGTTTCATTAGGTGGCAAAAAAGAATAGTGGATTAAACCAGCCATACTCCACCAATCAGTAATTTTGGGAGGTAAAGGTTTGATTTAGGCATATGCTGAGGTTTTTCATTTTTATCTAACCACTGTCCAGATCTCGTGAGGTTATCGTATAACTTCCACTTTTCATCGCAGGTGATCAAACGATCCAAAAATAGGCTCATTTCAGTTTCGCAACAGAAGTGAGGAGCACGTTTCCAATCGGGTGAGCTTCTAGGCCTCGGTTAATTCATGTATTTCCAACCCATATTTCCAGCTTTTTTATCTTACCAAGCTCCTTAAGGTGCGTGCCTAGAAACAGTCAAGGCACTTGATCCAAGTTGTGAACCTAATTCTAGAGAAAATATTAGTCCTGGCCGGGATTCGAACCCGGGTTCTCCTTATCTCTAGCGTGTATGTACATCACAAAAATTTCGATTTATTATATTTAATAATAATGTATTTATAATAATAATAATAATAACTATTATATTTATAATAAATAGTTAGGTAAAAAAAAGTGTTTTGTATCTCAGGAATATGCTCGTCCATCCAAAGATTTTTTAAAAATATTTTATTTTTGATTGTTTAATGTAAAATTTGTAATTTAAACTAGCATATAAATTTAGTTAGGCTTTTATATGTCGAAATTTAATCATTGCATCTGTTTTTACTTTTCTATTTCTTTAAAAATATTTTAATTTGAATAATGCTTTGGACGTGAAAGCTGTGCTAAATGCAATTATGTGTGATACCGAATATGATATTGTTCAAGAGAAAGCGACTTTCCTAGAAATAATTTTTAAATATAATTTGATATATTTTTATTTTTAAAGAGAAAAGATAGGCCCTCGGCTGGGATCTTGAATAATAATTTGATATACTTAGTCGTTTTTAAAATGTAATTTTGTATTTGTTTCAGTGTTCCTTGAGAAGCTGTCTTAAAAAAAAAAATCTATATAACATATCATCTTTATTTTTAAATAAACTGTTATAGTATTTCTTTAATATATATGTATATATAATGTTTGTATGCCATTTTATAAGAAAATAAAGACTGAATTGTGTTCCTCCAGATTATAGTTAATTTTGAAATTTTATTGGGATAAATTATATGTCATATCACCTAGTTCCTGATCAGTTCTAGCTTTGATGTTCACATTTTCTAATATTTTATGATCTGAGTAAACTATAAATGTTCCCAACAAGAAGGTCCAATTTCTCTATTTCATTGTAAAGGTTTCCGTCCCTTATATAACTTATAAAAAAATTATAATTTTCGGATCTAAGTGCTTGAACAGGACAACGTCTGTCGGTTCAGCTAGGAAGGAAGCCAGGGCGGAAAAAGTCTGAGGAAGATGGATGGTGAAAAAGAAGCAGGTAGACGAGGAAAGTGAAAATGTACCATAGATTCTTTGTTTATACGTGCCGTAAGAACAAAAGGACATGAGATGTAATCTATCCATGTCACCTTGTTTTTGCATGTAAAAACCCTCCACCAAGGAAATAAAGAAGGATTATGTATCTACAAGGGTCTACTAGACCAATCTTTTAAACAGCTATCAGGTAGAGAAAACCATGTTGCTGACTCTATAAGTAGACAAGTGAGCCACATTGAAGCAATTTCCTTAAAAAATATTATGAAATTGTAAAGATGAAATTGATCCGTTTATATGTGAACAAATGAAAAACATTCATTGATTATGGACAAACAAAATAAGAGAACATTACAAAAGACTTTGTTTATTTCTTCTGGTTTAGACCGTGCAGATAAATTTCTCGCCAACATTTCGTCAACCATGCTGCTGACTTCCTCAGGGCTGAGATGAGAATGAGTCTTTGCTTTTTTTACTACTGAAAATTTCCATTCTAAAGGAAAATAAGTAAGTCGAAGAGTAGAATTGTAGATGTCAGAAAAATTAAGCCTTTCCTAGGAAGAAGTCGTACAATTTTAGGTCTTATAAGATCATAACCAGGTGATTTTCTGCGCGGTAATTTTTTTTATACAAAATTCAACATCTGAAGGATTGATTGATGGGGGTGGCAAAGTCAGAATTTCTTGGACGTCACAGCTGTGGGTCAGGTAGGTCGTCGTGTGGTTGAAATACGTCTGTGAGATGAGAGGCAAATAGGCCTGCTTTTTCTTTATCACTTCTGGCCCATGAGTTGTCAGATTTACGGAATTTTTTTTTCTCAGAAAAATTTTGAAGAAGAAAACACTTTATTGAAGCATTACAATCTGCCTGTTGTGGGCAATAAGTAATGATGCTATCTTACAATCATTATGTAGCTTACAATCATTCCATAAAAAATCAATGATATAAACTAAATAAATGCATAACAAAAAAATATATAATAAATATAATATAATAATAAATAAATATATACAAGCGAAAAAATATATACAAAAATAAAGTAAAAAAAAAAAATATATATATAATAGAAAAATATAATAATAATAAATAAAACATAAAAGAAATATACTGTACACATTCGTACTCTATTTAAAATTTGCCTGGGGTCCCGAACTGAGCTTCTTCCTCATGAATGAGGGCAGAGCAGGAGTCCAGGAGGCCCCAGCCGCGTCACTGGCATTAAACGGGGCAATGGAAGCTGGTTAAGGGCGCAAGAAAAATTATGAAACAATTTTTATTATGGGGCCCCTAGGCCACGTGTTTGGGCTAGCGCCACCATAAAGGGAAAATGTCCAACAAGTGCCATGAAATGGAAATGACCCCGCTTTAATTGTCGGTTACTTGAGAAAATGAGAAAAAAAAAAGTAGCTATTGGAAGTAAAATTAATTTAAATAAATGCTAAATTATTAAGAACTTGAGAGGAAAAAAAGTTTAATTTAATTAACTAATAAAGTTAATTATCTCTGAACTCTTCTCCACAATCTCAAGGCCTTCTATTACTAAGATAAACGTGATTACAAAGATTTACTAAGAGAAAGGCAAAACAAATATATATTGCTTTACTTACTGAAGCACACTTCACTCTTGCATTAAAGTTTCGCTACCAAGCCTTCCCATCAAAATTAATTACAGGACGTATAAACTGGGAAAAAATTATAGAGGCATAGCGCTTTAACCTACAATTTAGAAGGTATGGTCGGTAACAATATGTAGGAGGATGGTGGAAAGACGTGAAAAATTGCTGGGCGAGTGCCAGGAACGGTTTCCGGCCAGGGCGATCAACTACAGCAGACCACCTTCTCAATCTGGCAAATGCTCGAAATACAGTACGCATACAATACTCACACAGCACATGGCGTATGCCGATGATGTAGTCATCACAGGGTGAACCAAACCAGAATTGTTCGGAGTTGTTTAATAGTTCAAGAGAGCAGCACTAGACTTGGGGCTAAGAATTAATGTGGAAATGACTAAATATATGAAAACCTCAAGACATTCCAGAGAGAGAAAAGATATTGTTGACTAGGGCGGAGACATGTTCCACAGGTGTAGTACATTCAAGTATCTGAGGGAAGTAGTGAAGAAGATAAATGATTTGGAAATTGGATTTAAAGACAGAATGGTAACAGGAGCCAGGTGTTTCTATGATGCAAAACGCTCTTATATCCTGATATCCTCTGTGCTATTAAGAAGTGCAGCCTAGCATTGGTAGGAAACTTGGAAAGAATGGAGTCCGACATGCTGCCTAAAATTATGTTAAATGGTGCACCGTGAAGAAAAATAAATAGGGAAGACCCAGGCGTCGGTGGATGAATGATTTGGAGGAAGTTTTGAGGAGGATAGGGGTAAGGAATTGGGGAACCCTCGCTGAAGACCGAAAGGAATGGAGAAAAATGGTGGCAGAGGCCCAGGTCCTGCAAAGTCTGGACTGCCCAATAATGTGAGTGATTAACTGCAAAAAAATTGGACTTGATAACTTCACTTAAGGCAGATCAGGACATTGATACTGCCATAGAAAATTTAACTACATCTATAAAAAGCACTTTACACCTTAAATCATAAAATTAATAATTTCAAACAGACTGACTTGCCACAGCATATTTGTATCTTATTAAGTGGAAAACGCAGAGGAATATCGAAGTGGTATAGAATACAATACCCAATTGATAAAACTATCTTTACTAAATTAACAAACCTCACGGAAAATCTAACGACTACTGACAAAATATTATGGTTGGCCACCAAAAAGTTCCTTCATTTCAAAGAATTTAACCATCAACTCCTTTACTGAATCTTAGATCTGAGGAAGAAAAATAATAAATCAGTACACAGGTGGGAAGCCTCATCAATGTCCTCACTGTGATTATAAATCAGCACAATCTGGAGCTATGAAAAGTCATATAATGGCCCGTTATACAGGTGAGAAGGTGAGGCCTCATAAATTTTTTTCTCCAGATCATAACAAAACTTGTCCCACTTTATACTTCGATAAATTAATGTTGGAGGGGAAGGCTTGGGAGTAAAACTTGAATGAAGAAAAGGAGAATTGGACCATGATAAAAGGTCGTCCAACGTTTTGATATTGGTTTGGGTGGAGTGAATCTGGGAGATGAAAAATATGTCCAGAATGTCGGGACGATATTTAAGGAATTTAGGCTAATAGATGGGGATATTTGGTGGAAGGATAGAGTAACTCTTGGTGGATTTGACTGTAGAAAGGTTGTTTCCACTACACCCCTTTCCACCTGCAGCATCCTTCAGCAATGAAGAGTGGCCCAAGAGATTGGAATAAGGAATCAAGGAGGTTATAAGAAAGAGAAACACCGGGATGCCAGTATACAGCTTATGCTCATGTAGGATAATGTGATTTGGAAAGGACGAGTCGTTATGGTTACTGAGGTTGATTGGATAGCATCAGTTGGAGTGGAAGGAAGATGAGTAAAGCTATATATATATTTGTTTGTCATGCAAAAATATTTCTTGAGAGTGATCTCAGCCAAATCACCTCCTTCTATAACACAGGCCAACAAAAAAAACCTTTTTGAAAACTTTTTTAATTTTAATAGCTGATCTTGATAGATTTTTATGTGCTGAATCCAAATCTGCTCGTAGTTTTTATGTATCACCCTTAGTTTCCAAGCAAAATGTATTTTATTATATAGTCTAATACCCATTTACAGTATATAGGGAAATCAATGAAACACTGTAGAATCGTAAAAATGGTTTGTATTTACAGTAAAATACTTGGAATAGTAATTTTATGTGATGATACAAGGTTCACTTGTCAACTGGAATTGGTTTATATTTTCTTTCCCTTTTTTCCTTGAAGCTTCTTGTGTAGCTTTTCCTGCGATGAATAGCTTGCTGAACTTCCCGGTGAAGTGACCAACAGTAATCCCCCATCATGTTGGTATTCCAGCGGCCCTGGTAACGTTTTTCCATCACTTTAACGTCCTGGTGAAAACGCTCACCTTGCTCCTCACTAACATCTCCTAAATTTTCCGGGAAGTAATCGAGGTGGCTGCTCAAAAAGTGAACTTTCAGGCTCATCAAACATCCTAACTGTTCAAATTTTTTTAACATGTTAGCAACAATAGCCTTATATTCTGGGTCTTTTTCATTTCCCAAAAACTTGGTGACAACTTGCTTGAATGAAACCCATGCTTCCTTTTCATTTGAGGTCATTGTGGATTCAAAGTTAACGTCAAACATCATTTTTCTAATATCAGGCCCGGTAAAGACGCCTTCTTTCAGTTTAGCTTCTGAAAGGTGTGGAAACTTCTGACAGAGATATTTGAAACAAAGCCCATCTTTAGGCAAAGCCTTTACAAACTGTTTCATGAGACCTAACTTAATATGTAGTGGTGGTAGGAGCACGTTTTTTGGATCTACAAGGTTTTTGCGTAAAATGTTCTTCTCGCCAGGCTTTAAAGACTCCCTAGCAGGCCAGTTCTTTCTGCACCAATGTTGATTCCGAGCTCTACTGTCCCATTCACACAAGAAACATGGAAATTTGGTAAAACCCCCTTGCTGACCAAGGAGCATGCTCGTAACTTTCAAATCACCACATATCATCCAACCGTGTGCAGAATAACCTATTTTATTTAACACTATTTCTAGATTTTCGTAACTCTCTTTCATATGTACAGAATGACCGACAGGTACAGAGGCATACATGTTACCGTTGTGTGCTAAAACTGCCTTCAAACTATTTTTGGATGAATCAATAAACAACCTCCAATCTTCTGTTTTGTATTCAATTCCAAACTCATTCATTAAACCATGAATGTCTGAGCAGTACACCAAATCACCCTCTTGTTCAAAATACTTCGAAAATTGTTGTTCTCTCTTCCTATACACATGAATGCTGGTTCCAGCCGCCAGCAAGTTCTTTTCTTTTAGCCTAGAGCCAAGCAGTTCAGCTTTTTCTTTTGTTAAGCCCAGATCCCTAACTAAGTCATTAAGCTCGACCTGAGTGAACAATTTAGGCTCTACATTTTCTGTAACACATTGGAATTCTTCATCGTGTTCATCTAACTCCGACTGTACATCAGAAAATACTTCTGTTTCAATAGAATTTAAGTCCTCTGGTGGTTCCGGGATTGGCAAATCTACACCGTGCCCTACTGGTCGGATGGCGGACGGAAGGTTAGGGTAGCTTATTACCTTCTTGTTCTTAGAGTTATGACCAGTAATATCTACACTGCAAAAGTAACAGTCATCGGAATGATTTTTTGGTTCCCTCCATATCATGGGAACAGCAAATTTAAAGTGTTTTTTCTCTTTTTTTGACCATTTCCTGAGGTCTTCAACACATACATAACATACCTTATGCGGTGCCCAAGGTTTATCCTGGTCTCCAAGTTTGGTTCCAAAGTATGCTAGATAAACCTTTTTCACAAAGTCTGTAATGTTTCTTTGGTGCTTTTTAATAACAAACTCACCACAAATATAACAAAAACTGTCAGCAGAGTTTTTACAGCCGCGATGAGACATTGCACTGAGCACATGTACAGGAAACGTAAAAGTGAGGTTATGTTGAAAATAAACAAAACATCAGCTGTTTAGCATGTGTTTCAGCAGTGCTGCCAACATCATCTTTGTTCATTAGACCTATTTTTTCATGTTATCTTAACTATGAAAAAGCTGTTAAATTCTAAAAATATTTCTTTATTTCATGAATTTAACTATAAAATGTGAATAAATGGTGGGTGATACAACTTTTTAAGCATCATATTTGGATTCAGCAACCTAAACAACATAAGAATAAGGTATTTTCATTAAAAAAGTTTTTTCATCGTTGGCCTGTGTAATCATTGGTTTGGTAATAGTATGATCCCAGCCATGTACAATATATGTATACATTAACATACACTTGTAACCAATGGTCTTCATTAGTTAATAATATGTATTATGATACCTAAGTAATAATTTTCCATATTATGGAATAAAATTAAATTTCTTACAAATAAGGCAATGATTCGTTTAACTTTGACGAGTGAAATCAAAACTAATGATGATATAAGGCTGTTTCTTTATTCAAAAGGCCACCAATATAACTAAATGTTAAGGGATAAGTATATAGAGGAGGGGCTGCAATGGTTATCCAAACTACAATTTCACTAGTACATCAAACTTAATTTAAAAAGTGTTTTACCAATAATGATGTGCAATATTAAAAACATTTTTGTGTGTGAATAAAATATCCAGTTAAATAAGTTTAACTGCTTCATTGAATCAACCAATGTCTTCGGCCTACAAATTTTGTTCAATTTTGAACACTTCTTTCGAAAGTGAAAATTGGCATTTAAAACAATAACTTTTCATTAAAAAAATTACAAAATTATTTTCTTATTCTATTTCTTAAACTTGAAAACTAACATTTATTTCTCAGTTAATTTTTTCTACAAAACTCCGGCATTTAATAAACAAATGAAGAATTTTTGTCATTTGGACAAATATATGTTAAAATTGAAATTATAATATTTTATTAGCAAATTTTGAAAATAAAAATAGTTGACATGCTTTTACCGCAACAATTTAAAATTAAAGTTATATAATTATATGAACATATATATGTTGCAAGATAAAAAAGTATCATACAGATAAAATTAGGGATACCATACATAAACAAAAACTGCGTATACAATAATGTTTTTTATTCTTTACACATTAAATAATTGCATATATGGCACATTATTTTGCAATTTAAAACACTTTTTTTTTTTAATTTTAAAGACAAAATAAATAAATTGTATTAAAAAATACCCTCAAACAAAAAAGTTTTGAGGTGGTAACATAATATGCCTATTTTATAGAAATAAAAAACAAATCTTCATTTCATAACCTAAAAATAAAAAGTTATCTGAAAGAAATTATTTAAAAATATACATAAAGAAAACCAAATATTTGATTTGTATAGGAAAAAAACAACAAAATAATATAAAATCTTAACATATAAAGCAGAGGAATGTTAAAAAACTAACTCTATTTGACTATGTACAATTTCTTTACTATTATAAAAAGTCCACAGGTGTCATTTTGCATTTTTCTTCATCCAACTATAAGGATTTTTGGCAAGTTCAGTGAATTCAGAGGTACCTTTTGTGCGATCGATGCGGAACTTGCTAATCTGAAAAAATAATCATTTTAAAAATAACATAGATAACATCAATATTCAAAAAAATTATATACCACATTCCATGCAAATACTGGAAAATAAGGAAACAAAGTTTTTTTTTTCCAAATTCAAGCCACTTTAAGCTATAAAAAATTATGACAATTTTTTTCAATCAACACAGCACAGGTTCTAGAACGGCATCAAGGCGTCGCCTCCACTCATCTCTGCCCTGTGCCAAGGTCCTCCAAGCTCTGGATCCAACACTGCTATCTCTCTTAGCCTCGTCTGCCAATCTAAGTCGTGGACCTCCATTCTGGCTACATGTCCAGACCATCCTAACAATGTACACTGTATCCAGATGTGATGCATTTTATACAGCTCCATATTTTGCCTGAGTCTAAATTGATTGCTAACTTTTACAGCTCCAATCATCCATCCAACTCTTTAAGTGCTATAGATTGTGCACCGTTAAATCAATCAGTATGGACTATGAGTGGATATACACGTCTGTTGACTATAGACACTATATATGTTTTACAATTTTTTTAGTAGATGAAATTATAATGAAAATATTATGTACCTCATCTGCTATTTAATTTCCACAAAAACTTACTTTTACTGTTTATTCAAACACAAGCGATTTCTTCCATGCTTGAGCAACTATCATGGCAATGTGAGAAACTATCATCATGCAACATGGCCTTTACAATAGATAATAGGAAAAAACAGCACAACTAAAATAAAAATGTTACAAAATCTTTAATAAAGAGAAAAGTTAAAACTTACAACGCCAGGGGTTGCCGAATAGCTTTGCTGATAAGGGCAGAGTGGCTTCTTGCAGTTGGGGTGATAAATGCAAATTTGACGGTTTGATGCAGCTAAAGGAGCTTTTGTCCACACTTTGGCTGAAAATAAACAATTAAGGCGGTTACAACATTAAATTAATCTTAGATAAAATATAATATCAACTCAGCTAATGGATTCATTAATGTACAAGTTCCTACCAAAAGTAGCAAGGATATGTTTACCTTTCTGATCAACTAATATTAAGTTTTAATTTCAGGTTATGTTTCCTCCTGAGAGCAATAACGTTACACATTACACTTGAATCAAATAGACATTACACTCTAACGTCAATGCATATCCCGGTCCATTAGGAGATTAACTGAATCCATTGTTATATCCCATTGTTGGGATTAGTCTTATGTTTAAATACTAACCCTATGAATCTTCTTATGTGCGAGACAATCAGATATGGGATAATATGTCTCATCTAATGAAAAAGTAATAGTTTTTATAGTATACTTATAAACAAGTGTTTTATAGGGCTACTATCAAGGTATACAGTATATACCAGCCTCGACAAAATTATACCAATATAATCATAGTGAAATCCTAAAGTGGTTGATATCAATAAACAGAACCAATATTTTGAGGTTAACAAAAATCTGAATAACATTCAATTCTTATTAAGAAAGCCCTTGTGAATACTTAATTAAAAAACTAACAAATTTGCAAGTTATTTGAAAAAGTATCTCGTAAATAATTTAAAACATAACTTGAGTGGTAAAAATACTTTTTTCCCAAACTGTGAGTAGAGTGCAGGTCACATAGTTATGCGTTTTTTTATAGATTAGTTAAATAAAAATTATTTTTTATAGTAGTCAAATGTTTGATGTTGCCCTTTCTCGTACATAGCATTACAAAGTAAAAACGTACACAAAACAATTGGTTTGTATATTTTAGGTAAGATCAAAGTGCCTTTACTTTTTCCAAGAATGATGAAGACTCCATTTTAAACTCAATAAAAAACTGTATGTACACATTAGTCAATAAATTATCCACTCCTGCAGAAAAACATCCAATGGCAATGTGTAAAAATTCAAAAGCTTTTCTTAAAAGAAACAATTATAATCATTTTATTCATCACTAATAGCATTATCGAATCGAAAAGGTCTTATTCTACAAATGAATTCACGAATAGTAGTAATTACTTGTCAACAATGGTCAGATTTGTCAAAACTTCAAGAAATCATGAAAATTGAAATAAGTAGATCATTATTATTACATTACATAAGTAACGCATACATCTAATGCTATATATATTTAATTTAGTAATTAAAAAAAATAAACAGTATATATTTAAAATAATTTTAGATAGTCACCTTTGGGGATAGAGGGCGTTACTGGAATATGATTGTGAGTGTATGGACAGGTCAAGTTCAGACACTTATCCGCAAACTTGCAAGGAGGATGGTAGTTTAAGCATCGCTGACCAAATTTACAATTAGGAAGGTTTCTGAAAAAGAAATTGCATACTTTATATGAATATATATAAACTATACTATATAATTTAAGTTAACATTAATAATACTGCAACTTAATAGAACTGAATAATTGAAAAACTATATTTCATAAGGGATACTTATTTATTTAAATATATTTGCGAATAATAATAATTGATGTCTATTCGAAACAAACAAATTGGCAGTAATTGATAGATATACAATTAGAACAAGCAATTCCTTAAATATATTTTTAAAAAATACATCTAGTTAAGTATTATCCACTCTGCTACTCGGCTTCAAATTGAACTTTGATTAAAAAGAACGATTTTATGACTGAATAACTGTAAGAATATCCAACAACATTAATAATAACAGTAAAAAAAAGTTATCTAGGAACCTATATTGCATAAAAAAATATAGAGTTCAGAACATGGTAGAGTCTGTATTGTTTTTAGGACAATAGATTGTAAAGGAAGGTGCTTTGGACAAGATCTCGCTCATCCGCCAAGTTTTCCCTAATTGAGGGTACCCAAATTATAGAGGCTGATTGTGCCCAGGGGGTCTTGTAGATCACTTATGGTTCATTAACAGCTATTATCGGTTTAAAAAATTTATCTTTGAGGAAAGTATGCATGGTAACAATCTGAAAGGGGGAGATATCGAAGAAAAAAAATGTTGTCTACTACAACTGGATTTTAACCCAGACATTACACATTGCATAAAGATATATAACACAACATAACATAATTATGATAACTTACCTACAATACTCCTTAGGGTGATGAAACCTACAGTTGTCTTCTGCAGAACAATTCGGCCAAAATTTACACTTGGACAGTTTGGCTTTTCCATTTTCTTTGGTTTTCCCATCAGCAGCTGGGTAAACATTTTTGTTTATGATTGTTTTGGTTATGGAATTGTCCATAAGAACAAGACCTAAGGAAAAATAAAACATACATTAAGCAAAATTTTAGTAATAATAATAATATTAAAAAAGCCTTTAGAACTTAAAACAAAAACAAAAAAATGATCATTAATATCTTAGAGTAACATAATACAAATTATAAATTGAAGGGAGGAATTTCATAATTTATCTCCATAACAACTTACAGGAAAGAAAAAGAATTATAAAGAAGGCTTATTTATATTAATACAAGTTGGTTTAAATTTTTAAATTGTGTTTTATTTTTTCAATAAAACAAAATATATTTGATGGAAAAGTACTTTTTATGCTAAATATATTACCGCAGAAAAAATGAATTTAAAATAAATTTTAGGAGTTAATAAATTTCTGTTGTGCATTGAATATTATTTTAATTATAAAAGAGAAAATAAAATCTTGATAAGTTCTTTAGAATCAATCAACACACACACAAAAAAAATGAACACAATAGTTAATAAGGAGACTAAATACAAAATATAAACTAAGCAAAAAGTTTCAAGTATTTTATTTTATATTTAATTAGAGCAGTAACCGTCGGCCTAGTGGCAGACCAGCCGTCATTGTTCAAGTTGTATAACTGTTCTCATCACTCCAACTCCCTTTGTTGTACAATTATTATAATGTAAATATTTCTGTCTATTGAAAGTAAAACCCATTTTTATTTTACCAAATAATCGATGAGCCCCAATGTCATCATATTTATTGTAAATACATCACCTATAAGATGATATTCATATAGGGATTTCGGGTAAAATAATATATATATATATAATTAAGGACTTTTTGTGGAAGTGACTGTACTTGAAAAGAGCTGAAAACATACCTCCTCTTGACACAACAATATCGGTAAATTTGGCAACGATTTTTTTCACCCCTCCAATAGGCTTTGATCGACTTGAAAAATATACTGTTTAAAGTTTTTTCCTGAAGAGATTGAGGGGGGAGCAAGAGAACAATTAAATCTACAATACTTCCCGAGAAGTGGAGAGAGTTTTGATACTTTAATAATTATGATAATTAATAATTATGATTATTATTATTATATGCATATAATAAATTATGATTTTTATAAGTTTTAACTTTACCATTCCTCTATAAATATTTGTTTATCATTATGGAATCAATTATTAATTATTAATTACAATATTAAATACACCAGAGAAATACTCTAATAATAATGTATATATCCCATAAAAAAAAAAGCTACACACACTTTTCTGAACAAATCACTTAACAAATAATAAAAGCTTACAGTACCTTTGTGATTTAAGCGAACCGCTGGCTTTGTTCTCCGCTTAATAATGCTTCCTGCCATTTTCTTAATCCTCTTCTTCTGCTTCCTTGTTCTTCCGCCTCCAGAACCGTAATAGCCGCCCTCCTGACTTCTTGCTCCCCACCACCCCTTCTTGATGCCCCATCATTTTCTCACCCCCCCTTCTTCCGCCTTCACTCAATATTTTTGTTCTTTTACTTGCCCCTTCTGTTAAAAGATTTAGCCCTTGGAGATGAATGATCCATCTTCGTATCCTTGGTGGAGGGTTATTACATCCAAGAAGGTGACATGGATGGAATACACCTCTTGTCCTTTTGTCCACACGGCACTCTTGTAAACAAAGGCTCAACCTTGGTCCACTTTCGCTTTCCTTTTCCTCTTCTACCTGCTTCTTGTTCAGTGTCCATCTTCCTCAGACCTTTTTAACATAACAGATATTTGCATAACCATTTAGAATAAGTTGCTAACCAAAATCAAACCGTTGCCGTTCGGTGTTCTCCCCGACGTGGTCTAGGCTTGTCTCGCTAGGCGGTTGCGGAACTGTTGCAAAACTAATCCCCGTTGCGGAGCCAAACATCGCTGGTCTAAGCTCTTGTCGATCGGAATAGGAGACTTCATGCAACGAGGCGAGAATCGTTCCAGTCTGAAATATTCAACATTTTGATTTTCATGATAAATTTCAATTATACATTTTATTAATTATTATTGTAATTATAGATCGTAATTAGTATTTATATAATTAAAATAATTCAAACATGTTAATTATAATATAATTAAAATGATCAATCTAAATATGCAGTGGAAATGTTCGTTTAATTTCCTTTGATCCTTGCAGGTTTTAATATTTCTCTCTTCTTTCGATCCAAATATGATTTGACATAGCTTGTCGTTTTTAAAATTTACTTTCGCTAATTAAATTTACAACCTGTAATTTCATTGTAGAATCACTCCTTTGGTCGGTGTTCCTCTCGAAAGTCGGCCAAAACTTAAAATTTCGACCAAAACTTTTTGGAAAAAAAGACCGATTGATTGGGTAAAAAAAAGACTGTGGTAGGATTGGGTCGAAGAAGAGGGAAATAAAAGTTTATTCTCAAGGAACTCAGAAAAAAAATACAAATTACATTTTAAAAACCACAAGCTATGTCAAATTATATTTTGGTCGAAAGAAGAGAGAAATATTAAAACAGGCAACAATCAAAGAAAATTAAATGAACATTTCCACTGCACTGAAAGATAGTGGCGTTTATCGCGTTTATTGTCATTAAAAATTATGAACACTGCTTAGACTGGGCCGTTCGTCGCCTCGTTGCATGAAGTCTCCCATTCCGATCAACAAGACCTTAGTCCAGCGATTTTGGGCTCCGCAACAGGGATTAATTTCGCAGCGGATCCGCAATCAACTAGTGAGGCAAGCCAAGACCACGTATATGAGACAGCCGTATAATATGGTTTGATTTTTTTTTAATTATAATTTTCGGATTTAAGTCTTTGAACAGGACAACGTCTTTCGGGTCAGTCGGGAAGGAAGCAAGGTCGGAAAAAGGTCTGAGGAAGATGGACGGTGAACAAAAAACAGGTAGAAAAGGAAAGCGAAAGTGGACCAGGGTTGAGCCTTTGTTTACAAGCGTGCCGTGAGGACAAAAAGACAAGAGGTGTATTCCATCCATGTCACCTTCTTTCATGTAAGAACCCTCCGCCAAGGATACAAAGATGGATTATATATTACTGGCTCGTATAAGTAGCCTCGTGAGCCTCATTCTAAGCAATTTTCTATTATAAAAAAAATTGAAGGCTTCTATACGGAAAAATAGTAAAAATAATAGATAAATGGTTAATACTAGACTTATAATTATGTGCCGACGTTTCGACCTACAGTGTAGGTCATCTTCAGGGCTTTGAGAGAGAAACAAACAGAACAAAAAATATAAAAATGTACAGTAACAATAATATGGTGACAAGTAATGTAGAAAATTAAAATAGTGACAGATATGAAAATGAAAGATAACGAATATTAAAAAAGTGACAGAATATAATAAAATTAAGATATAGGCAGATATAATAAAATTGAGAATAATGAAAAGAAATTAAAATAGTGACAGATATAATAAAAGAAGACAGATTAAAGAAAATGAACAGAAATTAAAATAGTGACAGACATAATAATTAAAGATAACGAATATAAAATAAAATAAATGTACAGAAAGGATAGAAAAGTAAAAATAATATAAAGGGAAATAAAGAAAGGAGGTAAACCAAAGATACAAAATGAGAATATTAACATATAAAAAAAGGTTGGAACATGGAGAATTAAGAAAAACTAGTAAAATAAAGATATAAAATGTATGATAACGGACTTCTAGAGGTTACATCAGTTACAGCATGTTTGTATCTTATTAAGCAAAAAACGCAGAGCAATATCAAAATGGCATAGAACACGATACCCAACGGATAAAAATATCTTTACTAAATTAACTAATCAACTAAAAAGCAGTAATTGGAATATTAAAAAATTAACAAACCTCGCGGAAAATCTAACAACTACCGACAAAATATTTTGGTTGACCACCAAAAAGTTCCTTCATTTCAAAGAATTTAACCATCAACTCTAAATTTACTGAATCCAATGTCTGATCAAGATCTGACGAAGAAAAATAATAAACCAGTACACTCTGAAAATACGAAAAGGCATATAATGGCCCGTCATACAGGAGAGAAGCCTCATCAATGTCCTCACTGTGATTATAAATCAGCACAATCTGGAGCTTTAAAAAGGCATTAATTAAGCTTTAAGAAGCCTCATTAATTTTTTTCTCCAGATCATAACAAAACGTCCTCAGTTTATAATAATAACAGCTAATTATAATTTGTATTTTTTTATTGTATTGTAATTTATCTCGTTCAATTAAATTAAATTTTTGTCCCTCAAGTTATCATTAATTTCGAATTTATTTAAATTATTCTTCACTTCTTATAATTTCTTTTTTTGCTCATTTTGTCAAATAATTAGCAACTGAAGAGTGGTCGTTGGCTATTTTATATTTATAATGGCGCTCGCCTCAACACGGGGCATGATTTAACTAATTTTTTCCAAGGTTTTTAATCAAATAATTTTCACAAATAAATTTAAATTTTTTGTATGTATGACAATAGCCTTTATGTATTTGTCTAATTAGTTTTCGACTAACTCACTAGGGATTTCTATTAACCATTTATCATTAAATTTTACACTATTTTCGGTTTTTATTCTATTGATGTCTGCATTATTAGGCCTTGCTTTAGACGAGACAAACCTTAGACCGTCTAGAGAATCGGTAAAGGTTCAATAACGGTCCAAGAGCACCTTTCTTGGAACGTTCCAGTGTTGAGTGGTGCAGAGAATTCATAGCCTACTCAGTTCATAAACCATTAGAAAATATGAACATCAAGGCAATAACTGACTAGGAATTAGGGGATTTAACATATTAATTATCCCAATAAAATTTATATATATATACATATATATAAATGTTTGAATTGGCTGAAATGTTTGTTAGTATAATTTACTTGTGTGTGTGTCATAAATATATATACATAGATATGTACTCGTTCTTGAATTCCAGTGAGTTCTTAAATTTCTTTTGGCGACGTTTCGAAACTAGTTTAGTCTCATAGTCATGCTCTAACATTGAAAAAATGAGTTTTTAATAAAAACATTAAACGGGACACTACAATAAATATATATAAATTATATTTTATTTATTTTTATTTGATGGTGAATATTTAAATATTAAATAAATAGAATTTACCGCATTTATCTTCACATTGTATTTCGTACACGACATTTGATTTAGCTCTAATTTATCCGAATATTTGGTTTTTGTAAATAGTCTTTGACACTGTGGCTGTGTTTTTGAAAGTAATTGCGGAGTCAATGTTACTTTTATTACCGGTGAGTGTTTTTGCAAGCATTTTGGAAAGTGTTGGTATATAGGATATTGTATAGTATTTTTTAGGATTGGTTTCATTTAGGTTGTTTTGGTTAGAAAGTGTTTTTGTTGTTTTTAGTAAATTACGATAAGGCTGTGCGGATAACCATTCTTTAATAAGAGGTCCACTACGTTGTTTTCGGCTGTTTTTGGTTAATTATTGGGGATGACAATTTTCTCGCGCGATTTATTTGGTTTTTAGCCGTATTTATTTTATAGATTTTGGGGCATTGGCTTGTGTAATCTATGTATGGACCAAAATAAATAAGTTTTTGCCACCATTTAGTTTTTACTAAGAGAACGTCTAAAATGGTATTTTATTATAAATTTCGAGTTCAATAGTAAAGTTTAAACGAGAGGAATATTTATTAAATTAATTAAAAATTATGTCTTTTTCATTTTTTCGATCAGAATCGCTGTTATTACATAAATCATCCACAAATTTAAATACAAACGGTATATTAAATGGTATTTTTGGTATGACTATATTGAACGGTTCTTATAAATAAATACCAGCCAAGATAGGTGAAATAGGAGATCCCTTAGGGCAGCCGAATTTTTGGATATAAAATTTTTCATTGAATCGAAAATATCCTCTGTCTGTAGATCGGCCCAGTAACTTTAGAAATATTTTTGGGGGGATTTTTGTACGTGTTTTTAATTTATTCCAATTTTTCTCTAGTAAAGTTTTTATTTTGGAAATGCTTATGTTAGAAAATAAAGACGATGCATCTAATGAAATTAATTTATAACCTTTAGGAATTTTAATATTTGTGACTTTTTGATGAAATTCAAATGAATCTTTAAGATTATATTTATCTGTAGATAAGTGATTTAACAAATTGGCTAAGTATTTTAAAAGCTCATTCGTCGGTGAATTTATGAATGATACAATGGGTCTGACTGGGTTTCCGTGTTTATGATTGTTTTATTACTGAATATAATTTAGGGGAAGTCGGGGAATTAGTAATGAGTTTTTTGTCTGTGTTATATCAAAGTAATTATTCTTCTTTGATAATCCTAGAGTTAGGTTGGTATCTGTCATCAATTTATGTGTAGTATTGGAACTGACTTTTGTATAAGTTTGGGCATCATTTAGTAATAACTGAGCTTTATTTATGTATTAGTCTTTGTTGATTTGACGACAGTTTGGTTTGTTTTTTGTGATTATTATATTAGGTTGGTTTTTTTAAATTGTTTGGTTTTTTCGTGCAATTTTTTTTAGTTAAAATCTTTCTTGTTATTATTATTAGGTTTATTATTTTTGTAATTTGTAATTACATCAACACATTTGCCTCTTATTTCATCACGATCAGTTTCTACCACATTATTTTGTATTATATATTTAATATCACTAATGATAGATGTTACGGGTAATTGATTTGGTTCATAATTGATACAATATTTATGGCCGAGATATAAAAACTGTTTCACGTCTGGGCTGAATACTGTATAAGTAAGATTAACGAACCACTCGTCATTTCCAATATTAGCCGATTTTTTCATACTTATTTTTGATATATTTTTAATTTGATTTTCTTTTATATGTGTGAATGTTTTTTCATACGTATTATTGATTGTATTATAAAAATTTTTGTAGATACTTTGTAGTATTATTTTACTTAATTCGGTTTTGCAGTTTTAATGTCTTTGTTTAGTTTGTCTATTTTAAATATTGCATTTTTTATTTCAATATTTAGAATGTTTTTTTAAAACTTATAGAGGGCTCTGTTGAATCCTTTAGACCCCGTCTCTATACGACCTAAAGTTTGTCTCGCCAAAGGTCTCAGGAGCATGGTCCCTGAACAAGAAGCAGGTAGAAGAGGAAAGTGAAAGTAAACATTAGAGCCATTGTTTACAAGCGAGCCGTGAGGACAAAAAGACAAGAGATGTATTCCACCCCTGTTACCTTCTTGCATGTAAAAACCCTCCACCAAAGATACAAGATGGATTATATTTATTTTTAAAGAGAAAAGATAGACCCTCGGCCGGGATTCGAACCCGGAACCTTTGTCTTTCCGTGACAGCGCTCTACCATTTGAGCCACCAAGGCCGCCTGTCGGCAGAGGACAAATCTTTTCTCTTATCCGATCCCATGTCCTCGTGTTCTCGCAATTTTTGCGATGAATACACTAGAAAGAAGTTCTTTGAACATTAATTTAATTTTTTTAGGATCTTATTGACATATGTCATATTAATATTTATAATTTTTTATAATTATTGGTCAATTTATTGATTTTTAAATATTTTTATATTTAATCAGAAAAGATAGGCCTTCGGCCGGGATTCGAACCCGGAACCTTTGTCTTTCCGTGACAGATGGATTATATATCTACAAGGGCTGGATCTATCCTTTAAGCAGCTGTCAGGTAAAGAATACCAAGTAGCTGACATTATAATTAGTGAATTAAAAAAATTAAAAATATTGAACCCTACAGTACAGAACATCCATCTGATTCTAATAGTGCACACAACAATAGAATAAAAATCGATGATGTAGTATTTCTTTTTAAATTAAAAATTTAATGTTGATTGATAACAGTTGACCTTGATTATATATGTGGAAGAAAATGGTCCGCGTGGAGGTCATCACTGTACAGTATTAATAACAAAGTGACGAGGAAGGTAATAATAAAAGATAATAAACAATACACTAAGTAATAATTTTTAACACTATCTTTTTTATTACTTATTTTATTCTTTATTACTACCTTCCTGTCACTTTTTTATTAATACTCTTGATGCTTATACATATTAAATTTAATATTTAACATATTTAGTAATTTTCAATTGTCCGTATTTTGCATATTTAGCCCTGAAGAAGACCTGCAATATCTAAGAGAAATTTATTGGCCTCCACACGGACCATTTCCTTCCACATATATAATCAAGGTCAACTATTATCAATCAACAGTAAACTTTTAATTTTTAAAAATTTACAACATTATCGATTTTTATTTCAGTGTTGTCTGCATTATTAGGATCAGGTGAATGTTCCGTAAAGTAGGCTCCAATTGTTTAATACTTATATAAGATGAACACATTTTTATTTTATTAAATGACAGTATTTCGGTGGAATTAATCGTATCATTCATTCATACAATTAGCAATCAAATATTTTTGTTATTCCATAATTAAAGCCATAAAATAAGGCTGAAGAGAACAAGATCTCCTAAAGCAGCTTAAAAATTTCAACTTCACAAGTAGCCTATCGTCTTATTTAAATCGAGCCATTGAAAATACAGTAACAATTGATTTAAGCTTAACGATAACAATGCCTATTTCTAGCTGCTTTCAGCTATTTTTAATTTTAAAAATATAAACTTTAAATTAAAATTTGTTTAAAAAAAATGAAATTAGAAATTTCAAAACAAAACTACTTAGCAATGAGTAGGAGAAAATATTTTAAAAATTCTTTAAATGTAAATTTATAAGGCGATATTTCTGAACAAGTGAGAAAAATTTAGTAGCTAAAGCAATATCGATACATTATATGCAATAAAAAACAATTCCTGATTTCACCGTCCCATGCGTTTCTGGGCTTTCTTGTTCTTTCTTATTCCCTCACATTGTAGATTACTGTGGCCCCTTGGAACAGCCCATAGATATAACTTTGAGAAGCTCGTAAAATTAAAAGCGAGATTAATAAATAGTATTTATACCAGTGAATGAGGACAAGATTCAGCCATCAGGAAAAATATTAAAACAGAAGTAAGTAAGACAATTTTATCTTATTTAAGTATTTTCTCTATATTAAATCTTTAAAGTTCGGAGAGTACAACCAAACGACCAGTTGTCCCGAGGTTACAGGACCTTTCTGGCTGGGTTAATCACCCATAAGAGAGTACATTTCATTCAAAGAAACTCAGCACAACAAATGGCTAAATGCTCCCCTACGCTAAGAGGCACATTAGGGTATTGCGAAAGAAGAAGAAGAATTAGACAAACATATGATGCCTGTGAATGCTTGTATGTGCAAATATTGTGATCACTACTAATGGATTCTATACTTTAGAAAGTCTTAACACTCTTAGAAGTAGATGGAATCATTTAATGTCCAATTTCAACAATACTTCTATTTAACATATATAAGTTTGTGTGTTTAAGTAAATAAACAGCATATGTGATCAGCAAAAAATAAGTTAAAGGTGGTTTTAAATATAATTGATGCAAATTATTTCAATATAAATGAGCCATTACTTAATTCAGGTGACTAAAATAAAAACTGAACTTTAAAAAAATACTAGAAACGGGATTTGAAGTCAATGAAAACGAACCTAATTATTTAGCATTTTGTTCAGAATGAAATACAATTTTTTATTTCATGAGAGGAGCGAGATACCTCAGTATGTGGAGTGCTGGATTTCCGCCAAAGTCCCAAGTTAGAGACAACCAGTGGCAGATAAACCATTTCTTTAACAGCCATGAACCGACTCGGAAGTATTTGGAGGTTCTCATGAGGCTCACCCAGCCTCTGTAAAGTGGGTACCCTCAATTGGATTAAACCTGGCTGTTGAGAGTGATCTTCTATAATCATTGGTTTGGTAATAGTATGATCCCAGCCATGTGCTATATATGTATACATTTACATATATTTGTAAGCAATGGTCTTCATTAGTTAGTAATATGTATTATGATGCCCAAGTAATAATTTTCCATATTATGGAATAAAATAAAATTTTATACAAATGAGGCAATAATTCGTTTAAATTTGACTTGAGTGAAATCAAAACAAATGATGATATAAGGCTGTTTCTTTATTCAAAAGGCCACCAATATAACTAAATGTTAAGGGATAAGTATATAGAGGAGAGGCTGCAATGGTTATCCAATCTACAATTTCACTAGTACATTAAACTTAATTTAAAATGTGTTTTACCAATAATGATGTGGAATATTAAAAACATTTTTGTATGTGAATAAAAAATCCAGTTAAATAAGTTTAACTTCTTCATTTAATCAACCAATGTCTTCGGCCTACAAATTTTGTTCAATTTTGAAGACTTCTTTAGAAAGTGAAAATTGGCATTGAAGAAAATAACTTTTCATTAACAAAATTAGAAAATTACTTTCTTCTTCTATTTCTTAAACTTGAAAACAAACATTTATTTGTCAATTAATTTTTTTCACTGCAATCCACAAAATTCCAGGATTTGATAAAAAAATGAAGAGTTTTTGTCATTTAAAAAAATATATGTTAAAATTGAAATTATAATATTTTATTAGCAAATTTTGAAAATAAAAATAGTTCATTTTTTTTTATTTATAAAATTTCAACTGGACTCATCATATAATATATTCTTTAAATATGAGAACAAAAAACCTATTTCCAGTAAAAAAAATTTTTATTCTTTATTTTCGAGATACGTTTCGGCCTAGGCCATTCTCAATCTTCTATTCTAATTGTTTCATTTTTTTTTTTTTTTACTTATTATATGGTTAACTATTTGACCATAAGTCATTCATCTGTAAAAACATGCATAAATTCTATAATTATAACAATATAAATAATTCAATAATTAAAACTGTATATAAAATATTTTTAATGTCCAACAAATACCAAAAATAAAGCTTAGATACCTCAATATAAGTTGTTTTATTCCATTTAAATTTTTTTTCAAATTCAGAGGGAACCATGTCCTCTATAGTCATTTAATAATAAGTCAACCTTTGATCTTAGTATGTTATGTTCTTTCATATTATTTTTGAAACTATTTAAATAAAATAATATTTAATATTATACATAAACAACTCTCAAATTAAATAATGAATAAATAAATAATAAATAAAAACAAACAATCATATTGATAATTATTCTGATATTATGTTATATTTTAATTGTTTTAATAAATTAAATTACTATTGCTGGTTCAGGTGAAGTTTAGAAGACAATTAATGAGAAGGTTATTGTGACAGTTATGTTTTGAGCAGATAAAACCTATATATTATTTCTTTTTCAATTTTAGAATAACGGATGAATATAACTTACTAATATCTCCTGCTTCTTTTCTATCGTTGACTACATTTTCTATATTCTCATTAATGCACAAAGCTTCTAGGCATTTCCTTTTAATTGTATTTTTTTCTTTATGTAAAACTTTTGGGTTTTCGAAATTAAAAGTGTGTAACGTTTCTTTGCAATGTGCAGATAAAGCAGTTCCTGTTTTTGAATTAGGCTTAATATTATTTTTATGATGATGACTATTTAAGCTATTCTTTGTATGGCCTATATATCTTTTATCACAATTATTGCATTCTATGTCATAAACAACATTTTTATTGTCTAATATTGGTATTTTGTCTTTTTGGCTTTCTATTATTTTTCTAATTGGATTTTTAGTGTTATGTGCTACTTTTATTTCATCGATATCATAATTCTTAAAGGTTGGTTCTATTTTATTTGATAGGTTTCTAATATATGTGATGCTTCTATAGTTTGTTTTTGTTTTATCTTGTTTAAATTCTACATTAAGTGATTCAGTACTTATTTTGGCAATGCTATTGTTAGTTTGTGTATTTGTGTTATTATCTTCTATTTTAAAATAATTTGTAATTTTTTGACTGATTCGGTTTAGTTTTTTTATTATAATTACTATGGATAAGTTTTTTTGAATCTTTAATATTTTTATTAGTAATGAAGTTAATGTTTACATTTTTTGGTATGCTATTATTATCATTATTATTTATTATTTTATATTGTGTGTAACATAATTTGTTTATAAGACTAATTGGAAAGGCATTGCTTAATAGAATTTTGAATATTTTATTTTTAGTTTCTTTTGAGAATTTGGCATCTGTTAATTTAATAGATCTTCCAATCAGATTAGTGGCAACATTCTTAATTTGGGCAATAGGGTGGTTTGAGTAATAGTTTAACAATCTATTGGACATTATATCTTTTTTGAACCATTTAGTAGTAAGATAGTTGTTTGTTGGTTCTCTAATAATTGTAATATGTATCTAAAAAATTAATTGAGTTTTCAGTTTCCGTTTCAAGTGTAAAAATTATATTTTTATTTTGCTCATTTAGGATTTTATTGAAATCTACTAAAATATTATTATTCGTGATAACCAACAAGTCATCTATATACTTTACTATAAAAATTTGAGGGTTGTTCAGTTTAGTAAACTTTATTTAATAATGTGATTAATTACTATTCCAGAATTGTTCACTGAAAGTCTGCCTCCCATCGGTAAACCCGTTATTTGTTTATAAAATTTGTTTTGAAAAGTGAAGTATCCGTTTTCAGTGCATAACTTAATTCCTTCAATGAATATTGTTTTGCTTTTAATGCAATTATAAGGTTCTATTTTTTCCCAATTGTCATTAATTAATTTAATTGCTAATTTTAATGGAATATTAGGGAACATGGAGACAATGTCCAAACTTGCAATTATTTGGTCGGGTTGTAACTTAATTTTCTTTATTTATTTTTGGTATTTGTTAGACAATAAAAATATTTTATATACAGTTTTAATTATTGAATTATTTATATTGTTATAATTATAGAATTTATGCATGTTTTTACAGATGAATGACTTATGGTCAAATAGTTAACCATATAAGTAAAAAAAAAAAAAAAAATGAAACAATTAGAATAGAAGATTGAGAATGGCCTAGGCCAAAACGTATCTCGAAAATAAAGAATAAAAAATTTTTTTTACTGGAAACAGGTTTTTTGTTCTCCTATTTAAAGAATAAAAATAGATGACAAGCTTTTACTGCAACAATTTAAAATTAAGGTTATATAATTATGTGAACATATATAATTATATATATATATATATATATATATATATATATATATATATATATATATATATATATATATATATATAACATATGTAACATAAGGATAATCATACAGATAAAATTAGGGATAACATACATAAACAAAAACTGCGTAGACAATATTTTTTATTCTTTACACATTAAATATTTACATATATGGCACATTATTATACAATTTAAAACACTTTTTTTTTTAATTTTAAAGACATAAAATAAATAAATTCTATTAAAAAATACCCTAAAAAAAAAGTTTTTTTCCAGGTGGTAACATAATATGCCTATTTTATAGAAATAAAAAAACAAAATCTTCATTTCATAACCTAAAAATAAAAAATTAACTGAAAGAAATTATTTAAAAATATACATAAAGAAAACCAAATATTTGATTTGTATAGGAAATAAACAACAAAATAATAGAAAATCTTAACATAAAGCGGAGGAATGTTTAAAAACTAACTCTATTTGACTATGTACAATTTCTTTAATATTATAAAAAGTCCACAGGTGTCATTTTGCATTTTTCTTCATCCAACTATAAGGATTTTTGGCAAGTTCAGTGAATTCGGAGGTACCTTTTGTGCGATCGATGCGGAACTTGTTAATCTGAAAAAATAATCATTTTAAATATAACATCAATATTCAAAAAATTATATACCACATTCCATGCAAATACTGGAAAATAAGGAAACAAAGTTTTTTTCCATATTCAAGCCACTTTAAGCTATAAAAAATTATGACAATTTTTTTCAATCAACACAGCACAGGTTCTAGAACAGCATCAAGGCGTCGCCTCCACTCATCTCTGCCCTGTGCTAAGAATCCTCTAAGCTCTGGATCCAACACTGCTATCTCTCTTAGCCTCATCTGCCCATCCAAGTTGTGGACCTCCATTCCGGCCACATGTCCAGACCATCCTAACAATGTACACTGTATCCAGATGTGATACATTTTATATAGCTCCATATTTTGTCTGAGTCTAAATTGATTGCTAACTTTTACAGCTCCAATCATCCATCTAACTCTTTAAGTGCTACAGATTGTGCACCGTTAAACCAATCAGTACGGACTATGAGTGGATATACACGTCTGTTGACTATAGACACTATATATGTTTTACAATTTTTTTAGTAGATGAAATTATAATGAAAATATTATGTACCTCATCTGCTATTTAATTTCCACAAAAACTTACTTTTACTGTTTAATCAAACATAAACGATTTCTTCCATGCTTGAGCATCTATCATGGCAATGTGAGAAACTATCATCATGCAACATGGCCTTTACAATAGATAATAGGAAAAAGCAGCACAACTAAAATAAAAATGTTACAAAATCTTTAATAAAGAGAAAAGTTAAAACTTACAACACCAGGGGTTGCCGAATAGCTATGCTGGTAAGGGCAGAGTGGTTTCTTACAGTTGGGGTGATAAATGCAAATTTGACCATTTGATGCAGCTAAAGGAGCTTTTGTCCACACTTTGGCTGAAAATAAACAATAAAGTTGCTTATAACATTAAATTAATCTTAGATAAAATATAATATATTATCAAATTATTTAATTTAATTAAGTTCTACCAAATTCAAAAATGGGTTAAGTTTCTGAACTCAGCTAATCGATTCATTAATGTACAAGTTCCTACCAAAAGTGGCAAGGATATGTTTTCTTATCAACTAATATTAATTTTTAATTTTTGGGTTATGTTTTTGCCTGAGAGCGGTAACGTTACACATTACACTTGAATCAAATAGACATTACATTCTAATATCAATGCATATCCCGGTCCATTAGGAGATTAACTGAATCCATTGTTATATCCCAATGTTGGAATTAGTCTTATGTTTAAAAACTAACCCTATGAATGGTAGGTGTACAACAATTTATAGTCCAGAAAGTAAACTATCTTCTTATATGGGAGACAATCAGATATGGGATAATATGTCTCATCTAATGAAAAAGTAATAGTTTTTGTAGTATACTTATAAACAAGTGTTTTATAGGGCTACTATCAAGGTATATAGTATATACCAGCCTCGACAAAATTATACCAATGTAATCATAGTGAAATCCTAAGGTGGTTGATATCAATAAACAGAGGCAATATTTTGAGGTTAATAAAAATCTGAATAACATTCAATTCTTATTAAGAAAGCCCTTGTGAATACTTAATTAAAAAACTAACAAATTTGTAAGTTATTTGAAAAAGGATCTCAAAACATAACTTGAGTGGTAGAAATACTTTTTTCCCAAACTGTGAGTAGAGTGCAGGTCATATAGGTATGCGGTTTTTTATAGATTAGTTAGATAAAAATATTTTTTATAGTAATCAAATGTTTGATGTTGCCCTTTCTCGTACATAGCATTACAAAGTAAAAATGTACATAAAACAATTGGTTTGTATATTTTTCGTAAGGTCAAAGTGCCTTTATTTTTTACAAGAATGATGAAGACTCCATTCTAAACTAAATAAAAAACATATGTACACATTAGTCGATAAATTATCAACTTCTGTACAAAAACATCCAACGGCAATGTGTAAAAATTCAAAAGCTTTTCTTAAAAGAAACAATTATAATCATTTTATTCATCACTAATAGCATTATCGAATTGGATAGGTCTTATTCTGCAAATGGATTTATGAATAGTAGCAATTACTTGTCAGCAATAGTCAGATTTGTCAAAATTACTTTAAGAAATCTTAAAAATTGAAATAAGTAGATCGTTATTATTACATTACATAAGCAACATATACATCTAATGCTATATATATTTAATTTAGTAATTAAAAAAAATAAACAGTATATATTTAAAATAATTTTAGATAGTCACCTTTTGGGATAGAGGGTGTTACTGCAATATGATTGTGAGTGTATGGACAGGTCAAGTTCAGACACTTATCCGAAAACTTGCAAGGAGGATGGTAGTTTAAACATCGCTGACCAAATTTACAATTAGGAAGGTTTCTGAAAAAGAAATTGCATACTTTATATGAATATTAACTTACTTTTAATTTGTACTTTCGCTAATTAAATTTACAACCTGTAATTTCATCGTAGAATCACTCCTATGGTCGGTGTTCCATTCGAAAGTCGGCCAAAACTTAAAATTTTGACCAAAAAGTTTTGGAAAAAAAGACCAATTTTCAAAAGGGTAAACTTAGTCTACATTAAAAATGATTACTTACATTTTTTTTCAATAATGTACCGATCAGGAGATATAGGCTAAAAACTGAAATAACTCGTAATAAATTTCGAGGTTTTTCGGCCACAAAAAGTTTTCCTATCCGTTTTTTCAGTTGCGAAAATGGATTTCAACTACTCCGACATGCACTTACAACATATCAAAAATGCAGCTTTCTTCAATTTATTGCTACCTTCAAACACCTGCCGCTGGCCTAGTAAGAGTGTCTTATCATTTGTATTTTTTATGGTATATTTATTTCTCTCGTTCAATCACATTAAACGTTTTTTCCTCTCAAGTTCTTAATAATTTATCATTTATTTAAATTGTCCGCCTAACTCACTAGGGATTTCTATTACCCATTTATTGTTTATTTTTACAGCATTATCGGTTTTTATTCCATTGTTGTCTGCATCATTAGGATCAGGTGGATGTTCCTTATAGAAGGTTTCAATTTTTTTTAGATCAGGAAATTGCTCAGTATGAGGCCCAAGTGGCTACTTATAGAGTCAGCAACTTGGTTTTCTTTTAAAACTTTTTAAAAATGCAGCTTTCTTCAATTTATTAAACACCTGCCGCTGGCCTAGTAAGAGTGTCTTATCATTTGTATTTTTTTATTGTATATTTATTTCTCTCGTTCAATTAAATTAAACTTTTTTTCCTCTCAAGTTCTTAATAATTTATCATTTATTTAAATTGTCCGCCTAACTCACTTGAGATTTCTATTAACTATGTATCTTTTATTTTTAAAACATTATCGGTTTTTTATTCCATTGTTGTCTGCATTATTAGGATGAGGTGGATGTTCCTTATAGAAGGTTTCAATTTTTTTTAGATCAGGAAATTGCTCAGTATGAGGCCCAAGTGGCTACTTATAGAGTCAGCAACTTGGTTTTCTTTACTTGACACATGCTTAAAAGATAGGTCCAGCTCTTGTAGATAATAATCCATCTTTGTATACTGGGTGGAGGGTTTTTACATGAAAGAAGGTGACATGGATGGAATACATCTCTTGTCTTTTTGTCCTCACGGTTCGCTTGTAAACAATGGCTCTCTTGGTCCACTTTCGCTTTCCTTTTCCTCTTCTACCTGCTTCTTGTTCACCCTCCATCTTCCTCAGACCTTTAAAATACAAGTGCAAAACAATTTATAAGTTTGTTTAAATTATTAACGAATTACAAATTATACATTAATTAATTAAAAATAAAATATTTGAATTAACTCGCATATTCATGAGATGCAAAACACTTTTTTTTTATCTAGCTATTTATTGTAGGAATGTTCGGTAAGACTGTGGTAGGGTTTGGTCGAAAGAAGAGGGGAATACAAGTTTATTCTCAAGGAACTCGGAAAAAAAATACAAATTACATTTTAAAAACCACAAGCTATGTCAAATTATATTTTGGTCGAAAGAAGAGAGAAATATTAAAACCGGCAACGATCAAAGAAAATTAAATGAACATTTTCACTGCATATCTGAAAGATACTGGCGTTTATCGCGTTTATTGTAATTAAAAATTATGAACACTGCTTAGACTGGGCCGTTCCTCGCCTCGTTGCATGAAATCTCCCATTCCGATCAACAAGACTTAGTCCAGATATTTTTGGCTCCGCAACGGGGATTAGTTTCGCAGCGGATCCACAACCAACTAGTGAGGCAAGCCAATACCACGTATATGAGACAGCCGTATAATATGGTTTGATTTTTTTAAAATTATAATTTTCGGATTTAAGTCCTTGGACAGGACAACGTCTTTCGGGTCAGCCAGGAAGAACGGAAAAAAGGTCTGAGGAAGATGGACGGTGAACAAAAAACAGGTAGAAAAGGAAAGCGAAAGTGGACCAAGGTTGAGCCTTTGTTTACAAGCGTGCCGTGAGGACAAAAATACAAGAGGTGTATTCCATCCATGTCACCTTCTTGCATGTAAGAACCCTCCATCAAGGATACAAAGATGGATTATACATTACTGACTGGTATAAGTAGCCTCGTGAGCCTCATTCTAAGCAATTTTCTATTATAAAAAAATTGAAGCCTTCTACACGGAAAAATAGTAAAAATAATAGATAAATGGTTAATAGAAATCCCTAGGAAGTAAAAGTAATTTAGAAAGGAGATAGTTGGGGGGTTCAGTAAAAAAAAAACACTGAATAAGTACTAGACTTATAATTATGTGCCGACTTTTCGACCTACAGTGTAGGTCGTCTTCAGGGCTTTGAGAGAGAAACAAACAGAACAAAAAATATAAAAATGTACAGTAACATTAATATGGTGACAAGTAATGTAGAAAATTAAAATAGTGGCAGATATGAAAATGAATATTAAAAAAGTGACAGAATATAATCAAATTAAGATATAGGCAGATTTAATATAAAGATTAAAGACAGATACAATAAAATTAAGGATAATGAAAAGAAATTAAAATAGTGACAGATATAATAAAATAAGACAGATTAAATAAAATTAAAGAAAATGAACAGAAATTAAAATAGTGACAGACATAATAATTAAAGATAACGAATATAAAATAAAATAAATGTACAGAAAGAATAGAAAAGTAAAAATAATATAAAGGGAAATAAAAAAAGGAGGTAAACCAAAGATACAAAATGAGAATATTAACATATAAAAAAAGGTTGGAACATGAAGAATTAAGAAAAACTAGTAAAATAAAGATATAAAATGTATGATAACGGACTTATAGAGGTTACATCGGTTACAACATATTTGTATCTTATTAAGCAAAAAACGCAGAGCAATATCAAAATGGCATAGAACACGATACCCAACGGATAAGCTATCTTTAATAAATTAACTAATCAACTAAAAAGCAGTAATTGGAATATTAAAATATCAACAAACCTCAAGGAAAATCTAACAACTACCGACAAAATATTTTGGTTGACCACCAAATTGTTCCTTCATTTCAAAGAATTTCACCATCAACTCTGAATATACTGAATCCAATGTCTGATCAAGATCTGACGAAGAAAAATAATAAATCGGTACACTCTGAAAATATGAAAAGGCATATAGTGGCATCTCATACAGGTAAGAAGCCTCATCAATGTCCTCACTGTGATTATAAATCAGCACAATCTGGAGCTTTAAAAAGGCATTAATTAAGCTTTACGAAGCCTCATTAGTTTTTTTCTCCAGATCATAACAAAACGTCCTCAGTTTATAATAATAACAGTTAATTATAATTTGTATTTTTTATTGTATTATAATTTACCTCGTTCAATTAAATTTAATTTTTTCCCTCAAATTATCATTAATTTCGAATTTATTTAAATTATTTTTCACTTCTCATAATTTCTTTTTTTTGCTCATTTTCTCAAATAATTAGCAATTGAAGAGTGGTCGTTGGCTATTTTATATTTATAATGGTGTTCGCCCCAACACGGGGCATGATTTAAAAATTGTTTCCAAGGTTTTTGATCAAATAATTTTCACAAATAAATTTAAATTTTTTTATGTATGACAATAGCCTTTATGTATTTGTCTAATTAGTTGTTCGACTAACTCACTAGGGATTTCTATTAACCGTTTATCTTTAAATTTTACACTATTTTCGGTTTTTATTCTATTGATGTCTGCATTATTAGGCCTGGCTTTAGACGAGACAAACCTTAGAACATCTAGAGAAGCGGTAAAGGTTCAATAACGGCCCAAGAGCACCTTTCTTGGAACGTTCCAGTGTAGAGTGGTGCAGAGAATTCATAGCCTACTCAGATCATTAGAAAATATGAACATCAAGGCAATAACTGGCTAGGAATTAGGGGATTTAACATATAAATTATCCCAATGAAATTTATATATAAACATATATATATATATATATATATATATATAAATGTTTGAATTGTTGTTGAGAGTTTACTTGTGTCAGAAATATGTATATATAGATATGTACTCGTTCTTGAATTCCAGTGAGTTCTTAAATTTCTTTTGGCGACGTTTCGAAACTAGTTTAGTATCCTAGTCATGCTCTAACATTGAAAAAATGAGTTTTTAATAAAAACATTAAACGGGACACTACAATAAATATATATAAATTATATTTTATTTATTTTTATTTGATGGTGAATATTTAAATATTAAATAAATAGAATTTACCGCATTTATCTTCACATTGTATTTCGTACACGACATTTGATTTAGCTCTAATTTATCCGAATATTTGGTTTTTGTAAATAGTCTTGACACTGTGGCTGTGTTTTTGATAGTAATTGCGGAGTCAATGTTACTTTTATTACCGGTGAGTGTTTTTGCAAGCATTTTGGAAAGTGTTGGTATATAGGGTATTGTGTAGTATTTTTTAGGATTGGTTTCATTTAGGTTGTTTTGGTTAGAAAGTGTTTTTGTTGTTTTTAGTAAATTACGAAGGAGGCTGTGCGGATAACCATTCTTTAATAAGAGGTCCACTACGTTTTTTCGGCTGTTTTTGGTTAATTATTGGGGATGACAATTTTCTCGTGCGATTTATTTGCTTTTTAGCCGTATTTATTTTATATATTTTGGGGCATTGGCTTGTGTAATCTATGTATGGACCAAAATAAATAGGTTTTTGCCACAATTTAGTTTTTACTAAGAGAACGTCTAAAAATGGTATTTTATTATCAATTTCGAGTTCAATAGTAAAGTTTAACCGAGAGGAATATTTGTCAAACTCATTAAAAATTATTTCTTTTTAAATTTTTTCGGTTTGTATATCATCCACATATTTAAATAAAATAAAAAAAAACCTGTACCACTACAACCCATGAAGGGTCTGGGGTTCAGTACTTGGTAGAGACTGTACTGTTTTATAACATTTTATAGAGGCTGGGTGGGCCCCAGGAGGGTCCTAGATCCCATATGGTCCATATCCCGCTGCAAACATACTATATAAAAATCATGGCCTGCAGCGGGATTCCGGCATGGCAACTCAGTGCTCTACCACTGAGCCACTCCGCTCCCCTACATATTTAAATACAAACGGTATATTAAATGGTATTTTTGGTACGACTGTATTTAACAGTTCTTCTAAATAAATATCAGCCAAGATAGGTGAAATAGGAGATCATTTAGGGCAGCCAAATTTTTGGATATAAAGTTTTCATTGAATTGAAAATATCCTCTCTCTGTAGATCGGGCCAGTAACTTTAGAAATATTTTTTTGGGGGATTTTTATACGTGTTTTTAATTTATTCCAATTTTTCTCTATTAAAGTTTTTATTTTGGAAATGCATATTTTAGTAAATAAAGATAATGCATCTAATGAAATTAATTTATAACCTTTAGGAATTTTAATATCTGTGACTTTTTTATTAAATTCAAACGAATCTTTAAGATTATATTTATTTGTAGATAAGTGATTTAACAAATTGGCTAAGAATTTTGAAAGCTCATTCGTCGGTGAATTTATGAATGATACAATGGGTCTGACTGGGTTTCCGTGTTTATGATTTTTTAATATTGAATATAATTTAGGGGAAGTCGGGGAATTAGTAATGAGTTTTTTGTATGTTTTTATATCAACGTAAATTATTCTTCTTTGATAATCGTAGAGTTAGGTTGGTATCTGTCATCAATTTATGTGTAGGATTGGAACTGACTTTTGTATAAGTTTGGGCATCATTTAGTAATAACTGAGCTTTATTTATGTATTCGTGTTTGTTGATTGGACGACAGTTTGGTTTGTTTTTGTGATTATTATATTAGGTTATGTTTTTGAAAATTGTTCGGTTTTTTCGTGAAATTTTTTGAGTTAAAATCTTTCTTGTTATCATTATTAGGTTTATTATTTCTGTAATTTGTAATTATATTAACGCATTTGCCTCTTATTTCATCACGATCAGTTTCATCCACATTTTTTTGTATTATATATTAAATATATCACCAATGAATGATGTTACGAGTAATTGATTTGGTTCATAATTTATACAATACTAGCTTTTGCCCGCGACTTCGTCCGCATTGATTTAAATAGAAATTTATGTTGATTTTAAACGGAGAGTGAATTTTGAATTCTATAAATGAACTCCGTATTATAAACAATGACTTGAATTATTTGTGAATTGAGCCAGCCTACCAATGCTTATCCCTTTGTCGATAGATTTTAATAAACTGTCCTATTAAATATTAAATGGCATAATTACAGAACTATTGATAAGATTTCTTTTGAAATCCACCATATAATATCAAAAACTGTAATATCTAGGGGTTTATTTTGAGAAATCATGAATAAAATAATTATTATGTAAAAATGTAAAGCCTGCTTACTAAATTCACATCTCTAACTTGGCATGTTACAATTTCCCATATTTTACACTTTTCAGGGTCGATTTTCAAGAAATAAAAAAACAAGCATTTCTTTATTTCTAATTCTTTATTTCTAGTTCATAAAAATATCTAATTAACATGAAACATGGTTCATCTTGGTATTGAATGAGACCTGGGTATAAGATATCACCTTTCTAGGTCATTTCCTTTATTAGCCGATTTTTTTATACTTATTTTTGAAATATTTTTTATTTGATCTTCTTTTATTTGTTTGAATGTTTTTTCATAGGAATTATTGATTGTATAATAAAAATTTTCGTATTTTTGTAGTATTATTTTACTGAATTCGGTTTTGCAGTTATCAATGTCTTTGTTTAGTTACTCTATTTTAAATATTGCACTTTTTATTTCAATATTTAGAATGTTTTTTTAAAACTTATAGAAGGCTCTGTTGGATCCTTTAGATCCCGTTCCTAGACGGCCTAAAGTTTGTCTCCCCAAAGGTCAAAGGTCTCAGGAGCATGGTCCCTGAACAAGAAGCAGGTAGAAGAGGAAAGTGAAAGTTGACCAAGAGAGCCATTGTTTACAAGCGTGCCGAGAGAAGAAAAGGACCAGAGATGTACTCCACCCCTGTCACCTTCTTGCATGTAAAAATCCTCCACTAAGGATGCAAGATGGATTATATATCTACAAGGGCTGGCCTATTCATTTAAGCAGCTGTCAGGTAAAGAATACCAAATTGCTGACTCTAATATTAGTCAATTAAAAAATGAAAAATATTGAACCCTACAGTACGGAACATCCATCTGATCCTAATAGTGCAGACAACACTGGAATAAAAACCGATGATGTAGTATTTTTTTTTAAATTAAAAATTTAATGTTGATTGATAACAGTTGACCTTGATTATATATGTGGAAGAAAATGGCCCGCGTGGAGGTCATCACTGTAGAGTATTAATAATAAAGTGACGAGGAAGGTAATAATAAAAGATAATAAACAATACACTAAGTAATAAATCAAGTAATAATTGTTAACACCATCTTTTTTATTACTTATTTTATTCTTTATTACTACCTTCCTGTCAATTTGTTATTAATACTCTTGATGCTTATACATATTAAATTTAATATTTAACATATTTAGTAATTTTTAGCAATTTAGTAATTTTCAATTGTCCGTATTTTGCTTATTTAGCCCTGAAGAAGACCTGCAATATCTAAGAGAAATTTATTGGCCTCCAAACGGACCATTTCCTTCCACATATATAATCAAGGTCAACTATTATCAATCAACAGTAAACTTTTAATTTTAAAAAATTTACAACATTATCAATTTTTATTCCAGTGTTGTCTGCATTATTAGGATCAGGTGAATGTTCCGTAAAGTAGGCTCCAATTTTTTAATACTTATATAAGATGAACACATTTTTATTTTATTAAATGACAGTATTTCAGTGGAATTAGTAGTTTCATTCATTCATACAATTAGCAATCAAATATTTTTATTATTTCATAATTAAAGCCATAAAATAAGGCTGAAGAGAACAAGATCTCCTGAAGCAGCTTAAAAATTTCAACTTCACATGTAGCCTATCGTCTTATTTAAATCGAGCCATAGAAAATACAGTAACAATGCCAATTAATTTAAGCTTATCGATAACAATGCCTATTTCTTAATGCGTTCAGCTATTTTTAATTTAAAAATATAAACTTTAGATTAAAATTTGTTTAAAAAAAATGAAATTAGAAATTTCAAAACAAAACTACTTAGCAATGAGTAAGAGAAAATATTTTAAAAATTCTTTAAATGTAAATTTATAAGTCGATATTTCTGAACAAGTGAGAAAAATTCAGTAGCTAAAGCAATATCGATACATTATATGCAATAAAAAACAATTCCTGATTTCACCGTCCCATGTGTTTCTGGGCTTTCTTGCTCTTTCTTATTCTCTCGCATTGTAGATTATTGTGGTCCCTTGGAACAGTCCATAGATATAACTTTGAGAAGCTCGTAAAATTAAAAGCGAGATTAATAAATAGTATTTATACCAGTGAATGAGGACAAGATTCAGCTACCAGGAAAAACAATAAAACAGAAATAAGTGATGTAAGAAAATTTTATCTTATTTAAGTATTTTCTCTATTTTAAATTTTTGAATTAGATAAACACATGATGCTTGTGAATGCTTTTATGTTTAATATAGTAATTATTGCTAACGGATTCTATGCTTTAGAAAGTCTTAATCCTCCTAGAAGTGGATGGAATCGTTTAAACTCCGATTTCAAAAATACTTCTAATTAACTTAAATCAGTTTGTATGTTTAAGTAAATATATAGCATATGTGATCAGCAAAAAGGAAAAAATAAGTTAAAGGTGGCTTTAAATATAATTGATGCAAACTATTTCAATATAAATGAGCCATTACTTAATTCAGGTGACTAAAATAAAAACTGAAGTTTAAAAAAATACTAGAAACGGGATTTGAAGTCAACGAAAACGAACCTAATTATTTAGCATTTTCTTCAGAAATAAATACAATTCTTTATTTCATGAGAGGAGCGAGATACCTTAGTATGTGGAGTGCTGGATTTCCGCCAAAGTCCCAAGTTAGAGACAACCAGTGGCAGATAAACCATTTCTTTAACAGCCATGAACCGACTCGGAAGTATTTGGAGATCCTCATGAGGCTCACCCAGCCTCTGTAAAGAGGGTACCCTCAATTGGATTAAACCTGGCTGTTGAGAGTGATCTTCTATAATCGTTGGTTTGGTAATAGTATGATCCCGGTCGTGTACTATATGTGTATACATTTACATATACTTGTAACCAATGGCCTTCATTAGTTAGTAATATGTATTATGATACCCAAGTAATAATTTTCCATATTATGGTATAAGATTAAATTTGTTACAAATAAGGCAATAATTCGTTTAACTTTGACTTGAGTGAAATCAAAACAAATGATGATATAAGTTTGTTTCTTTATTCAAAAGGCCACCAATATAACTAAATGTTAAGGGATAAGTATATAGAGGAGGGGCTGCAATGGTTATCCAAACTACAATTTCACTAGCACATTAAACTTAATTTAAAAAGTGTTTTACCAATAATGATGGGGAATATTAAAAACACTTTTGTGTGTGAATAAAATATCCAGTTAAATAAGTTTAACTTCTTCATTGAATCAACCAATGTCTTCGGCCTACAAATTTTGTTCAATTTCGAACACTTCTTCCAAAAGTGAAAATTGGCATTGAAAACAATAACTTTTCATTAACAGAATTTGAAAATTATTTTCTTCTTCTGTTTCCTAAATTTGTCAACTAACATTTATTTGTCAGTTAATTTTTTTCACAAAACTCCGGCATTTAATAAGCAAATGAAGAATTTTTGTCATTTGGACAAATATATGTTAAAATTGAAATTATAATATTTTATTAGCAAATTTTGAAAATAAAAATAGTTGACAAGCTTTTACCGCAACAATTTAAAATTAAAGTTATATAATTATATGAACATATATATGTTGTAAGATAAAAAAGTATCATACAGATAAAATTAGGGATACCATACATAAACAAAACTGCGTATACAATAATATTTTTTATTCTTTACACATTAAATAATTACAAGTATAGCACATTATTATACAATTTAAAACACTTTTTTTTTTTAATTTTAAAGACATAAAATAAATAAATTCTATTAAAAAATACTCTCAAACAAAAAAGTTTTGAGGTGGTAACATAATATGCCTATTTTATAGAAATAAAAAACAAAATCTTCATTTCATAACCTAAAAATAAAAAGTTAACTGAAAGAAATTATTTAAAACTATACATAAAGAAAACCAAATATTTGATTTGTATAGGAAAAAAACAACAAAATCATATAAAAGCTTAACACATAAAGCGGAGGAATGTTAAAAAACTAACTCTATTTGACTATGTACAATTTCTTTAATATTATAAAAAGTCCACAGGTGTCATTTTGCATTTTTCTTCATCCAACTATAAGGATTTTTGGCAAGTTCAGTGAATTCGGAGGTACCTTTCGTGCGATCGATGCGGAACTTGTTAATCTGAAAAAATAATCATTTTAAATATAACATAGATAACATCAATATTCAAAAAAATTATATACCACATTCCATGCAAATACTAGAAAATAAGGAAGCAAAAGTTTTTTTCCATATTCAAGCCACTTTGAACTATAAAAAATTATGACAATTTTTTTCAATCAACACAGTACAGGTTCTGGAACGGCATCAAGGCGTCGCCTCCACTCATCTCTGCCCTGTGCCAAGGTCCTCCAAGCTCTGAATCCAACACTGCTATCTCTCTTAGCCTCGTCTGCCAATCTAACTCGTGGACCTCCATTCTGGCCACATGTCCAGACTATCCTAACAATGTATACTGTATCCAGATGTGATACATTTTATATAGCTCCATATTTTGTCTGAGTTTAAATTGATTGCTAACTTTTGCAGCTCCAATCATCCATCTAACTCTTTAAGTGCTATAGATTGTGCACCGTTAAATCAATCAGTATGGACTATGAGTGGATATACACGTCTGTTGACTATAGACACTATATGTGTTTTACAATTTTTTTAGTAGATGAAATTATAATGAAAATTTATGTACCTCATCTGCTATTTAATTTCCACAAATACTTACTTTTACTGTTTAATCAAACATAAACGACTTCTTCCATGCTTGAGCAACTATCATGGCAATGTGAGAAACTATCATCATGCAACATGGCCTTTACAATAGATAATAGGAAAAAACAGCACAACTAAAATAAAAATGTTACAAAATCTTTAATAAAGAGAAAAGTTAAAACTTACAACGCCAGGGGTTGCCGAATAGCTATGCTGATAAGGACAGAGTGGTTTCTTGCAGTTGGGGTGATAAATGCAAATTTGACGGTTTGATGCGGCTAAAGGAGCTTTTGTCCACACTTTGGCTGAAAATAAACAATAAAGTCGGTTATAACATTAAATTAATCTTAGATAAAATATAATATATAATCAAATTATTTAATTTAGTTATTTCTACCAACTTCAAAAATGAGTCAAGTTTCTGAACTCAGCTAATGGATTTATTAATGTACAAGTTCCTACCTAAAGTGCCAAGGATATGTTTACCTTTCTGATCAACTAATATTAAGTTTTAATGCGGTAACATTACACATTACACTTGAATCAAATAGACATTACACTCTAACGTCAATGCATATCCTGGTCCATTAGGAGATTAACTGAATCCATTGTTATATCCCATTGTTGGGATTAGTCTTATGTTTAAATACTAACCCTATGAATCTTCTTATGTGCGTCACAATCAGATATGGGATAATATGTCTCATCTAATGAAGAAGTAATAGTTTTTATAGTATACTTATAAACAAGTGTTTTATAGGGCTACTATCAAGGTATATAGTATATACCAGCCTCGACAAAATTATACCAATATAATCATAGTGATATCCTAAAGTGGTTGATATCATTAAGCAGAGCCAATATTTTGAGGTTAACAAAAATCTGAATAACATTCAATTCTTATTAAGAAAGCCCTTGTGAATACTTAACTAAAAAACTAACAAATTTGGAAGTTATTTGAAAAAGGATTTCTTAATTAATTTAAAACTTAACTTAAGTGGTAAAAATACTTTTTTCCCAAACTGTGAGTAGAGTGCAGGTCAGTTATGCGTTTTTTTATAGATTAGTTAGATAAAAATTATTTCTTATAGTAATCGAATGTTTGATGTTGCCCTTTCTCGTACATAGCATTACAAAGTAAAAACGTACACAAAACAATTGGTTCATATATTTTTGGTAAGATCTAAGTGCCTTTATTTTTTACAAGAATGATGAAGACTCCATTCTAAACTCAATAAAAAACTGTATGTACACATTACTAAATAAATTATCCACTCCTGCACAAAAACATCCAACAGCAATGTGTAAAAATTCAAAAGCTTTTCTTAAAAGAAACAATTATAATCATTTTATTCATCACTAATAGCATTATCGAATTGAATAGGTCTTATTCTACAAATGAATTCACGAATAGTAGCAATTACTTGTCAACAATAGTCAGATTCGTCAAAATTACTTCAAGAAATCTTAAAAATTGAAATAAGTAGATTGTTATTATAAAATTACATAAGTAACGCATACATCTAATGCTATATATATTTAATCTCATAATTAAAAAAAAATAAACAGTATATATTTAAAATAATTTTAGATAGTCACCTTTTGGGATAGAGGGCGTTACTGCAATATGATTGTGAGTGTATGGACAGGTCAAGTTCAGACACTTATCCGCAAACTTGCAAGGAGGATGGTAGTTTAAGCATTGCTGACCAAATTTACAATTAGGAAGGTTTCTGAAAAAGAAATTGCATGCTTTATATGAATATATATAAACTATACTATATAATTTAAGTTAACATTAATAATACTGCAACTTAATAGTACTGAATAATTGAAAAACTATATTTCATAAGGGATTTATTTATTTAAATATAGTTGCGAATAGTAATAATTGATGTCTATTCGAAACAAACAAATTGGCAGTAATTGATAGATATACAATTAGATCAAACAATTCCTTAAATTTATTTTTTGAAAATACATCTAGTTAAGTATTATCCACTCTGCTACTCGGCTTCAAATTGAACTTCAATTAAAAAGAACAATTTTATGACTGAAGAACTATAAGAATATCCAACAACACTAACAATAACAGTAAAAAAAGTATGTAGGAACCTATATTGCATAAATAAATGTAGAGTTCAGAACCTGGTAGAGTCTGTATTGTTTTTAGGACAATAGATTGTAAAGGAAGGTGCTTTGGACAAGATCACGCTCATCCGCCAAGTTTTCCCTAATTGACGATACCCAAATTATAGAGGCTGAGTGTGCCCAGGAGGTCTTGTAGATCACTTATGGTTCATTAACAGCTATTATCGGTTAAAAAATTTATCATTGAGGAAAGTTTATCATTGAGGTGCATGGTAACAGTCTGAAATAGGGAGATATACAAGAAAAAAAATGTTGTCTACTACAACTGCATTTTAACCCAGACATTACATATTGCATAACGATATATAACAAATCATAACATAATTATGATAACTTACCTACAATACTCCTTAGGGTGATGAAACCTACAGTTGTCTTCTGCAGAACAATTCGGCCAAAATTTACACTTGGACACTTTGGCTTTTCCGTTTTCTTTGGTTTTCCCATCAGCAGCTGGGTAAACATTTTTGTTTATGATTGTTTTGGTTATGGAATTGTCCATAAGAACAAGGCCTAAGAAAAAATAAAATATACATTAAGCAAAATTTTAGTTATAATAACAATAATATTAAAAAAGCCTTTAGAACATTAATGTCTTAGAGTAACATAATACAAATTATAAATTGAAGGGAGGAAATTCATAATTTATCTCCATAACAACTTACAGGAAAGAAAAACAATTATAAAAAAGGCTTATTTATGTTAATACAAGTTGGTTTAAATTGTGTTTAATTTTTCAAATAAAACAAAATATATTGGATGGAAAAGTACTTTTTATGCAATGCATACTACCACAGACAAAATGAATTTAAAATAAATTTTAGGAGTTAATAAATTTATGTTGTGCATTGAATATTATTTTAATTATAAAAGAGAAAATAAAATCTTGATAAGTTCTTTAGAATCAATCAACAAACAAAAAAAATGAATACAATAGTTAATAAGGAGACTTTATACAAAATATAAATTAAGCAAAAAGTTTCAAGTATTTTATTTTATATTTAATTAGAGCAGTAACCGTCGGCCTAGTGGCAGGCCAGCCGCCACTGCTCAAGTTGTATAACTGTTCTCATCACTCCAACTCCCTTTGTTGTACAATTATTATAATGAATATATTTCTGTCTATTGAAAGTAAAACCAAAAAAATAAATGCATATCTATCATCCCAACTTATTCAACTTTTGATTACTAGTTTTTATTTTACCAAATAATCGATGAGCCCCAATGTCATCATATTTATTTTAAATACATCACCTATAACATGATATTCATATAGGGATTTCGGGTAAAATAATATATATATAATTAAGGACTATTTGTGGAAGTGACTGTACTTGAAAAGAGCTGAAAACATACCTCCGCTTGACACAATATGAAAATAATATCGGTAAATTTGGCAACAATTTTTTCACCCTTCCAATAGGCTTTGATCGACTTGAAAAATATAATGTTTAAATTTTTTTTCAAGGAGGGAGAAAGAGAACAATTAAATGTACAATACTTTCCGAGAAGTGGAGAGAGTTTTGATACTTATATATTTAATAATTATGATTATTATTATGTGCATATAATAAATTATGATTGCTAAGAAATAATCAAATCACTTGCGAAGGAGTCGTAACTGTTTAAATTTTCCATTCCTCTATAAATATTTGTTTATCATTATGGAATCAATCATTAATTATTAATTACAATATTAAATACACCAGAGAAATACTCTAATAATAATAATATATATCCCATAAAAAAAAAAAAAAGCTACACATACTTTTCTGAACTAATCACTTAACAAATAATAAAAGCTTACAGTACCTTTGTGATTTAAGCGAAACGCTGGCTTTGTTCTGCGCTTAATAATGCTTCCAGCCATTTTCTTAATCCTCTTCTTCTTCAGCTTCCTTGTTCTTCCGCCTCCAGAACCGTAATAGCCGCCCCCTGACTTCTTGCTCCCCACCACCCCTTCTTGCTGCCCCACCATTTTCTCACCCCCCCCTTCTTCCGCCTTCACTCGATGTTTTACATTTTTGTTATTTTACTTGCCCCTTCTGTTAAAAGATTTAGCCCTAGTAGATAAATGATCCATCTTCGTATCCTTGGTGGAGGGTTATTACATCCAAGAAGGTGACATGGATGGAATACACCTCTTGTCCTTTTGTCCTCTTGTCCTTTTTTCTGCACGCTTGTAAACAAAGGCTCAACCTTGGTCCACTTTCGCTTTCCTTTTCCTCTTCTACCTGCTTCTTGTTCAGTGCCCATCTTCCTCAGACCTTTTTAACATAACAGAAATTTGCATAACCATTTAGAATAAGTTGCTAACCAAAATCAAACCGTAGCCGATCGGTGTTCTCCCCGACGTGGTCTAGGCTTGTCTCGCTAGGCGGTTGCGAAACTAATCCCCGTTGCAGAGCCAAACATCGCTGGTCTAAGCTCTTGTCGCTCGGAATGAGAGACTTCATGCAACGAGGCGAGGAACGTTCCAGTCTGAACAGTGTTCAACATTTTGATTTTCATGATAAATTTCAATTATACATTTTATTAATTATTATTGTAATTATAGATCGTAATTATTATTTATATGATTAAAATAATTCAGATATTTTATTTATAATATAATTAAAATGATCAGTCTAGATATGCGGTGGAAATGTTCGTTTAATTTTCTTTGATCCTTGCAGGTTTTAATATTTCTCTCTTATTTCGATCCAAATATAATTTGACATTTTGGAAGACAAGACCAATTTTGAAAAGGGTAAACCTAGTCTACATTAAAAATAGTTATTTACATTTTTTTTCAAAAATGTACCGATCAGGAGATACAGGCTAAAAACTGAAATAACTCCGAAAATGTCGAGGTTTTTCGGCCACCAAAAGTTTTTTGGTTCCTATGCGTTTTTTCGGTTGCAAAAATGGATTTCAACTACTCCGACATGCACTTACAACATATAAAAAATGCAGCTGTCTTCAATTTATTGCTACCTTCAAACACCTGCCGCTGGCCTAGTAAGAGTGTCTTATCATTTGTATTTTTTATGGTATATTTATTTCTCTCGTTCAATCACATTAAACGTTTTTTCCTCTCAAGTTCTTAATAATTTAGCCTTTATTTAAGTTAATTTTACTTCCTATAGCTATTTTTTTTTCCTCAAATAACCGACAATTGAAGCGGAGTCGTTGGCAATTACTGTTTCATGGCACTTGTTGGCCATTTCCCCTTCATGGTGGCGCTCGCCCAAATACGTGGCGTTGGGGCCCCATATTAAAAATTGTTTCATAATTTTTCAGAAGTTTTCGATAAAATAATTTTTTTGATGTATCCTATGTGACAATAGCCTTTATGTATTTTTCTAATTAGTTGTCCGACTAACTCACTAGGGATTTATATTACCCATTTATCGTTTATTTTTAAAACATTATCGGTTTTTATTCCATTGTTGTCTGCATCATTAGGATCAGGTGGATGTTCCTTATAGAAGGTTTCAATTTTTTTTAGATCAGGAAATTGCTCAGTATGAGGCCCAAGTGGCTACTTATAGAGTCAGCAACTTGGTTTTCTTTACTTGACACATGCTTAAAAGATAGGTCCAGCTCTTGTAGATATATAATCCATCTTTGTATCCTTGGTGGAGGGTTTTTGTATGCAAGAAGGTGACATGGATGGAATACATCTCTTGTCCTTTTGTCCTCACGGCACTCTTGTAAACAATGGCTCTCTTGGTCCACTTTCGCTTTCCTAATCTATCTGCTTCTTGTTCAGGGACCATGCTCCTGAGACCTTTGAGGAGACCAACTTTAGGTCGTCTAGAGACGGGGTCTAAACGCTTCAATAGAGTCCTTTATAAGTTTTAAAAAAACATTCTAAATATTGAAATAAAAAGTGCAATATTAAAATAGACAAACTAAACAAAGACATTGAAAACTGCAAAATCGAATTCAGTAAAATAATACTGAAAAATATCTACGAAAATTTTTATAATACAATCAATAATTCCTATGAAAAAACATTCAAACAAATAAAAGAAGATCAAATAAAAAATATTTCAAAAATAAGTATAAAAAAATCGGCTAATATATAAAATGACAAGTGATTCGTTAATCTTAATTATACAGTATTTAGACCAGACGTGAAACAGTTTTTATATCTTGGCCGTAAATATTGTATAAATTATGAACCAAATCAATTACCCGTAACATCTATCTCGGCCATAAATCTTTTGGTTGTTTGGGATATTATATTGGATTTCAATACAGAACTTAATGACAGTTCAGTAATTATGCCATTTAATATTTAAAAGGAAAGGTTATTAAAATCTATCAACAAACAAAAACCAATACTTTTGGTAGGCTGGCTGAATTCACAAATGCTTCAAGTCATTGTTTATAATATGTAATATTTGTTATTCATTTATAGAATTCAAAATTCACTCTCCGTTTAAACTCAACATAAATTTCTATTTAAATCAATGCGGACGAAGTCGCGGGCAAAAGCTAGAACAGTCCGTTAATAACTATTTAACAATTTTATTATTATAAGATTTCACTTAAACAATTAAACCGTTTTTGTGATGCCCTTAGAATTACCTATGTATGTTATATTTCAGACGTTGGAGTACTGGAATAATTAAACAAGAGAGAAGTAAAGTAAATTTAATTTATTGTGTAAAGGTAATAATAAAAACTTCTGTCAACTCTTTTCTAATTTATTAATAAATTATTTAAAAAATGCCTCTATTTTTATTATTTCTTTTAATAGTCTTATCGAACTTTTATTTCTACAACATAATTTAGCCATAAATGCAACTTCTGGTCACGAAAGATTTAAATTTTTAAAACGGCCGTTATTCAAAACCATATCTAAAATTACAAAAATTAAACAAACAAAAAAGGCATTGCTTAGTGGAAATTATTAAAATTATAACGAAAATAGAAAAGCCAATTGAATAATAAACAAAACATTAAAATTTGTAGAAGGAATAAATAATTAAAAATATACCAGAATAACAAACCTATCAGGTAGTCTTGGGAAGATTTTTGGGGTCTGAAAACTTTGAACAGAAAAGTTCAGTTCAAACTCGGCAATTGGAAGGTTTGGAAGGTACAATACTAAATTGCCCAGGTGTAGGTAGTAAACCCTAAGCACGGAACTGCCTGAACATAGTAAGGTAACTACCTGTTTCAAAACTAATAAAAATAAATCTATGAAAAAATACTGTAATAAGATTCCTTTCTTAAATTTACTTTTATTGCTGTTCACTTATCTCAAAACCTTTCAATGTTTTATAATATTAAAACTTGTTAGAATCTTTAGAATTAAGATAACAAAACATATCGATGCCTTAGTCCACATTTGTGTTAAGTGCCGAAAACAAGATTTTACAGGAGTCAAATTTGAAAATAATTTAACACAAGAGATACAGTTCAAGTTTAAGTACCCAAAATATTTTTGTATTCTTCACAGCTTCTCTGTTAATTTTATATCAACATATGATCTATGACTTCTTGATCACAACTTTACAATATTATTTATATAATAAAACCCATTCCTGAAAAAATTACACTTGTGAACATTTGTGAACTAAGGCATCGTTATGTCCGTTGTTAGAAATTATTAACAAAAGAATAATAGTTTGTTGAGATCCCTTTATTAAGTAGGATATTTTGAATTCTCTTATGCCTATCCTAGAAAGGTGACATCTTATGTCCAGTTCTCATTCAATACCAAGATCAACTATGTTTCATGTTAATTAGATATTTTTATGAACTTGAAATAAAGAAATATGTGTCTTTTATTTTTTGAAAATCGACCCTGAAAAGTGTAAAATATGGGAAATTGTATCATGCCAAGTTAGAGAAGTGAATTAAGTAAGCAGGCTTTACATTTTAATATAATAATAATTCTATTCATGATTTTGCAAAATAAACCCCTAGATATTACAGTTTTTGATATTATATGGTGGATTTCAATAGAAAACTTATCACTGGTTCCGTAATTATGCCATATAATATTTAATAGGACAGTTTATTAAAATCTATCGACAAAGGGATAAGCATTGGTAGGCTGGCTCAATTCACAAATAATTCAAGTCATTGTTTATAATACGGAGTTCATTTATGGGATTCAAAATTCACTCTCCGTTTAAAATCAACATAAATTTCTATTTAAATCAATGCGGACGAAGTCGCGGGCAAAAGCTAGTATTGTATAAATTATGAACCAAATCAATTACTCGTAACATCATTCATTGGTGATATATTTAATATATAATACAAAAAAATGTGGATGAAACTGATCGTGATGAAATAAGAGGCAAATGCGTTAATATAATTACAAATTACAGAAATAATAAACCTAATAATGATAACAAGAAAGATTTTAACTCAAAAAATTTCACGAAAAAACCGAACAATTTTCAAAAACATAACCTAATATAATAATCACAAAAACAAACAAACTGTCGTCCAATCAACAAACACGAATACATAAATAAAACTCAGTTATTACTAAATGATGCCCAAACTTATAAAAAAGTCAGTTCCAATCCTACACATAAATTGAGGACAGATACCAACTTATCTCTAGGATTATTAAAAAAGAATAATTTACGTTGATATAAAAACATACAAAAAACTCATTACTAATTCCCCGACTTCCCCTAAATTATATTCAATATTAAAAAATCATAAACACGGAAACCCAGTCAGACCCATTGTATCATTCATAAATTCACCGACGAATGAGCTTTCAAAATTCTTAGCCAATTTGTTAAATCACTTATCTACAAATAAATATAATCTTAAATTCATTAGATTCATTTGAATTTAATAAAAAAGTCACAAATATTAAAATTCCTAAAGGTTATAAATTAATTTCATTAGATGGATTATCTTTATTTACTAAAATATGCATTTCCAAATTAAAAACTTTAATAGAGACAAATTGGAATAAATTAAAAACACATACAAAAATCCCCCAAAAAATATTTCTAAAGTTACTGGCCCGATCTACAGAGAGAGCATATTTTCAATTCAATGAAAAATTTGATATCCAAAAATTCGGCTGCCCTAAATGATCTCCTATTTTACCTATCTTGGATGATATTTATTTAGAAGAACTGTTAAATACAGTCGTACCAAAAATACCATTTAATATACCGTTTGTATTTAAATATGTAGGGGAGCGGAGTGGCTCAGTGATAGAGCACTGAGTTGCCATGCCGGAATTCCGCTGCAGGCCATGATTTTTATATAGTATGTTTGCAGCGGGATATGGACCATATGGGATCTAGGACCCTCCTGGGGCCCACCCAGCCTCTATAAAATGTTATAAAACAGTACTGTCTCTACCAAGTACTGAACCCCAGACCCTTCATGGGTTGTAGTGGTACAGGTTTTTTTTTATTTTATTTAAATATGTGGATGATATACAAACCGAAAAAATTTAAAAAGAAATAATTTTTAATGAGTTTGACAAATATTCCTCTCGGTTAAACTTTACTATTGAACTCGAAATTGATAATAAAATACCATTTTTAGACGTTCTCTTAGTAAAAACTAAATGGTGGCAAAAACCTATTTATTTTGGTCCATACATAGATTACACAAGCCAATGCCCCAAAATATATAAAATAAATACGGCTAAAAAGCAAATAAATCGCACGAGAAAATTGTCATCCCCAATAATTAACCAAAAACAGCCGAAAACGACGTAGTGGACCTCTTATTAAAGAATGGTTATCCGCACAGCCTCCTTCGTAATTTACTAAAAACAACAAATACACTTTCTAACCAAAAGAACCTAAATGAAACCAATCCTAAAAAATACTACACAATACCCTATATACCAACACTTTCCAAAATCCTTGCAAAAACACTCACCGGTAATAAAAGTGACATTGACTCCGAAATTACTATCAAAAACACAGCCACAGTGTCAAGACTATTTACAAAAACCAAATATTCGGATAAATTAGAGCTAAAATCAAATGTCGTGTACGAAATACAATGTGAAGATAAATGCGGTAAATTCTATTTATTTAATATTTAAATATTCACCATCAAATAAAAATAAATAAAATATAATTTATATATATTTATTGTAGTGTGCCGTTCAATGTTTTTATTAAAAACTCATTTTTTCAATGTTAGAGCATGAATATGAGACTAACCTAGTTTCGAAATGTCACCAAAAGAAATTTAAGAACTCAATGGAATTCAAGAACCAGAACATATCTATATATATATTTATGACATACACAAGTAAATTGTCAACAACAATTCAAACATTTATATATATAAGTTTTATTGGGATAATTAATATGTTAAATCCCCTAATTCCTAGTCAGTTATTGCCTTGATGTTCATATTTTCCAATGGTTTATGATCTGACTAGGCTATGAATTCTCTGCACCACTCTACACTGGAACGTTCCAAGAAATGTGTTCTTGGACCGTTATTGAACCTTTGCCGCTTCTATAGACGGTCTAAGGTTTGTCTCGTCTAAAGCCAGGCTTAATAATGCAGACAGCAATAGAATAAAAACCGAAAATAGTGTGAAATTTAAAGAAAAATGGTTAATAGAAATCCCTAGTGAGTTAGTCGAACAACTAATTAGACAAATACATAAAGGTTATTGTCATACATAAAAAAAATTAAAATTTATTTGCGAAAATTATTTGATCAAGAACCTTGGAAAAAAATAGTTAAATCATGCCCCGTGTTGGGGCGAGCGCCATTATAAATATAAAATAGCCAACGACCATTCTTCAATTGCTAATTATTTGAGAAAATGAGCAAAAAAGAAATTATAAGAAGTGAAAAATAATTTAAATAAACTCGAAATTAACTCGAGGAAAAAAATTAAATTTAATTGAACCAGATAAATTACAATACAGCAAAAAATACAAATTATAATTAACTGTTATTATTACAAACTTGGATGTTTTGTTGAAAAAATTAATGAGGCTTCTTAAAGCTTAATTAATGCCTTTTTAAAGCTCCAGATTGTGCTGATTATTGAACACATTGAGGACATTGATGAGGCTTCTCGCCTGTATGACGTGCCATTATATGCCTTTTCATATTTTCAGAGTGTACTGATTTATTATTTTTCTTCGTCAGATCTTGATCAGACATTGGATTCAGTATATTCAGAGTTGATGGTGAAATTCTTTGAAATGAAGGAACAATTTGGTGGTCAACCAAAATATTTTGTCGGTAGTTGTTAGATTTTCCGTCAGGTTTGTTAATTTTTTAATTTTCCAATGTCTGCATTTGCCTGATTGAGAATAGGTTTTGTAGTTGATCGCCCCAGATGGAAACTCGTCTTTTTCCTCTCAAGTCCTTATTAATTTAGCATTTATTTAAATTACTTTTACTTCCTACAGATTTCTATTAACCATTTATCTATCATTTTACTATTTTTCCGTATTGAAGCCTTCAATTTTTTTTATAATAGAAAATTGCTTAGAATGAGGCTCACGAGGCTACTTATACCAGCCAGTAATATATAATCCATCTTTGTATCCTTGGCGGAGGGTTCTTACATGCAAGAAGGTGACATGGATGGAATACATCTCTTGTCTTTTTGTCCTCACGGCACGCTTGTAAACAATGGCTCTCTTGGTCAACTTTCACTTTCCTCTTCTACCTGCTTCTTGTTCAGGGACCATGCTCCTGAGACTTTTCAAAATCAATTTATAAGTTTGTTTAAATTATTAATGAATTACAAATTATACATTGACTAATTAAAAGTAAAATATTGAAAAAATTATTTGAATCAACTCGCATATTCGTGAGATACAAAACACTTTTTTTATCTAACTATTTATTGTAGGAACTTTCGGTAAGACTGTGGTAGGGTTTGGTCGAAAGAAGAGGGGAATATAAGTTTATTCTCCAGGAACACGGAAAAAAAAATACAAATTGCATTTTAAAAACCACAAGCTATGTCAAATTATATTTGGATCAAAAGAAGAGAGAAATATTAAAACCGGCAACGATCAAAGATTATCGCGTTTATTGTCTTTAAAAATTAAGAACACTGCTTACACTGGGCCGTTCCTCGCCTCATTGCATGAAGCCCGAAGCAACGGGGATTAGTTTCGCAGCGAATCCGCAACCAACTAGTGAGCCAAGCCGTGGTCTTGTATCTGAGACAGCCGCCTAATATGGTTTGATTTTTAAAAAATTTAAATTTTCTGATTTAAGTCCTTGAACAGGACAACGTCTTTCGGGTCAGCCAGGAAGGAAGCAAGGTCGGAAAAAAGGTCTGAGGAAGATGGACGGTGAACCAAAAACAGGTAGAAAAGGAAAGCGAAAGTGGACCAAGGTTGAGCCTTTGTTAACAAGAGTACCGTGAGGACAAAAATACAAGAGGTGTATTCCATCCGTATCACCTTCTTTCATGTAAGAACCCTCCACCAAGGATACAAAGATGGATTATATATTACTGACTCGTATAAGTAGCCACGTGAGCCTCATTCTAAGCAGTTTTCTATTATTAAAAAAATCAAGGCTTCAATACGGAAAAATATTAAAAATAATAGATAAAGTGTTAATAGAAATCTCTAGGAAGTAAAAGTAATTTAAATAAATGCTAAATTAATAAGGACTTGAGAGGAAAAAGACGAATTCCATTTGGAGCGATCAACTACAAAACCTATTCTCAATCAGGCAAATGCCCGAAATACAGTACCCATACAATACTCACACAGCACGTGACGTATGCTGAAGATGTAGTCATCATAGGGGGAACCAAAACAGCATTGTCCGGAGCTGTTTAAGAATTCAAGAGAGTGGCACTAGACTTGGGGCTTAGAATAAATGTGGAATAAAATAAATATATGAAAATGTCGGGACAGTCCGGAGAGAGAAGAGTTATTGTTGAAAATAAATAGAGGAAGACCCAGGCGTCGGTAGAAGAATGATATGGAGGAAAATTTGAGAAGGATGGAGGTAAGAAATTGGAGAACCCTTGAGGAATGGAAACCCAGAGGAATCGAGAAGAATGGTGGCATAGGCTCTGGTCCTGCAAGGACTGGAGTGCCCAATAATGGGTGAGTGATAAACGGGGAAAAAATCGGACTTGATAACTTGACTTAAGGCAGATCAGGACATGGATACTGTCATAGAAAATCTTATTACATCACTAAAAAGCATTTTACATGATAATACCTTAAATCATAAAGTTAATAATTTCCAAGAGACTGACTTGACACAGCATATTTGTGTCTTATTAAGCGAAAAACGCAGAGCAATATAGAAATGGCATAGAACACGATACCCAATGGATAAGCTATCTTTACTAAATTAACTAATCAACTAAAAAGCAGTAATTGGAATATTAAAAAATTAACAAACCTCACGGAAAATCTAACAACTACCGACAAAATATTTTGTTTGGCCACCAAAAAGTTCCTTCATTTCAAAGAATTTAACCATCAGCTCTGAATCTACTGAATCCAATGTCTGATCAAGATTTGACGAAGAAAACTAATAAATCAGTACACTCTGAAAATATGAAAAGGCATATAGTGGCATCTCATACAGGCGAGAAGCCTCATCAATGTCCTCACTTTGATTGTAAATCAGCACAATCTGGAGCTTTAAAAAGGCATTAATTAAGCTTTATGAAGCCTCATTAATTTTTTCAACAAAACATTCAAGTTTGTAATAATAACAGTTAATTATAATTTGTATTTTTTATTGTATTGTAATTTATCTCGTTCAATTAAATTTAATTTTTTTTACCTCAAGTTATCATTGATTTCGAATTTATTTAAATTATTTTTTACTTGTTATAATTTATTTTTTTTGTTCATTTTCTCAAATAATTAGCAATTGAAGAGTGGTCGTTGGCTATTTTATATTTATAATGGCGTTCGCCCCAAAACGTGGCATGATTTAACAAATTTGTTCCAAGGTTTTTGATCAAATAATTTTCACAAATAAATTTAAATTTTTTGTATGTCGGACAATAGCCTTTATGTATTTGTCTAATTAGTTGTTCGAATATGTTCATCCATCCAAACATTTTTAAAAATATTTTATTTTTAATTGTTTAATGTAAAATTGGTAATTTAAACTAGCATATATGCAATTTAGACGAGACAAACCTTAGACCGTCTAGAGAAGCGGTAAAGGTTCAATAACGGTCCAAGAGCACCTTTCTTGGAACGTTCCAGTGTAGAGTGGTGCAGAGAATTCATAGCCTACTCAGATCATAAACCATTAGAAAATATGAACATCAAGGCAATAACTGACTAGGAATTAGGGGATTTAACATATTAATTATCCCAATAAAATTTATATATATACATATATATAAATGTTTGAATTGGCTGAAATGTTTGGTAGTATAATTTACTTGTGTGTGTCATAAATATATATATATAGATATGTACTCGTTCTTGAATTCCAGAAAGTTCTTAAATTTCTTTTGGCGACGTTTCGAAACTAGTTTAGTATCCTAGTCATGCTCTAATATTGAAAAAATGAGTTTTTAATAAAAACATTAAACGGCACTCTACAATAAATATACATAAATTATATTTTATTTATTTTTATTTGATGGTGAATATTTAAATATTAAATAAATTGAATTTACCGCATTTATCTTCACATTGTAATTCGTACACGACATTTGATTTTAGCTCTAATTTATCCGAATATTTGGTTTTTGTAAATAGTCTTGACACTGTGGCTGTGTTTTTGAAAGTAATTGCGGAGTCAATGTTACTTTTATTACCAGTGAGTGTTTTTGCAAGCATTTTGGAAAGTGTTGGTATATAGGGTATTGTGTAGTATTTTTTAGGATTGGTTTCATTTAGGTTGTTTTGGTTAGAAAGTGTTTTTGTTGTTTTTAGTAAATTACGAAGGAGGCTGTGCGGATAACCATTCTTTAAAAAGAGGTCCACTACGTTTTTTTCGGCTGTTTTTGGTTAATTATTGGGGATGACAATTTTCTCGCGCGATTTATTTGGTTTATAGCCGTATTTATTTTATATATTTTGGGGCATTGGCTTGTGAAATGTATGTATCGACCAGAATAAATAGGTTTTTGCCACCATTTAGTTTTTACTAAGAGAACGTCTAAAAATGGTATTTTATTATAAATTTCGAGTTCAATAGTAAAGTTTAACCGAGAGGAATATTTATTAAACTCATTAAAAATTATTTCTTTTTAAATTTTTTCGGTTTGTATATCATCCACACATTTAAATAAAAAAAACTTGTACCACTACAACCCATGAATGGTTTGGCGTTCAGTACATGGTAGAGACTGTACTGTTTCAAGGACAACTGTTCTGCAAGGAGATGACTTGTCCTAAGGTCACGCTCAACTGCCAGATTTCCCCCTTATTTTGGGTACCCTATTTTTATAATATTTTATAGAGACTGGGTGGGCACCAGGAGGGTCCTAGATCCCATATAGTCCATACCTTTACCTGGGGCCAGTAACTTTAGAAATATTTTAGGGGGATTTTTACCTGTTCATAGGGCCAGTAACTTTAGAAATATTTTTTTTGGGGATTTTTATACGTGTTTTTAATTTATTCCAATTTTTCTCTATTAAAGTTTTTATATTGGAAATGCATATTTTAGTAAATAAAGATAATGCATCTAATGAAATTAATTTATAACCTTTAGGAATTTTAATATTTGTGATTTTTTTATGAATTTCAAATGTATCTTTAAGATTATATTTATTTGTAGATAAGTGATTTAACAAATTGGCTAATAATTTTGAAAGCTCATTCGTCGGTGAATTTATGAATGATACAATGGATCTGACTGGGTTTCCGTGTTTATGATTTTTTATTACAGTATATAATTTAGGGGAAGTCGGGGAATTAGTAATGAGTTTTTTGTATGTTTTTATATCAACGTAATTATTCTTTTTTAATAATCCTAGAGTTAAGTTGGTATCTGTAATCAACTTATGTGTAGGATTGGAACTGACTTTTGTATAAGTTTGGGCATCATTTAGTAATAACTGAGCTTTATTTATGTATTCGTCTTTGTTGATTTGACGACAGTTTGGTTTGTTTTGTCTCTTTTTGTGATAATTATATTAGGTTTGTTCTTTTAAATTGTTCGGTTTTTTTTTTGCAATTTTTTTGAGTTAAAATCTTTCTTGTTATTATTATTAAGTTTATTATTTCTGTAATTTCTAATTATATTAACACATTTGCCTCTTATTTCATCACGATCAGTTTCTACCACATTATTTTGTATTATATATTTAATATCACTAATGATAGATGTTACGGGTAATTGATTTGGTTCATAATTGATACAATATTTATGGCCGAGATATAAAAACTGTTTTACGTTTAGGCTAAATACTGTCAAATTAAGATTAACGAACCACTTGTCATTTCCTATATTAGCCAATTTTTTTATACTTATTTTGAAATATTTTTTATTTGATCTTCTTTTATTTGTTTGAATGTTTTTTCATAGGAATTATTGATTGTATTATAAAAATTTTCGTAGATATTTTGTAGTATTATTTTACTTAATTCGGTTTTGCAGTTTTCAATGTCTTTGTTTAGGTTATTTTAAATATTGCACTTTTTATTTCAATATTTAGAATGTTTTTTTAAAACTTATAGAGGGCTCTATTGAATCCTTTAGACCCCGACTCTAGACGGCCTAAAGTTTGTCTCGCCAAAGGTCTCAGGAGCATGGTCCCTGAACAAGAAGCAGGTAGAAGAGGAAAGCGAAAGTGGACCAAGAGAGCCTTTGTTGACAAGAGTGCCGTGAGGACAAAAAGACAAGAGATGTATTCCATCCATGTCACTTTCTTGCATGTAAAAACCCTCCACCAAAGATACAACGATGGATTATATAAGGAACATCCACCTGATCCTAATAATGCAGACAACAATGGAATAAAAATTGATAATGCAGTAAATTTTTTAAAATTACGGAATTACTAAAGCAAAATACATATTAGACAGCACCATTTACCCATTTAACAAAAATACTGTTGACCAGTGTAATGGTTGACCTTGATTATATAATTGGAATAGAGGTCAATAGATTTCTCTTTGATAGGGAGAAATTTTTATTAAATAGCAAACGTTTTGACCCACATTGCAGGTCTTCTTCAGGGCTAATATGCAAAATACGGACAATTAAAAATGACTAAATTGTTAAAAATTACTAAATATGTTAAATATTAAATTTAAATTGTATAAGCATCAAGAGTAAAAGTGACAAGGAAGGTAATAATAAAAGATAATAATCAATACACTAAGTAATAAATTAAGTAATAATTTTTAACACTATATTTTTTATTACTTATTTTATTCTTTATTACTCTTGATGCTTATACATATTAAATTTAATATTTAACATATTTAGTAATTTTTAACAATTTAGTAATTTTCAATTGTCCGTATCTTGCATATTTAGCCCTGAAGAAGACCTGCAATATCTAAGAGAAATATATTGGCCTCCACACGGACCATTTCCTTCCACATATATAATCAAGGTCAACTATTATCAATCAACAGTAAACTTTTAATTTTAAAAAATTTACAACATTATCGATTTTCATTCCAGTGTTGTCTGCATTATTAGGATCAGGTGAATGTTCCGTAAAGTAGGCTCCAATTTTTTAATACTTATGTAAAATGAACACATTTTTATTTTATTAAATGACAGTATTTCGGTGGAATTAATCGTATCATTCATTCATACAATTAGCAATCAAATATTTTTATTATTTCATAATTAAAGCCATAAAATAAGGCTGAAGAGAACAAGATCTCCTAAAGCAGCTTAAAAATTTCAACTTCACAAGTAGCCTATCGTCTTATTTAAATCGAGCCATAGAAAATACAGTAACAATGCCAATTAATTTAAGCTTATCGATAACAATGCCTATTTCTTAATGCGTTCAGCTATTTTCAATTTAGAAATATAAACTTTAGATATAAATTTAAAAAAAAAAAATGAAATTAGAAATTTCAAAACAAAACTACTTAGCAATGAGTAAGAGAAAATATTTTAAGAATTCTTTAGACACAAGTAGCCTATCGTCTTATTTAAATCGAGCCATATAAAATACAGTAACAATGCCAATTAATTTAAGCTTATCGATAACAATGCCTATTTCTAGCTACATTCAGCTATTTTTAATTTTAAAATATTAACTTTAGATTAAAATTTGTTTAAAAAAAATTAAATTAGAAATTTCAAAACAAAACTACTTAGCAATGAGTAAGAGAAAATATTTTAAAAATTCTTTAAATGTAAATTTAAAGTAGATTATTGTGGTCCCTTGGAGCAGTCCATAGATATAACTTTGAGAAGCTCGTAAAATTAAAAGCATGATTAATAAATAGTATTTATACCAGTGAATGAGGACAAGATTCAGCCATCAGGAAAAATAATAAAACTATTGAACTAATTTGAACACTTCTTTCGAAAGTGAAAATTGGCATTGAAAACAATAACTTTTCATTACAAAATTAGAAAATTATTTTCTTCTTCTGTTTCCTAAACTTGTCAACTAACATTTATTTGTGAGTTAATTTTTTTCACTGCAATCCACAAAACTCCGGCATTTAATAAACAAATGAAGAATTTTTGTCATTTGGACAAATATATGTTAAAATTGAAATTATAATATTTTATTAGCAAATTTTGAAAATAAAAATAGTTGGCATGCTTTTACCGCAACAATTTATAATAAAGTTATATAATTATATGAACATATATATGTTGTAAGATAAAAAGTATCATACAGACAAAATTAGGGATAACATACATAAACAAAAACTGCGTACACAATATTTTTTATTCTTTACACATTAAATAATTACATATATGGTACATTAATATACAATTTAAAACACTTTTTTTTTTTTAAATTTTAAAGACAAAATAAATAAATTCTATTAAAAAATACCCTCAAACAAAAATGTTTTTTTGAGGTGGTAACATAATATGCCTATTTTATAGAAATAAAAAAACAAAATCTTCATTTCATAACCTAAAAATAAAAAGTTAACTGAAAGAAATTATTTAAAAATATACATAAAGAAAACCAAATGTTTGATTCGTTTAGGAAAAAAAACAATAAAATAAGAAAAAAGCTTAACACATAAAGCGGAGGAATGTTTAAAAACTAACTCTATTTGACTATGTACAATTTCTTTAATATTATAAAAAGTCCACAGGTGTCATTTTGCATTTTTCTTCATCCAACTATAAGGATTTTTGGCAAGTTCAGTGAATTCGGAGGTACCTTTCGTGCGATCGATGCGGAACTTGTTAATCTGAAAAAAAAATCATTTTAAAAATAACATAGATATCATCAATATTAAAAAATATATATACCACATATCATGCAAATACTGGAAAATACAAAATTATGACAATTTTTTTCAATCAACACAGCACAGGTTCTAGAATGGCATCAAGGCGTCTCCTCCACTCATCTCTGCCCTGTGCCAAGGTCCTCCAGGCTCTGGATCCAACACTGCTATCTCTCTTAGCCTCGTCTGCCTATCCAAGTCGTGGACCTCCATTCTGGCTACATGTCCAGACTATCCTAACAATGTATACTGTATCCAGATGTGATACATTTTATACAGCTCCATATTTTGCCTGAGTCTAAATTGATTGCTATCTTTTACAGCTCCAATCATCCATCTAACTCTTTAAGTGCTATAGATTGTGGACCGTTAAATCAATCAGTATGGACTATGAGTGGATATATACGTCTGTTGACTATAGACACTATATGTGTTTTACAATTTTTTTAGTAGATGAAATTATAATGAAAATAATATGTACCTCATCTGCTATTTAATTTCCACAAAAACTTACTTTTACTGTTTAATCAAACACAAATGATTTCTTCCATGCTTGAGCAACTATCGTGACAATGTGAGAAACTATCATCATGCAACATGGCCTTTACAGTAGATAATGGGAAAAAACAGCACAACTAAAATAAAAATGTTACAAAATCTTTAATAAAGAGAAAAGTTAAAACTTACAACGCCAGGGGTTGCCGAATAGCTATGCTGGTAAGGGCAGAGTGGTTTCTTGCAGTTGGGGTGATAAATGCAAATTTGACCGTTTGATGCGGCTAAAGGAGCTTTTGTCCACACTTTGGCTGAAAATAAACAATAAAGTCGGTTACAACATTAAATTAATCTTAGATAAAATATAATATATAATCAAATTATTTAATTTAGTTATTTCTACCAACTTCAAAAATGGGTCAAGTTTCTGAACTCAGCTAATGGATTTATTAATGTACAAGTGCCTACCAAAAATGGCAAGGATATGTTTACCTTTCTGATCAACTAATATTAAGTTTTAATTTTGGGTCACGTTTTATCCTGAGAGCATTAACGTTACACATTACACTTGAATCAAATAGACATTACACTCTAACGTCAATGCATTTTCCGGTCCATTTGGAGATTAACTGAATCCATTGTTATATCCCATTGTTGGAATTAGTCTTATGTTTAAAAACTATCCCTATGAATGGTAGGTGTACAACAATTTATAGTCCAGAAAGTAAACTATCTTCTTATGTGCGAGACAATCAGATATGGGATAATATGTCTCATCTAATGAAAAAGTTATAATTTAAAAAAGTATACCTATAAACAAGTGTTTTATAGGGCTACTCTCAAGGTATATAGTATATACCTGCCTCGACATAATTATACCAATGTAATCATAGTGAAATCCTAAGGTGGTTGATATCAATAAACAGAGGCAATATTTTGAGGTTACCAAAAATCTGAATAACATTAAATTCTTTTTAAGAAAGCCCTTGTGAAAACTTAATTAAAAAACTAACAAATTTGGAAGTTATTTGAAAAAGGATCTCAAAACATAACTTGAGTGATAGAAATACTTTTTTCCCAAACTGTGAGTAGATTACAGGTCACATAGTTATGCGTTTTTTTATAGATTAGTTCGATAAAAATTATTTTTTATAGTAATCAAATGTTTGATGTTTCCCTTTCTCATACATAGCATTACAAAGTAAAAACGTACAATATACAAAACAATTGGTTTGTATATTTTCCGTAAGATCAAAGTGCCTTTATTTTTTACAAGCATGATGAAGACTCCATTTTAAACTCAATAAAAAAATGTATGTACACATTAGTCAATTTAGACTAATAAATAATTTTATAACTAAAATAATTTTAGATAGTCACCTTTGGGGATAGAGGGCATTACTGCAATATGATTGTGAGTGTATGGACAGGTCAAGTTCAGACACTTATCCGCAAACTTGCAAGGAGGATGGTAGTTTAAACATTGCTGACCAAATTTACAATTAGGAAGGTTTCTGAAAAAGAAATTGCATACTTTATATGAATATATATAAACTATACTATATAATTTAAGTTAACATTAATAATACTGCAACTTAATGATAATGAATAATTGAAAAACTATATTTGATAAGGGATACTTATTTATTTAAATATAGTTGCGAATAATAATAATTGATGTCTATTTGAAACAAACAAATTGGCAGTAACAAATTGAACTTCAATTAAAAAGCACGATTTTATGATTGAAGAACTATAAGAATATCCAACAGCACTAATAATAACAGTAAAAAAAGTTATGTAGGAACCTATATTGCATAAAAAAATATAGAGTTCAGAACATGGCAGAGTCTGTATTGTTTTTAGGAAACTAGATTGTAAAGGAAGGTGCTTTCTAAAGATCTCACACATCCGCCGAGTTTTCACTAATTGAGGATACACAATTTATAGAGGCTGATTGTGCCCAGAGGGGTCTTGTAGATCACTTATGGTCTATCAATAGCTATTATCGGTTTAAAAAATTTATCTTTGAGGAAAGTATGCATGGTAACAATCTGAAAGGGGGAGATATCGAAGAAAAATAATTTTTTCTACTACAACTGGATTTTAATCCAGATATTACATATTGCATAACGATATATAACACAACATAACATAATTATGATAACTTACCTACAATACTCCTTAGGGTGATGAAACCTACAGTTGTCTTCTGCAGAACAATTTGGCCAAAATTTACACTTGGACACTTTGGCTTTTCCATTTTCTTTGGTTTTCCCATCAGCAGCTGGGTAAACATTTTTGTTTATGATTGTTTTGGTTATGGTATTGTCCATAAGAACAAGGCCTAAAAAAAAATAATACATTAAGCAAAATTTTAATAATAATATTAAAAAAAGCCTTTAGAACATTAAAAAAAAAAAAAAATATGAACATTAATGTCTTAGAGCAACATAATACAAATTATAAATTGAAGGGAGGAAATTCATAATTTATCTCCATAACAACTTACAGGAAAGAAAAACAATTATAAAGAAGGCTTATTTATATTAATACAAGTTGGTTTAAATGTTTAAATTGTGTTTTATTTTTCAAATAAAACAAAATATATTGGATGGAAAAGTACTTTTTATGCTATATATATACTACCGCAGACAAAATGAATTTAAAATAAATTTTAGGAGTTAATAAATTTATGTTGTGCATCGAATATTATTTTAATTATAAAAGAGGAATTAAAATCTTGATAAGGTCTTTAGAATCAATCAACAAACAAAAAAAAATGAACACAATAGTTAATAAGGAGACTAAATACAAAATATAAATTAAGGAAAAAGTTTCAAGTATTTTATTTTATATTAATTAGAGCAGTTAATGTCGGCCTAGTGGCAGAGAACAATTAAATGTACAATACTTTCCGAGAAGTGGAGAGAGTTTTGATACTTATATATTTAATAATTATGATTATTATTATATGCATATAATAAAATATGATAGTTATCGCTAAGAAATAATCAAATCACTTGCGAAGGAGTCGTAACTGTTTATACTTTTCCATTCCTCTATAAATATTTGTTTATCATTATGGAATCAATTATTATTATTATTAATTACAATATTAAATACATCAGAGAAATACTCTAATAATGATATATATCCCATAAAAAAAAAGCTACACACACTTTTCTGAACAAATCACTTAACAAATAATAAAAGCTTACAGTACCTTTGTGATTTAAGCGAAACGCTGGCTTTGTTCTCCGCTTAATAATGCTTCCTGCCATTTTCTTAATCCTCTTCTCCTTCGGCTTCCTTGTTCTTCCGCCTCCAGAACCGTAATAGCCGCCCCCTGACTTCTTGCTCCCCACCACTCCTTCTTGATGCCCCACCATTTTCTCCTCCCCTCTTCTTCCGCCTTCACTCGATATTTTACATTTTGGTTATTTTACTTGCTCCTTCTGTTAACAGATTTAGCCCTTGGAGATAAATGATCCATCTTCGTATCCTTGGTGGAGGGTTATTACATCCAAGAAGGTGACATGGATGGAATACACCTCTTGTCCTTTTGTCCTCACGGCACGCTTGTAAACAAAGGCTCAACCTTGGTCCACTTTCGCTTTCCTTTTCCTCTTCTACCTGCTTCTTGTTCAGTGTCCATCTTCCTCAGACCTTTTTAACATAACAGAAATTTGCATAACCATTTAGAATTAGTTGCTAACCAAAATCAAACCGTTGCCGACCGGTGTTCTCCCCGACGTGGTCTAGGCTTGTCTCGCTAGGCGGTTGCGGAACTAATCCCCGTTGCAGAGCCAAATATCGCTGGTCTAAGCTCTTGTCGCTCGGAATGGGAGACTTCATGCAACGAGGCGAGCAACGTTTCAGTCTCAACAGTGTTCAACATTTTGATTTTCATGATAAATTTCAATTATACATTTTACATTCTTATAATTTTTACCTTTTTTCAAAACTGGATTTATTTGAATTTCATCTTCAAGAAAAAAAAATAAAATCGGCTTCCAGTCAAATTCTTTTATTGTTTTATATGATAAAACGTTTCGACACTATGGTCATTTTCAATCATTTATTCCTATGCATTCCTCAACTTTAAATAAAATAACAATAATTACAATAATATAAAATTTGTTTACATAAATGTCCAAAAGATAATATACTATGAGTATAAATACCTGGAAAGTCAATCTTTTTTAAAAATCATTTTTAAGGAGGTCTTTTGTCCTCCATAGTCAAACTTATATTCCATTACATAAAAACCAAACCCTGATCCTTGAACCATCTAATCCTTTATTCTTATTTTTATCAGTTATTAGACTTTAGTACAATTATAACTAATTATGTTCTAAAAGGTACATTAATAAAGTAAAATTAAACTTCAAAAATATAAGTATTCTTATGATCTATTATTTTTTAATTTCAAAATTATGGATGAATATAATTTGCTAATTTCTCCTGCCTCTTTTCTATCGTTTACAGCATTTTCTAATTTATCATTTATAAATAAAGCCTCTAAATTTTTTCTTTTTATAGTATTATCTTCTCTATTCAAAAATACATAGCCAAAATAATGCAATAAAAATTAAACCTTCTCAATCCAAAATAACTAATTTTTTTGTAAAAGAAACTAATAACATAGATCCACTTATAGACAATGATAAAATTAATATAGTAACAGAAGCACAAGATATAGAATTAAAACATAATAAAATTAAATATAATAGTATAACCTATATCAGAGGCTTATCAGAAAAAATCGAACCAACTTTTAAAATTTATGACATACCAGAAATGAAGATAGCACACAAAACAAGAAACCCAATCAAAAACATTATAACAAGTCAAAAGGATAAGATACCAATTATGGAAAACAAAAATTTAATATACCAACTTACTTGTAATAATTGTGATGGAATATACATTGGACAAACAAGTACACACTTAAAAAACAGAATATATCACCATCAAAATAACATTAAACCTAAAGCTAAAACAAGTACAGCATTATCAGCACATTGTAAAAAGGAATTGCACACTTTTGACTTTGATAAGCCTAAAATTCTACATAGAGAAGATAATACTATAAAAAGAAAAAATTTAGAGGCTTTATTTATAAATGATAAATTAGAAAATGCTGTAAACGATAGAAAAGAGGCAGGAGAAATTAGCAAATTATATTCATCCATAATTTTGAAATTAAAAAATAATAGATCATAAGAATACTTATATTTTTGAAGTTTAATTTTACTTTATTAATGTACCTTTTAGAACATAATTAGTTATAATTGTACTAAAGTCTAATAACTGATAAAAATAAGAATAAAGGATTAGATGGTTCAAGGATCAGGGTTTGGTTTTTATGTAATGGAATATAAGTTTGACTATGGAGGACAAAAGACCTCCTTAAAAATGATTTTTAAAAAAGATTGACTTTCCAGGTATTTATACTCATAGTATATTATCTTTTGGACATTTATGTAAACAAATTTTATATTATTGTAATTATTGTTATTTTATTTAAAGTTGAGGAATGCATAGGAATAAATGATTGAAAATGACACCATAGTGTCGAAACGTTTTATCATATAAAACAATAAAAGAATTTGACTGGAAGCCGATTTTATTTTTTTTTCTTGAAGATGTTATACATTTTATTAATTTTTATTGTAATTATAGATCGTAATTATTAATTATATAATGAAAATAATTCAAATATGTTAAATATAATATAATTAAAATAATCAGACTAGATATGCAGTGGAAATGTTCGTTTAATTTTCTTTGATCCTTGCAGGTTTTAATATTTCTCTCTTATTTCGATCCAAATATAATTTGACAAAGCTTGTCGTTTTTAAAATGTAATTTCGCTAATTAAATTTACAACCTGTAATTTCATCGTAGAATCACTCCTTTGGTCGGTTTTCCTCTCAAAAGTCGGCCAAACCTTAAAATTTCGACCAAAAAGTTTTGGAAAAAAAAGACCAATTTTCAAAAGGATTAATTTAGTCTACATTAAAAATGGATACTTACATTTTTTTTTTTCAAAAATGTACCGATCAGGGGATACAGGCTAAAAACTGAAATAACTCCGAAAATTTCGAGGTTTTTCGGCCACCAAAAGTTTTCCTATGCGTTTTTCCGGTTGCAAAAATAGATTTCAACTACTCCGACATGCACTTACAACATATCAAAAATGCAGCTGTCTTAAATTTATTGCTACCTTCAAACACCTGCCGCTGGCCTAGTAAGAGTGTCTTATCATTTGTATTTTTTATTGTATATTTATTTCTCTCGTTCAATCAAATTAAACTTTTTTTCCTCTCATGATCTTAATAATTTAGTGTTTATTTAAATTGTCCGACTAACTCACTTGGGATTTCTATTAACCATTTATCTTTTATTTTTAAAACATTATCGGTTTTTATTCCATTGTTGTCTGCATTATTACGATCAGGTGGATGTTCCTTATAGAAGGTTTCAATTTTTTTTAGATCAGGAAATTACTCAGTATGAGGCCTAAGTGGCTACTTATAGAGTCAGCAACTTGGTTTTCTTTACTTGACACATGCTTAAAAGATAGGACCAGCTCTTGTAGATATATAATCCATCTTTGTATAATAGCTGGAGGGTTTTTACATGCAAGAAGGTGACATGGATGGAATACATCTCTTGTCTTTTTGTCCTCACGGCACGCTTGTAAACAATGACTCTCTTGGTCCACTTTCACTTTCCTCTTCTACCTGCTTCTTGTTCACCGTCCATCTTCCTCAGACCTTTTATATGCAAGTGCAAAATCAATCTATAAGTTTGTTTAAATTATTAATGAATTACAAATAACACATTAAGTAATTAAAAATAAAATATTGAAAAAATAATTTGAATCAACTTCCATATTCGTAAGATACAAAACACTTTCTATATCTAACTGTTTATTGTAGGAATTTTTGGTAAGGCTGTGGTAGGATTGGGTCGAAAGAAGAGGGGAATACAAGTTTATTCTCAAGGAACTCGGAAAAAAATACAAATTACATTTTAAAAACCACAAGCTATGTCAAATTATATTTGGATCAAAAGAAGAGAGAAATATTAAAACCGGCAACGATCAAAGAAAATTAAATGAACATTTTCACTGCATATCTGAAAGATAGTGGCGTTTATCGCGTTTATTGTCATTAAAAATTATGAACACTGCTTAGACTGGGCCGTTCCTCGCCTCATTGCATGAAGTCTCCCATTCCGATCATCAAGACCTTAGTCCAGCGATTTTTGGCTCTGCAGCGGGGATTAGTTTCGCAGCGGATCCGCAACCAACTAGTGAGGCAAGCCAATACCACGTATCTGAGACACCCGTCTAATATGGTTTGATTTTTTTAAAATTAAAATTTTCGGATTCAAGTCCTTGAACAGGACAACGTCTTTCGGGTCAGCCAGGAAGGAAGCAAGGTCGGAAAAAAGGTCTGAGGAAGATGGACGGTGAACCAAAAACAGGTAGAAAAGGAAAGCGAAAGTGGACCAAGGTTGAGCCTTTGTTAACAAGAGTACCGTGAGGACAAAAGTACAAGAGGTGTATTCCATCCATGTCACCTTCTTTCATGTAAAAACCCTCCGCCAAGGATACAAAGATGGATTATATATTACTGACTGGTATAAGTAGCCTCGTGAGCCTCATTCAAAGCAATTTTCTGTTATAAAAAAAATTGAAGTCTTCTCTACGAAAAAATAGTAAAATTAATAGATAAATGGTTAATAGAAATCCCTAGGAAGTAAAAGTAATTTAAATAAATGCTAAATTAATAAGGACTTGAGAGGAAAAAGACGAATTCCATTTGGAGCGATCAACTACAAAACCTATTCTCAATCAGGCAAATGCCCGAAATACAGTACGCATACAATACTCTCACAGCACGTGGCGTATGCTGAAGATGTCGAGAGGAATGGAGAAGAATGGTGGCAGAGGCTGTGGTCCTGCAAGGACTGGAGTGCCCAATAGTGGGTAAGTGATAAACTGGGAAAAAATATAAGACTTGATAATTTCACTCAAGGCAGATCAGGATATGGATACTGTCATAGAAAATCTTATTACATCAATAAAGAGCATTTTACATGATAATACCTTAAATCATAAAATTAATAATTTCTAACAGACTCTCTTGCCACAGCATGTTTGTATCTTATTAAGCGAAAAACACATAGAAATATCGAATTGCATAGAACACGATACCCAACGGATAAAACCATCTTTAATAAATTAACTAATCAACTAAAAAGCAGAAATTGGAAAATTAAAAAATTAACAAACCTGACGAAAAATCTAACAACTACCGACAAAATATTTTGGTTGACCACCAAATTGTTCCTTCATTTCAAAGAATTTAACCATCAACTCTGAATTTACTGAATCCAATGTCTGATCAAGATCTGATGAAGAAAAATAATAAATCAGTACACTCTGAAAATATGAAAAGGCATATAGTAGCATCTCATACAGGCGAGAAGCCTCATCAATGTCCTCACTGTGATTATAAATCAGCACAATCTGGAGCTTTAAAAAGGCATTAATTAATCTTTATGAAGCCTCATTAATTTTTTTCTCCAGATCATAACAAAACGTCCTCAGTTTATAATAATAACAGTTAATTATAATTTGTATTTTTTATTGTATTGTAATTTATCTCGTTCAATTAAATTTAATTTTTTTTACCTCAAGTTATCATTAATTTCGAGTTTTTTAAATTATTTTTCACTTGTTATAATTTCTTTTATTTGCTCATTTTCTCAAATAATTAGCAATTGAAGAATGGTCGTTGGCCATTTAAATATATAATGGCGCTCGCCCCAACACGGGGCATGATTTAACAAATATTTTCCAAGGTTTTTGATCAAATAATTTTCGCAAATAAATTTTTTTAATGTATGACAATAGGCTTTATGTATTTGTCTAATTAGTTGTTCGACTAACTCACTAGGGATTTCTATTAACCATTTATCTTTAAATTTTACACTATTTTCGGTTTTTATTCTATTGATGTCTGTATTATTAGGCCTGGCTTTAGACGAGACAAACCTTAGACCGTCTAGAGAAGCGGCAAAGGTTCAATAACGGTCCAAGAGCACCTTTCTTGGAACGTTCCAGTGTAGAGTGGTGCAGAGAATTTATAGCCTACTCAGATCATAAACCATTAGAAACTGCCATGAACATCAAGGCAATAACTGACAAGGAATTAGGTGATTTAACACATTAATTATCCCAATAAAATTTATATATATACATATATGTAAATGTTTGAATTGGCTGAAATGTTTGGTAGTATAATTTACTTGTGTGTGTCATATATATATATATATATATATATATATATATATATATATATATATATATATATATACATGTACTCGTTCTTGAATTCCAGTGAGTTTTTAAATTTCTTTTGGTGACGAATTTACGAATTTACCGCATTTATCTTCACATTGTATTTCGTACACGACATTTGATTTTTTTTTTTTTTGATTTTGAGCTCTAATTTATCCGAATATTTGGTTTTTGTAAATAGTCTTGACACTGTGGCTGTGTTTATGATAGTAATTTCGGAGTCAATGTTACTTTTATTACCGGTGAGTGTTTTTGCAAGGTTTTTTGGAAAGTGTTGGTATATAGGGTATTGAGTAGTATTTTTTAGGATTGGTTTCATTTAGGTTGTTTTGGTTAGAAAATGGTTTTGTTGTTTTTAATAAATTACGAAGGAGGCTGTGCCTTCTTTAATAAGAGGTCCACTACGTTGTTTTCGGCTGTTTTTGGTTAATTATTGGGGATGATAATTTTCTCACGCGATTTATTAGGTTTTCTGCCGTATTTATTTTATATATTTTGGGGCATTGGCTTGTGTAATCTATGTATGGACCGAAATAAATAAGTTTTTGCCACCATTTATTTTTTACTAAGAGAACGTCTAAAAATGGTATTTTATTATCAATTTCGAGTTCAATAGTAAAGTTTAACCGAGAGGAATATTTATTAAACTTATTAAAAATTATTTCTTTTTAAATTTTTTCGGTTTGTATATCATCCACATATTTAAATAAAATAAAAAAAAACCTGTACCACTACAACCCATGAAGGGTCTGGGGTACAGTACATGGTAGAGACTGTACTGTTTTATAACATTTTATAGAGGCTGGGTGGGCCCCAGGAGGGTCCTAGATCCCATATGGTCCATATCCCGCTGCAAACATACTATATAAAAATCATGGCCTGCAGCGGGATTCCGGCATGGCAACTCAGTGCTCTACCACTGAGCCACTCCACTCCCCTACATATTTAAATACAAACGGTATATTAAATAGTATTTTTGGTACGACTGTATTTAACAGTTCTTCTAAATAAATATCAGCCAAGATAGGTAAAGTAGGAGATCATTTAGGGCAGCCGAATTTTTGGATATAAAGTTTTCATTGAATTGAAAATATCCTCTCTCTGTAGATCGGGCCAGTAATTTTAGAAATATTTTTGGGGGGATTTTTGTATGTGTTTTTAATTTATTCCAATTTTTCTCTATTAAAGTTTTTATTTTGGAATTGCATATCTTAGTAAATAAAGATAATCCATCTAATGCAATTAATTTATAACCTTTAGGAATTTTAATATTTGTGATTTTTTTATGAATTTCAAATGTATCTTTAAGATTATATTTATTTGTAGATAAGTGATTTAACAAATTGGCTAAGTATTTTGAAAGCAAATTCGTCAGTGAATTTATGAATGATACAATGGGTCTGACTGGGTTTCCGTGTTTATGATTGTTTTATTACTGAATATAATTTAGGGGAAGTCGGGGAATTAGTAATGAGTTTTTTGTCTGTTTTATATCAAAGTAATTATTCTTCTTTGATAATCCTAGAGTTAAGTTGGTATCTGTCATCAATTTATGTGTAGGATTGGAACTGACTTTTGTATAAGTTTGGGCATCATTTAGTAATAACTGAGCTTTATTTATGTATTTGTCTTTGTTGATTGGACGACAGTTTGGTTTGTTTTTTGTGATAATTATATTAGTTTGGGTTTTTTAAATTGTTTGGTTTTTTTTTGCAAGTTTTTTGAGTTAAAATCTTTCTTGTTATTATTATTAGGTTTATTATTTCTGTAATTTCTAATTATATTAACACATTTGCCCCTTATTTCATCACGATGAGTTTCTACCATATTATTTTGTATTATATATTTAATATCACTAATGATAGATGTTACAGGTAATTGATTTGGTTCATAATTGATACAATATTTATGGCCGAGATATAAAAACTGTTTCACTTCTGGGCTGAATACTGTATAATTAAGATTAACGAACCACTTGTCATTTCATATATTAGCCGATTTTTTTATACTTATAAAGGGCTACATTTCCTTCCACATATATAATCAAGGTCAACTATTATCAATCAACAGTAAGCTTTTAATTTTTAAAATTTTACAACATTATCGTTTTTCATTCCATTGTTGTCTGCATTATTAGGATCAGGTGAATGTTCCGTAAAGTAGGCTCCAATTTTTTAATACTTATATAAGATGAGCACATTTTTATTTTATTAAGTGGTAGTATTTCGGTGGAATTAGTCCTTTCATTCATTCATATAATTAACAATCAAATATTTTTATTATTCCATAATTAAAGCCATAAAATAAGGCTGAAGAGAACAAGATCTCCTAAAGCATCTTAAAAATTTCAACTTCACAAGTAGCCTATTGTCTTATTTAAGTCGAGCCATAGAAAATACAGTAACAATGCCAATTGATTTAAGCTTAACGATAACAATGCCTATTACTGCTTACATTCAACTATTTTTAATTTTAAAATATTAACTTTAGATTAAAATTTGTTTAAAAAAAAATGAAATTAGAAATTTCAAAACAAAACTACTTAGCAATGAGTAAGAGAAAATATTTTTAAAATTCTTTAAATGTAAATTTATAAGGCGATATTTCTGAACAAGTGAGAAAAATTCAGTAGCTAAAGCAATATCGATACATTATATGCAATAAAAACAATTCCTGATTTCACCGTCCCATGCGTTTTTGGGCTTTCTTGTTCTTTCTTATTCTCTCGCATTGTAGATTACTGTGGCCCCTTGGAGCAGTCCATAGATATAACTTTGAGAAGCTCGTAAAATCAAAAGCGAGAGTAATAAATAGTATTTATACCAGTGAATGAGGACAAGATTCAGCCATCAGGAAAAATATTAAAACAGAAGTAAGTAATGTAAGACAATTTTATCTTATTTAAACATTTTATCTATTTTAAATCTTTGATTTGATAAACACATGATGTCTGTGAATGCTTTTACGTGTAAATATTGTAATTATTGCCAACGGATTCTATGCTTTAGAAAGTCTTAACCATCTTAGAAGTGGATGGAATCGTTTAAACTCCGATTTTAAAAATACTTCTATTCAACATATATATGTTTGTGTGTTTAATTAGATAAATAGCATATGTGATCAGCCAAAAGGAAAAAATAAGTTAATGGTGGTATTAAATATAATTGATGCAAACTATTTCAATATAAATGAGCCATTACTTAATTCAGGTGACTAAAATAAAAACTGAACTTTAAAAAAATACTAGAAACGGGATTTGAAGTCAATGAAAACGAACCTAATTATTATTTTCATTTTCTTCAGAATAAAATACAATTTTTTATTTCATGAGAGGAGCGAGATACCTCAGTATGTAGAGTGCTAGATTTCTGGCAAAGTCCCAAGTTAGAGACAACCAGTGGCAAATAAACTATTTCTTTAACAGCCATGAACCGACTCGGAAGTGTTTGGAGATCCTCATGGGGCTCACCCAGCCTCTGTAAAGAGGGTACCCTCAATTGGATTAAACCTGGCTGTTGAGAGTGATCTTCTATAATCGTTGGTTTGGTAATAGTATGATCCCGGTCGTGTACTATATGTGTATACATTTACATATACTTGTAACCAATGGTCTTCATTAGTTAGTAATATGTATTATGATGCCCAAGTAATAATTTTTCATATTATGGTATAAGATTAAATTTGTTACAAATAAGGCAATAATTCGTTTAACTTTGACTTGAGTGAAATCAAAACAAATGATGATATAAGGCTGTTTCTTTATTCAAAAGGCCACCAATATAACTAAATGTTAAGGGATAAGTATATAGAGGAGAGGCTGCAATGGTTATCCAAACTACAATTTCACTAGTACATTAAACTTAATTTAAAAAGTGTTTTACCAATAATGATGTGGAATATTTAAAACATTTTTGGTGTGAATAAAAAATCCAGTTAAATAAGTTTAACTTCTTCATTGAATCAACCAATGTCTTTGGCCTACAAATTTTGTTCAATTTTGAACACTTCTTTAGAAAGTGAAAATTGGCATTGAAAACAATAACTTTTCATTAACAAAATTAGAAAATTATTTTCTTATTCTATTTCTTAAACTTGAAAACTAACATTTATTCTTTAGTTAATTTGTTTAAAAAAACTCCGGCAATTAATAAACAAATGAAGAATTTTTGTCATTTAGAAAAATACATGTTAAAATTGAAATTATAATAATTTATTAGCAAATTTTGAAAATAAAAATAGTTGACAAGCTTTTACCGCAACAATTTAAAATTTTTTTTTTTTTTTTTAATTCAATTTATTGACATTTACAACTATAATACAATTACAATAAGTAAATCTGCTATATGTCTAATACGACTTGAAAAGCACTTGTGGAGAAACTACCCATCGGTAGCACTCTAAAAAGTTCTATAGTAGATGGTCTCGAGGCCATCTTCTTTTCAGACGCCTCGGAGGGTTATCAGGAATAGTATGGGAAGCAAGTTGAGAGACTAGCGGATTCAAGTGTGTATGGAGCTTGTCATGGAAGGATAGGTATCTAGTTTGGGCCAAATCAGTAACATATGGGATATTAAGATCATGATGGATGAGTTTGTTTGTGACATAATAAGGAGCATTGAGGATTTTACGAAGGATTTTGGATTGCAAGGATTGGATACGAGATGAATTGGATGGTTTAGTAGAGCCCCAAAGCTCAACTCCGTATGTCCAAATAGGCCTGATAACTGTCATGTAAATGAGTCTTTTGTAATTTATTGGGAGCTTAGAGCGTTTGTCCAGTAAATGTTGAAGTAGGCGAAAACGACGAGCAGTTTCTTGTCTTTTCAGTCTTGTATGAGGATTCCAAGTGAGACGTTTGTCCAGATGGAGTCCTAGGTAACGTACCTGTTCGACAGAGTTCAGAGGAATATTATTAAAGGATACAGTAGGGCAGGAATTTGTAGGTTTACGACGAAGGGTGAAGGTAATTTGATGGGATTTGTTAGGATTAATTTTAATTCTCCAATTTTGACACCATTCTTGAAGGTTTGAGATATGGGATTGAAGAGTTTGGGATGCAACAAATGGATCATTATTTACTGATAACACACATGTGTCATCAGCGTACGTAGTGAGGACAGTGCTTGGATGGGTTGGGATGTCAGCTGTATATATCGTGTATAGGATGGGACCCATGATACTACCTTGAGGAACTCCGGCAGACTGGGTAAAGAGAGAAGAGTAGGTAAAATTATGGTTTACTTTAAAGGCTCTATTACTGAGGTAGGAACTGATAATAAGGAAGTAAGTAGAAGGTAAGAATTTACGGAGTTTGTACAACAGTCCCGGATGCCAGACTCGATCAAAAGCCTGCTCTACATCGAGAAAAGCTCCCGCGCAGTACATTCCGCGCTCTAATGCGGATGAGACAACGTCCACCACACGATGGCATTGCTGGATAGTGGAGTGTGATGTTCGGAAACCAAATTGGTGATCTGGGATTATTTGATTGGATTTTATGATAGGATGAAGACGTTTCAGAATGAGTTTTTCAAGTATTTTGCCCATTATGGGCAGGAGAGATATAGGACGGTAAGAAGATGGAAGTTCTGGTGGTTTTTTAGTTTTTGGTATCATCTTAACTATCGATAATTTCCAGGAATCAGGAAAGTACGTGGTGCGGAGTACAGCGTTGTATATATATGTAAGGAGTAGGATCGCTTTCCGAGGAAGGCGTTTTAGAATATGGGATGTAATTAGGTCGTGGCCAGGGGCTTTGTTGACGGGTAATCTGTGAATAATGTTTGATATTTCGGAAGGATGGAATGCTTTAGGAGGAGGGGACATCTGAAGAGGAATACTTAATTCTGCTTCAATGCATTCAGAGTGGGTTGGATTAAGGATATCTGGATGAGGGTTAAATGTGTTGAATAGGTGCTGGCCGAAAATTTGTGATTTTTCTTCATCAGATCTTGACCAGGTTTGGGACTCGGTTAAAAGTGGATGGTTGAAATGTTTATATTTTAGGAGTTTTTTTGTGGTATTCCATAAGGATTTGTCAGTAGCACTCAGATTTTCTGTACGGTAATACAAATTTTGAATTTTGAATGTTCTGATCTCTGATTTTAATTTGTTGGTTAGTTTGGTATAATGACTCCTGTCCGATGGATATCTGGTGCGGTGCCACTTCGCTCTTGCCCGTCGTTTTTCTTTTAATAACTCGCGAATATGAAGTGGCCAGTTATTCTGTTGATAATGATTTTTCCTTGGTAAGGTGCTATCTCTTATATTGGTTTGTATTGCGTTTGTTAGTTTGTCTATTGCAGAATTGATGTCAACTTTTGTTTTAAGCGGAATTTTGAGGTCTAAATTATTTTCCAGATTCGATCGAAATTTATCCCAGTCTACACGTCCAGTAATCAGTCTGAGATGAGAGGGCTTAGGAATAGGAATTGAATGTACTTGAAGTAGTACTGGACTGTGATCAGAGGAAAGGTCATCCAGGGATTTTATAGTTGTTTGATTGCAGGAAATCTGTGAGGAAACAAATATGTCAAGAATATCTGGACGTTTTTTGAGCGATGTAGGCCAATAAGTAGGGTTTATGGGTGCGAGGATAGAGAAACTATTAGAGGTTGAAATTCGGGATAAGATGCTACCACGGGAATTGGATGTTCGACAACCCCATCGTTGATGTTTGGCGTTGTAGTCTCCTCCGGCAATAAAACGCGGTCCGAGGGATCGGAATAAGGATTCGAGGAGGTTATAAGAAAGGGAGTTACCAGGAGGACAGTATACAGCTGAGAATGTCATATGGAAAGGACTAGTTGAAATGGTTACTGAAGTTGATTGAATGGCGTCAGTTGAAGTAGAAGGAATAAGAGAATGAGGAATGGATTTGTGGATAAGGATACAAGAACCGGCATGTGCTGTATTGTCAGGATGATCTGATCTATAAGTAATGTAGTCACGTATGTAAAAATATGATCGCTTTGTGAAGTGTGTTTCAGTCAATAGGGCAATGTCTATATGATTGTCATGAAGAAATAAGTCAAGTTCGTCCCGATGGTTATGTAGGCCATTTGCATTCCACAGTATGATTGATAGGGGCTTAGTGTTCATCGTGGGGTAGTAAATGGCATTTCGGAAAGGAGTCGGATTAGAAGGGAAATGAGTGGTTTGATGGTATTATTAAGTTCAAATAAGAAGGTCGAAAGGATTGTGTTGATGTCTACTGGATTTTGACTGGGACTAGGATATTGGACAGAAGGTTGAGATGGAGGATTAGTGTTTATTGGAAAGTTGTTTGGGAGTTGGACCCTTCTTGGGACACTGTGAGCTGCTTCGACTTTCAATGGTGTTTGGGTTTGGAGGTTTATAATGGAAGAAGTTTGGAATGGAATTGTGGGTTCACTCTGAGGTGGAAGCTTCACCCGTAGAGGAAGATGGTGAGGAGGGATGTCTTGGCGTGGAGGTAGTGGAGGTGGATGAGATTTGGGAACCATTGGCTGGGATTGGGAGGTTTGAGGCGCCTGTTGCCGGATCTGTTGATGTCGGGGCTGCTGATTTCGACTGATGAATGAATATTTTTTTTGTCCCTGTTGAGGAGGATTAATATTTGTTGAGGTCAACGGCTGCTGTTGATTACTATGAAATGAAATGTCTTGTAATTTTTCTATTTCTTCTTTGGCATTTACTTCTTTACTATTTGATGGTGCATGGTGGGATCTTAGCCTCTGTAGGTTTTTATGCACCATGCATCCTTTATAATTTGCTGGGTGGTCCTCACCGCATAGCACGCACTTTGCAGGTGTTTCCCTCGTTTTCTTGCATATTTCTGTTGCATGTGCTCCAGCACATTTGACACATCTGGCCGGATAGTGACAGTACGCTTTTGTATGTCCGAGTGCTTGGCATTTTGTGCATTGGACAATTGAAGGTCTTTGCCTTGGCTCTTCAAAGCGAACGACTGAATAGACAAGCCTATTGATATCGAATATTTCAATATTATTTCTGGCTGGTTCCAGGTCTACGAAAAATAACGGTAGGGGGAACTTTTCAACGGGATGTAGGACGACCGATATATTTCTGACGTTGTGGCCGATCTCTTCCAAGTCCCGTTTGATGGCATCAGTAGGTGTGGTACTGTGAAGACCTCTCAGAACAACTCTGTAGGCCTTATCTTCTTTTAACTGGTAGCAGTGGAAGTGATATTTTTTTTCGGTGAGATGATAAACCAATTTTTTGTAATTCTCTTTGGTGTTCGTATTAATTTTTATGTCTTTCACACGAGAATAACATTTAAAATTGGTTGTTCCGATCAGTTTGGCTATTTCTTGACAGAAGGTCAAGAAGTTTTGAACATTTGAGACAAAAATGGGAGGTGGAACCGGTTCGGAAATCTGAGATGTTTCTTGATGTTGAGGTGGCTCTGTGGGTACATTTTCGAGGGCTGCAAATTGATTGCTGGTTGTTATGTTGATTATTGATTTTTTTATGGGTGCAGATGTTTTACTACGGGTATTTGGTGGTGAGGTTGGCTTTAACGCTGATTTGTTTTTATTTTTCTTTTTTTTTGGAGAGGTACCAGCAGACCCGGGAGCAGCATTTCGCTGCCGTTTTTCAAGTTGACGATACTTTAGATATTGTGAATCAGTTTCACTAATTTCGGACATTGTTACATTGTCCTCCGATTCAGTACCTAATGACCGCTCTGAATCCATTTAAAAAAAATAAAGATAAATGAAAATAACTGAAATTAATAGAAAAATTATTTATAACAGTAGAAATAACAAAAAAGAAACATTTCTAAATCAATACTTAAAAATAAACTACACTAATATATATGTACAATTATATTTAAAACAACAACAAAAGTCAATTAAGGTCCCAACAAAAAAAAAATTAAAATAATAATAATAATAATTATAATTGTCTGGTATATGTAGGCTGCGTAAATTTATAAGTTGCACCGAGCCCTAGACCTTGAGAAGGGGATCAAGATAAGGCCCCACTCTGCTAACAGGTAAACTATTGCACTTAGTACGCTTAACAATGTTAATAGTTAATTGCTCACTCACCTCACTCACTGTAATTGTCAGAGTGTACTGTTATTTATAATAGTACTGTCTACGAAATTTAACAGCAGAGCACTAACTAAAACTTGTTGAATAATGTCAGTAAGCACAGAGCGTTGTCAAACGTGAACCGTATCGGCGGCCATCTTTGTAACAACTCAATTTAAAATTAAAGTTATATAGTTATATGAACATATATATGTTGTTGGATAAAAAAGCATCATACAGATAAAATTAGGGATACCATACATAAACAAAAACTGCGTATACAATAATATTTTTTTATTCTATACACATTAAATAATTACAAGAATGGCACATTATTATACAATTTAAAATACTTTTTTTTTTTAATTTTAAAGACATAAAATAAATAAATTCTATTAAAAAATACCCTCAAACAAAAATGTTTTTTTGAGGTGGTAACATAATATGCCTATTTTATAGAAATAAAAAACAAAATCTTCATTTCATAACCTAAAAATAAAAAATTAACTGAAAGAAATTATTTAAAAATATACATAAAGAAAACCAAATATTTGATTCGTATAGGAAATAAACAACAAAATCATATAAAAGCGTAACACATAAAGTGGAGGAATGTTAAAAAACTAACTCTATTTGACTATGTACAATTTCTTTAATATTATAAAAAGTCCACAGGTGTCATTTTGCATTTTTCTTCATCCAACTATAAGGATTTTTGGCAAGTTCAGTGAATTCGGAGGTACCTTTCGTGCGATCGATGCGGAACTTGTTAATCTGAAAAAATAATTATTTTAAATATAACATAGATAACATCAATATTAAAAAAAATTATATACCACATTCCATGCAAATACTAGAAAATAAGGAAGCAAAAGTTTTTTTCCATATTCAAGCCACTTTGAACTATAAAAAATTATGACAATTTTTTTCAATCAACACAGTACAGGTTCTAGAACGGCATCAAGGCGTCGCCTCCACTCATCTCTGCCCTGTGCCAAGGTTCTCCAAGCTCTGAATCCATTCAATAACCTCGTCTGCCAATCTAAGTCGTGGACCTCCATTCTGGCCACACGTCCGGACCATCCTAACAATGTACACTGTATCCAGATGTGATACATTTTATACAGCTCTTTTACTTTAAATTTACTTTTACTGTTTAATCAAACACAAACGATTTCTTCCATGCTTGAGCAACTATCATCATGCAGCATGGCCATTACAATAGATAATGGGAAAAAACAGCACAACTAAAATAAAAATGTTACAAAATCTTTAATAAAGAGAAAAGTTAAAACTTACAACGCCAGGGGTTGCCGAATAGCTATGCTGATAAGGGCAGAGTGGTTTCTTGCAGTTGGTGTGATAAATGCAAATTTGACCGTTTGATTCGGCTAAAGGAGCTTTTGTCCACACTTTGGCTGAAAATAAACAATAAAGTTGGTTACAACATTAAATTAATCTTAGATAAAATATAATATATAATCAAATTATTTAATTTAGTTATTTCTACCAACTTCAAAAATGAGTCAAGTTTCTGAACTCAGCTAATGGATTTATTAATGTACAAGTTCCTACCTAAAGTGCCAAGGATATGTTTACTTTTCTGATCAACTAATATTAAGTTTTAATGCGGTAACGTTACACATTACACTTGAATCAAATAGACATTACACTCTAACGTCAATGCATATCCCGGTCCATTAGGAGATTAACTGAATCCATTGTTATATCCCATTGTTGGGATTAGTCTTATGTTTAAATACTAACCCTATGAATCTTCTTATGTGCGAGACAATCAGATATGGGATAATATGTCACATCTAATGAAAAAGTAATAGTTTTTATAGTATACTTATAAACAAGTGTTTTATAGGGCTACTATCAAGGTATATAGTATATACCAGCCTCGACAAAATTATACCAATATAATCATAGTGAAATCCTAAAGTGGTTGATATCAATAAACAGAGGCAATATTTTGAGGTTAACAAAAATCTGAATAACATTCAATTCTTATTAAGAAAGCCCTTGTGAATACTTAATTAAAATTAAAAAACTAACAAATTTGGAAATTATTTGAAAAAGGATTTCTTAATTAATTTAAAACTTAACTTGAGTGGTAAAAATACTTTTTTCCCAAACTGTGAGTAGAGTGCAGGTCATGTAGTTATGCGTTTTTTTATAGATTAGTTAGATAAAAATTATTTTTTATAGTAGTCAAATGTTTGATGTTGCCCTTTCTTGTGCATAGCATTACAAAGTAAAAACGTACACAAAACAATTCGTTTGTATATTTTTTGTAATATCAAAGTGCCTTTATTTTTTACAAGAATGATGAAGACTCCATTTTAAACTCAATAAAAAACTGTATGTACACATTAGTCAATAATTATCAATTCCTGCACAAAAACATCCAACGGCAATGTGTAAAAATTCAAAAGCTTTTCTTAAAAGAAACAATTATAATCATTTTATTCATCACTAATAGCATTATCGAATTGAATAGGTCTTATTCTACAAATGAATTTACGAATAGTAGCAATTGCTTGTCAGCAATAGTCAGATTCATCAAAATTACTTCAAGAAATCTTAAAAATTGAAATAAGTAGATCATTATTATTACATTACATAAGTAACGCACACATCTAATGCTATATATATTTAATTTAGTAATGAAAAAAAATAAACAGTATATATTTAAAATAATTTTAGATAGTCACCTTTGGGGACAGAAGGCGTTACTGCAATATGATTGTGAGTGTATGGACAGGTCAAGTTCAGACACTTATCCGCAAACTTACAAGGAGGATGGTAGTTTAAGCATCGCTGACCAAATTTACAATTAGGAAGGTTTCTGAAAAAGAAATTGCATACTTTATATGAATATTTATAAACTACACTATATAATTTAAGTTAACATTAATACTACTGCAACTTAATAGTACTGAATAATTGAAAAACTATATTTCATAAGGGATACTTATTTATTTAAATATAGTTGCAAATAGTAATAATTGATTTCTATTCGAAACAAACAAATTGTCAGTAATTGATAGATATACAATTAGAACAAGCAATTCCTTAAATTTATTTTTAAACAATACATCTAGTTAAGTATTATCCACTCTGCTACTCGGCTTCAAATTGAACTTTGATTAAAAAGAACGATTTTATGACAGAAGAACTGTAAGAATATCCAACAACACTAATAATAACAGTAAAAAAAGTTATGTAGGAACCTATATTGCATAAAAAAATATAGAGTTCAGAACATGGCAGAGTCTGTATTGTTTTTAGGAAACTAGATTGTAAAGGAAGGTGCTTTCTAAAGATCTCACACATCCGCCGAGTTTTCACTAATTGAGGATACACAATTTATAGAGGCTGATTGTGCCCAGAGGGGTCTTGTAGATCACTTATGGTCTATCAATAGCTATTATCGGTTTAAAAAATTTATCTTTGAGGAAAGTATGCATGGTAACAATCTGAAAGGGGGAGATATCGAAGAAAAATAATTTTTTCTACTACAACTGGATTTTAATCCAGATATTACATATTGCATAACGATATATAACATAACACAACATAATTATGATAACTTACCTACAATACTCCTTAGGGTGATGAAACCTACAGTTGTCTTCTGCAGAACAATTCGGCCAAAATTTACACTTGGACACTTTGGCTTTTCCGTTTTCTTTGGTTTTCCCATCTGCAGGTGGGTAAACATTTTTGTTTATGATTGTTTTGGTTATGGAATTGTCCATAAGAACAAGGCCTAAGAAAAAATAAAACATACATTAAGCAAAATTTTAATAATAATTACAATAATATTAAAAAAAGCCTTTAGAACATTAATGTCTGAGAGTAACATTATACAAATTATAAATTGAAGGGAGGAAATTCATAATTTATTTCCATAACAACTTACAGGAAGGAAAAAGAATTATAAAGAAGGCTTATTTATATTAATACAAGTTGGTTTAAATGTTTGAATTGTGTTTTATTTTTTAAATAAAACAAAATATATTTGATGGAAAAGTACTTTTTATGTAATGTATACTACTGCAGACAAAATGATTTTAAAATAAATTTTAGGAGTTAGTAAATTTATGTTGTGCATTGAATATTATTTTAATCATAAAAGAGAAATTAAAATCTTGATAAGGTCGTTAGAATCAATCAACAAACAAAACAAAAATGAACACAATAGTTAATAAGGAGACTAATTACAAAATATAAATCAAGCAAAAAGTTTCAAGTATTTTATTTTATATTTAATTAGAGCACTAACCGTCGGCCTAGTGGCAGGCCAGCCGTAATTGTTCAAGTTGTATAACTGTTCTCATCACTCCACCTCCCTTTGTTGTACAATTATTATAATGAATATATTTCTGTCTATTGAAAGTAAAACCAAAAAAATAAATCCATATCTATCATCCCAACTTATTCAATTTTTGATCACCCATCTTTATTTTACCAAATAATCAATGAGCCCCAATGTCATCATATTTATTGTAAATACATCACCTATTACATGATATTCATATAGGGATTTCGGGGAAAATAATATATATATAATTAAGGACTATTTGTGGAAGTGACTGTACTTGAAAAGAGCTGAAAAGATACCTCCTCTTGACACAACATAAAAACAATATTGGTAAATTTGGCAACGATTTTTTTCACCCCTCCAATAGGCTTTGATCGACTTGAAAAATATAATGTTTAAATTTTTTTCCTGAAGAGATTGAGGGGGGAGCAAGAGAACAATTAAAACTACAATACTTTCCGAGAAGTGGAGAGAGTTTTGATAATTATATATTTAATAATTATGATTATTATTATATGCATATAATTAATTATGATTGTTATCGCTAAGAAATAATCAAATCACTTGCGAAGGAGTCGTAACTGTTTAAACTTTTCCATTCCTCTATAAACATTTGTTTATCATTATGGAATCAATTATTAATTTTATTAATTACAATATTAAATACACCAGAGAAATACTCTAATAATGATATATATCCCATAAAAAAAAAAAAGCTACACACACTTTTCTGAACAAATCACTTAACAAATAATAAAAGCTTACAGTACCTTTGTGATTTAAGCGAAACGCTGGCTTTGTTCTCCGCTTAATAATGCTTCCTGCCATTTTCTTTTTCCTCTTCTTCTTCTGCTTCCTTGTTCTTCCGCCTCCAGAACCGTAATAGCCGCCCCCTGACTTCTTGCTCCCCACCACCCCTTCTTGATGCCCCACCATTTTCTCACCCCCCTTCTTCCGCCTCCACTCGATATTTTACATTTTTGTTCTTTTACTTGCTCCTTCTGTTAAAAGATTTAGCCCTTGGAGATAAATGATCCATCTTCATATCCTTGGTGGAGGGTTATTACATCCAAGAAGGTGACATGGATGGAATACACCTCTTGTCTTTTTGTCCTCACGGCTCGCTTGTAAACAGAGGCTCAACCTTGGTCCACTTTCGCTTTCCTTTTCCTCTTCTACCTGCTTCTTGTTCAGTGTCCATCTTCCTCAGGCCTTTTTAACATAACAGAAATTTGCATAACCATTTAGAAATAGTTGTAAACCAAAATCAAACCGTTGCCAATCGGTGTTCTCCCCGACGTGGTCTAGGCTTGTCTCGCTAGGCGGTTGCGGAACTGTTGCGAAACTAATCCCCGTTGCAGAGCCAAAAATCGCTGGTCTAAGCTCTTGTCGCTCGGAATGGGAGACTTCATGCAAAGAGGTGAAGATCGTTCCAGTCTGAACAGTATTCAACCTTTTGATTTTCATGATAAATTTCAATTATACATTTTATTAATTATTATTGTAATTATAGATCGTAATTATTATTTATATAATTAAAATAATTCAGATATGTTAATTATAATATAATTAAAATGATGAGTCTAGATATGCAGTGGAAATGTTCGTTTAATTTTCTTTGATCCTTGCAGGCTTTAATATTTCTCTCTTATTTCGATCCAAATATAATTTGACATAGCTTGTCGTTTTTAAAATGCAATTTCGCTGATTAAATTTACAACCTGTAATTTCATCGTAGAATCACTTCTTTGGTCGGTGTTCCTCTCGAAAGCCGGCCAAAACTTAAAATTTCGACCAAAACTTTTTGGAAAAAAAGAACAATTTTCACCAAAAGTTTTTTGGTTCCTATACGTTTTTCGATTGCAAAAATGGATTTCAACTACTCAGACATGCCCTTAAAACATATAAAAAATGCAGCTTTCTTCAATTTATTGCTACCTTCAAACACCTGCCGCTGGCCTAGTAAGAGTGTCTTATCATTTGTATTTTTTTATCGTATATTTATTTCTCTCGTTCAATTCAATTGAACTTTTTTTCCTCTCAAGATCTTAATAATTTAGTATTTATTTAAATTGTCCGACTAACTCACTTGGTATTTCTATTAACTATTTATCTTTCATTATTAAAACATTATCGGTTTTTATTCCATTGTTGTCTGCATTATTAGGATCAGGTGGATGTTTCTTATAGAAGGTTTCAATTTTTTTTAGATCAGGAAATTGCTCAGTATGAGGCCCAAGTGGCTACTTATAGAGTCAGCAACTTGGTTTTCTTTACTTGACACATGCTTAAAAGATAGGACCAGCTCTTGTAGATATATAATCCATCTTTGTATAATAGCTGGAGGGTTTTTACATGCAAGAAGGTGACATGGATGGAATACATCTCTTGTATTTTTGTCCTCACGGCACGCTTGTAAACAATGGCTCTCTTGGTCCACTTTCACTTTCCTCTTCTACCTGCTTCTTGTTCACCGCCCATCTTCCTCAGACCTTTAATATGCAAGTGCAAAATCAATCTATAAGTTTGTTTAAATTATTAATGAATTACAAATAACACATTAAGTAATTAAAAATAAAATATTGAAAAAATAATTTGAATCAACTTCCATATTCGTAAGATACAAAACACTTTCTATATCTAACTGTTTATTGTAGGAATTTTCGGTAAGACGGTGGTAGGATTGGGTCGAAAGAAGAGGGGAATACAAGTTTATTCTCAAGGAACTCGGAAAAAAATACAAATTACATTTTAAAAACCACAAGCTATGTCAAATTATATTTGGATCAAAAGAAGAGAGAAATATTAAAACCGGTAACGATCAAAGAAAATTAAATGAACATTTTCACTGCATATCTGAAAGATAGTGGCGTTTATCGCGTTTATTGTCATTAAAAATTATGAACACTGCTTAGACTGGGCCGTTCCTCGCCTCATTGCATGAAGTCTCCCATTCCGATCATCAAGACCTTAGTCCAGCGATTTTTGGCTCTGCAGCGGGGATTAGTTTCGCAGCGGATCCGCAACCAACTAGTGAGGCAAGCCAATACCACGTATCTGAGACACCCGTCTAATATGGTTTGATTTTTTTAAAATTAAAATTTTCGGATTCAAGTCCTTGAACAGGACAACGTCTTTCGGGTCAGCCAGGAAGGAAGCAAGGTCGGAAAAAAGGTCTGAGGAAGATGGACGGTGAACAAAAAACAGGTAGAAAATGAAAGCGAAAGTGGACCAAGGTTGAGCCTCTGTTTACAAGCGTGCCGTGAGGACAAAAGGACAAGAGGTGTATTCCATCCATGTCACCTTCTTGGATGTAACAACCCTCCACCAATGATACAAAGATGGATTATATATTACTGACTCGTATAATGGTTAATAGAAATCCCTAGGAAGTAAAAGTAATTTAAATAAATGGTAAATTAATAAGGACTTGAGAGGAAAAAGACGAATTCCATTTGGGGCGATCAACTACAAAACCTATTCTCAATCAGGCAAATGCAGAAATTGAAAAATTAAAAAATTAACAAACCTGACGGAAAATCTAACAACTACCGACAAAATAATTTGGTTGACCACCAAATTGTTCCTTCATTTCAAAGAATTTCACCATCAACTCTGAATCTACTGAATCCAATGTCTGATCAAGATCTGACGAAGAAAAATAATAAATCAGTACACTCTGAAAATATGAAAAGGCATATAATGGCACGTCATACAGGCGAGAAGCCTCATCAATGTCTTCAATGTGTTTAATAATCAGCACAATCTGGAGCTTTAAAAGGCATTAATTAAGCTTTAAGAAGCCTCATTAATTTTTTCAACAAAACATCCAAGCTTGTAATAATAACAGTTAATTATAATTTGTATTTTTTGCTGTATTGTAATTTATCTGGTTCAACTAAATTTAATTTTTTTCCTCGAGTTAATTTCGAGTTTATTTAAATTATTTTTCACTTCTTATAATTTCTTTTTTTGCTCATTTTCTCAAATAATTAGCAATTGAAGAGTGGTCGTTGGCTATTTTATATTTATAATGGCGCTCGCCCCAACACGGGGCATGATTTAACTATTTTTTTCCAAGGTTTTTGATCAAATAATTTTCGCAAATAAATTTTAATTTTTTTTATGTATGACAATAACCTTTATGTATTTGTCTTATTAGTTTTCGACTAACTCACTAGGGATTTCTATTAACCATTTATCATTAAATTTTACACTATTTTCGGTTTTTATTCTATTGATGTCTGCATTATTAAGGCTGGCTTTAGACGAGACAAAACTTAGACCTTCTAGAGAAGTGGTAAAGGTTCAATAACGGTCCAAGAGCACCTTTCTTGGAAAGTTCCAGTGTTGAGTGGTGCAGAGAATTCATAGCCTACTCAGTTCATAAACCATTAGAAAATATGAACATCAAGGCAATAACTGACTAGGAATTAGGTGATTTTACATATTAATTAGCCCAATAAAATTTAAATATATACATATATAAATGTTTGAATTGTTATTGACATGTTTGTTAGTATAATTTACTTGTGTGTGTCATAAATATAAATATATATATATATTTATATATTTGGTTTGTTTTGTTTGTTTTTGTGATTCTTATATTAGGTTGGGTTTTTTAAATTGTTTGGTTTTTTGTGCAATTTTGTTTAGTTAAAATCTTTCTTGTTATTATTATTAGGTTTATTATTTCTGTAATTTGTAATTATATTAACACATTTGCCTCTTATTTCACAACGATCAGTTTCTTCCACATTATTTTGTATTATATATTAAATATCACTAATGAATGATGTTACGTGTAATTGATTTGGTTCATAATTGATACAATATTTATGGTCGAGATATAAAAACTGTTTCACGTCTGGGCTGAATACTGTATAAGTAAGATTAACGAACCAATTGTCATTTCCTATATTAGCCCATTTTTTTTTTGTACTTATAAAGGGCTCTATTGAATCCTTTAGACCCCGTCTCTAGAGGGCCTATAGTTTGTCTCGCCAAAGGTCTCAGGAGCATGGTCCCTGAACAAGAAGCAGGTAGAAGAGGAAAGCGAAAGTGGACCAAGAGAGCCTTTGTTGACAAGAGTGCCGTGAGGACAAAAAGACAAGAGATGTATTCCATCCATGTCACCTTCCTTCATGATCCTAATAATGCAGACAACAATGGAATAAAAATTGATAATGCAGTAAATTTTTTAAAATTACGGAATTACTAAAGCAAAATACATATGAGACAGCAGCATTTACCCATTTAACAAAATATGGACAATTGAAAATGACTAAATTATTAAAAATTACTACATATGTTAAATATTAAATTTAAGTTGTATAAGCATCAAGAGTAAAAGTGACAAGGAAGGTAATAGTAAAAGATAATGAACAATACACTAAGTAATAAATCAAGTAATAATTTTTATCTTTTTTATTACTTATTTTATTGTTTATTACTACCTTCCTGTCACTTTGTTATCAATACTCTTGATGCTTATACATTTTGGCTGTGGAGAACCTGGGGGAGGATTTCTACCATTACTGTTGTTGTATATTGGAGTGCTACCGATGGGTATCTCCTCAAGTATTCTTTGTTTTCATGTCATTTGTTCATATTAGAAAATTTACTTGTTGTAATATTATTACAGTTGTAAATCTAGAAAAAATATAATTTTATTTTGAAGAGGGTCTGAGAGTTTCTGAATGATGCAAGATGGAAACTTGTTAGAAAGTAGAATGTTTTTAATCCATTGGAAGTTGATATGTTTTGGCGACATTAATTTTTTGATGCTAGGGATGTTGCGAAAAACAATTAAATTACTACCAGAATATGTAAGCTTGGTGTACCAGTCGAATGAGAGGGAGCCAGCATTATTTTTAATGATGAGGAGGTCAAGAAAGGGGAGGATGTGATTGCTTTCTATTTCAAGAGTGAACTGGTGACGGGGATGGTGGGAGTTGAAAGCAGCTAGGATATCAGGGAATTTGTCTGGGTTGAGTATTAGGAAGAGGTCGTCACCATATTTCTTAATGAAGATGATGTCATGGGGAAATAAAGGAGTAATGGTGACAAGAAGATTATTGAGGCCTATGTTGGAGATGTCAGGAGCAAGGGAATTGGTCAGGTATTTTCTTCTAGCCCTTTCCTCTATAGATCCCTTCCATACATCCCTACTCTATCAGATAATGGTGACAAGAAGATCATTGAGGCCTTTGTTGGAGATGTCAGGGGCAAGGGAATTGGTCAGGTATTTTCTTCTAGCCCTTTCCTCTATAGATCCCTTCCATACATCCCTACTCTATCAGATAATGGTGACAAGAAGATCATTGAGGACTATGTTGGAGATGTCAGGGGCAAGGGAATTGGTCAGGTATTTTCTTCTAGCCCTTTCCTCTATAGATCCCTTCCATACATCCCTACTCTATCAGATAATGGTGACAAGAAGATCATTGAGGACTATGTTGGAGATGTCAGGGGCAAGGGAATTGGTCAGGTATTTTCTTCTAGCCCTTTCCTCTATAGATCCCTTCCATACATCCCTACTCTATCAGATAATATCAACAAAGTCCTCTTTGTTAATATAGTACTTAATACATATAACATCATTGTATCAATATACTACATATAGTGTTATTCTGTGCCATTTGTTATTTTAATTTAGTTGTATCTTGTATATTAAGCCCTGAAGAAGACCTGCGATGTGGGCCGAAATGTTGGCTTACCAGTAAAAAGTTCTCCCTATATAAGAGAATTTTCTCGACTTCTACCTGGACCAGTTTCTTCCTTTTTTATTTTGTATATTATTTCAAATCTATTTTAGATAGAACTTAAGCCGTCGATGCTAAATTATAACATAAATTGTAATTTTAAGTTCTGACAATAGGGTTGAAGCCGGATATATTAATATATTCGGATTGTTTATTGCTTTTAAATAAATATAAAATAATTAAAATTGAAATAGTTGAATTTTAATTGTACTACATGGAAAATTACTAGATTTATTTTTTTAAGAACATTTTCTAGAAAACTAGACTGATTGACGTAAGATGAACATATTTTTATTTTATTAAATGACAGTATTTCGGTGGAATTAGTAGTTTTATTCATTCATACAATTAACAATCAAATATTTTTATTATTCCAGAATTAAAGCCATAAAATAAGGCTGAAGAGAACAAGATCTCCTGAAGCAGCTTAAAAATTTCAATTTCACAAATAGCCTATTGTCTTATTTAAATCGAGCCATTAAAAATACAGTAACAATGCCAATTGATTTAAGCTTAACGACAACAGTGCCTATTTCTACCTGCATTCAGCTATTTTTAACTTAAAAATATAAACTTTAGATTAAAATTTGTTTAAAAAAAATTAAATTAGAAATTTCAAAACAAAACTACTTAGCAATGAGTTAGAGAAAATATTTTAAAAATTCTTTAAATGTAAATTTATAAGGCCATATTTCTGAAAAAGTGAGAAAAATTCAATAGCTAAAGCAATATCGATACATTATATGCAATAAAAAACAATTCCTGATTTCACCGTCCCATGTGTTTCTGGGCTTTCTTGTTCTTTCTTATTCTCTCTCATTGTAGATTATTGTGGTTCCTTGGAGCAGTCTATAGATATAACTTTGAGAAGCTCCTAAAATTAAAAGCGAGATTAATAAATAGCATTTATACCAGTGAATGAGGAAAAGATTCAGCATCAGGAAAAATAATAAAACAGATATAAGTGATGTAAGACAATTTTATCTTATTTAAGTATTTTCTCTATTTTAAATCTTTGATTTGATAAACATATGATGCTTGTGAATCCTTGTACGTGTAAATATTGTAATTATTGCCAACGGATTCTATGCTTTAGAAAGTCTTAACCCTCTTAGAAGTGGATGGAATCGTTTAAACTCCTATTTCAAAAATATTTCTATTTAACTTAAATCAGTTTGTATGTTTAAGTAAATAAATAGCATATGTGATCAGCAAAAAGGAAAAAATAAGTTAAAGGTGGTTTTAAATATAATTGATGCAAACTATTTCAATATAAATGATCCATTACTTAATTCATGTGACTAAAATAAAAACTGAAGTTTAAAAAAATACTAGAAACGGGATTTGAAGTCAATGAAAACGAACCTAATTATTCATCATTTTCTTCAGAAATAAATACAATTTTTTATTTCATGAGAGGAGCGAGATACCTCAGTATGTGGAGTGCTGGATTTCTGGCAAAGTCCCAAGTTAGAGACAACCAGTGGCAAATAAACCATTTCTTTAACAGCCATGAACCGACTCGGAAGTATTTGGAGATCCTCATGGGGCTCACCCAGCCTCTGTAAAGAGGGTACCCTCAATTGGATTAAACCTGGCTGTTGAGAGTGATGTTCTATAATCATTGGTTTGGTAGTATCCCAGCCATGCACTATATATGTATACATTTACATATATTTGTAACGAATGGCCTTCATTAATTAGTAAAATGTATTATGATACCCAAGTAATAATTTTCCATATTATGGAATAAGATTAAATTTGTTACAACTAAGGCAATAATTCGTTTAACTTTGACTTGAGTGAAATCAAAACAAATGATGATATAAGGCTGTTTCTTTATTCAATATAACTACCAATATAACTAAATGTTAAGGGATAAGTATATAGAGGAGGGGCTGCAATGGTTATCCAAACTACAATTTCACTAGTACATTAAACTTAATTTAAAAAGTGTTTTACCAATAATGATGTGGAATATTAAAAACATTTTTGTGTGTGAATAAAATATCCAGTTAAATAAGTTTAACTGCTTCATTGAATCAACCAATGTCTTCGGCCTACAAATTTTGTTCAATTTTGAAGACTTCTTTAGAAAGTGAAAATTGGCATTGAAGAAAATAACTTTTCATTAACAAAATTAGAAAATTACTTTCTTCTTCTATTTCTTAAACTTGAAAACAAACATTTATTTGTCAATTAATTTTTTCACTGCAATCCACAAAATTCCAGGATTTATTAAAAAAATGAAGAGTTTTTGTCATTTAGAAAAATATATGTTAAAATTGAAATTATAATATTTTATTAGCAAATTTTGAAAATAAAAATAGTTGACGAGCTTTTACCACAACAATTTAAAATTAAAGTTATATAGTTATATGAACATATATATGTTGTAGGATAAAAAAGTATCATACAGACTTAATTAGGGATAACATACATAAACAAAAACTGCGTATACAATATTTTTTATTCTTTACACATTAAATATTTACATATATGAAACATTATTGATTCAAAATTTTCATTTCATACCCTAAAAATAAAAAATTGACTGAAAGAAATTATTTAAAACTATACATAAAGAAAACCAAATATTTGATTCGTATAGGAAAAAAAAACACAACAAAATAAGAAAAAAGCTTAAAACATAAAGCGGAGGAATGTTAAAAAACAAACTCCATTTGACTATGTACAATTTCTTTACTATTATAAAAAGTCCACAGGTGTCATTTTGCATTTTTCTTCATCCAACTATAAGGATTTTTTGCAAGTTCAGTGAATTCTGAGGTACCTTTCGTGCGATCGATGCGGAACTTGCTAATCTGAAAAAATAATCATTTTAAATATAACATAGATAACATCAATATGCAAAAAATTATATATCGCATTCCATGCAAATACTGGAAAATAAGGAAACAAAGTTTTTTTCCATATTCAAGCCACTTTAAGACATTAAAAATTATGACAACTTTCAATCAACACAGCACAGGTTCTAGAACGGCATCAAGGCGTCGCCTCCACTCATCTCTGCCCTGTGCCAAGGTCCTCCAAGCTCTGGATCCAACACTGCTATCTCTCTTAGCCTCGTCTGCCTATCTAAGTCGTGGACCTCCATTCTGGCAACATTTCCAGACCATCCTAACAATGTTTGTATATCACTGTATCCAGATGTGATACATTTTATACAGCTCTTTTACTTTAAATTTACTTTTACTGTTTAATCAAACACAAATGATTTCTTCCATGCTTGAGCAACTACCATGACAATGTGAGAAACTATCATCATGTAACATGGCCTTTACAATAGATAATAGGAAAAAACAGCACAACTAAAATAAAATGTTACAAAATCTTTTGTAAAGATAAAAGTTAAAACTTACTATGCCAGGGGTTGACGAATAGTTATGCTGGTAAGGGCAGAGTGGTTTCTTGCAGTTGGGGTGATAAATGCAAATTTGACCGTTTGATGCAGCTAAAGGAGCTTTTGTCCACACTTTGGCTGAAAATAAACGATAAAGTTGGTTACAACATAAAATTAATCTTAGATAAAATATAATATATAATATAATTATTTAATTTAGTTATTTCTACCAACTTCAAAAATGGGTCAAGTTTCTGAACTCAGCTAATGGATTTATTAATGTACAAGTTCCTACCAAAAGTGGCAAGGATATGTTTACCTTTCTGATCAACTAATATTAAGTTTTAATTTTGGGTCACGTTTTCTCCTGAGAGCGATAACGTTACACATTACACTTGAATCAAATAGACATTACACTCTAATGTCTATGCATATCCCGGTCCATTAGGAGATTAACTGAATCCATTGTTATATCCCATTGTTGGGATTAGTCTTATGTTTAAATACTAACCCTATGAATCGTAGGTGTGCAACAATTTATAGTCCAGAAAGTAAACTATCTTCTTATGTGCGAGACAATCAGATATGGGATAATATGTCTCATTTAATGAAAAAGTTATAATTTAAAAAAGTATACCTCTAAACAAGTGTTTTATAGGGCTACTATCAAGGTATATAGTATATACCAGCCTCGACATAATTATACCAATATAATCATAGTGAAATCCTAAGGTGGTTGATATCAATAAACAGAGGCAATATTTTGAGGTTACCAAAAATCTGAATAACATTCAATTCTTATTAAGAAAGCCCTTGTGAAAACTTAATTAAAAAACTAACAAATTTGGAAGTTATTTGAAAAAGGATCTCAAAACATAACTTGAGTGATAGAAATACTTTTTTCCCAAACTGTGAGTAGAGTGCAGGTCAAATAGTTATGCGTTTTTTTATAGATTAGTTAGATAAAAATTATTTTTTATTGTAATCAAATGTTTGATGTTGCCCTTTCTCATACATAGCATTAAAAAGTAAAAACGTACAATATACAAAACAATTGGTTTGTATATTTTCTGTAAGATCAAAGTGCCTTTATTTTTTACAAGCATGATGAAGACTCCATTTTAAACTCAATAAAAAAATGTATGTACACATTAGTCAATAAATTATCAACTCCTGCACAAAAACATCCAACGGCAATGTGTAAAAATTCAAAAGCTATTCTTAAAAGAAACAATTATAATCATTTTATTCATCACTAATAGCATTATCGAATTGAATAGGTCTTATTCTACAAATGAATTCACGAATAGTAGCAATTACTTGTCAACAATAGTCAGATTTGTCAAAACTTCAAGAAATCATGAAAATTGAAATAAGTAGATCGTTATTATTACATTACATAAGTAACGCATACATCTAATTTAATTTAATAATTAAAAAAAATAAACAGTACATATTTAAAATAATTTTAGATAGTCACCTTTGTGGATAGACGGCGTTACTGCAATATGATTGTGAGTGTATGGACAGGTCAAGTTCAGACACTTAACCGCAAACTTGCAAGGAGGATGGTAGTTTAAACATTGCTGACCAAATTTACAATTAGGAAGGTTTCTGAAAAAGAAATTGCATACTTTATATGAATATATATAAACTATACTATATAATTTAAGTTTATATTAATAATACAGCAACTTAATAATAATGAATAATTGAAAAACTATATTTGATAAGGGATACTTATTTATTTAAATATAGTTGCGAATAGTAATAATTGATGTCTCGGCTTCAAATTGAACTTTAAATCAAATTAAAAAGAACGATTTTATGACTGAAGAACTGTAAGAATATCCAACAACACTAATAATAACAGTAAAATAAGTTATGTGGGAACCTATATTGCATAAAAAAATATAGAGTTCAGAACATGGTAGAGTCTGTATTGTTTTCAGGACAATAGATTGTAAAGGAAGGTGCTTTGGACAAGATCACGCTCATCCGCCAAGTTTTCCCTAATTGAGGATACCCAAATTATAGAGGCTGAGTGTGCCCAGGAGGTCTTGTAGATCACTTATGGTCCATCAATAGCTATTATCGGTTTAAAAAATTTATCTTTGAGGAAAGTATGGATGGTAACAGACTGAAAGGGGGCGATAAACAAGAAGAAAAAAAAATTGTCTACTACAACTGGATTTTAACCCAGACATTACACATTGCATCACGATATATATAACACAACACAACATAATTATGATAACTTACCTACAATACTCCTTAGGGTGATGAAACCTACAGTTGTCTTCTGCAGAATAATTCGGCCAAAATTTACACTTGGACACTTTGGCTTTTCCATTTTCTTTGATTTTCCCGTCAGCAGCTGGGTAAACATTTTTGTTTATGATTGTTTTGGTTATGGAATTGTCCATAAGAACAAGGCCTAAGAAAAAATAAAACATACATTCAGCAAAATTTTAATAATAATATTAAAAAAGCCTTTAGAACTTAAAACAAAAAAAAAATATGAACATTTATGTCTTAGAGTAACATAATACAAATTATAAATTGAAGGGAGGAAATTCATAATCTATCTCCATAACAACTTACAGGAAAGAAAAGCAATTATAAAGAAGGCTTATTTATATTAATACAAGTTGGTTTAAATGTTTAAATTGTGTATTATTTTTTCAATAAAACAAAATATATTTGACGGAAAAGTACTTTTTATGCTATATATATATTACCGCAGATAAAATGAATTTAAAATAAATTTTAGGAGTTAATAAATTTATGTTGTGCATCGAATATTATTTTAATTATAAAAGAGAAGATAAAATCTTGATAAGTTCTTTAGAATCAATCAAAAAACAAACAAAAAATTAACACAATAGTTAATAAGGAGACTGCATATTTGACAAAATATACATTAAGCAAAAAGTTTCAAGTATTTTATTTTATATTTAATTAGAGCATTAACGTCGGCCTAGTGGCAGACCAGCCGTCATTGTTCAAGTTGTATAATTGTTCTCCTCACTCCAACTCCCTTTGTTGTACAATTATTATAATGTATATATTTCTGTCTATTAAAAGTAAAACCAAAAAAATAAATCCATATCTATCATCCCAACTTATTCAATTTTTGATTACCAATTTTTATTTTACCAAATAATCGATGAGCCCCAATGTCATCATATTTATTGTAAATACATCACCTATAACATGATATTCATATAGGGTTTTCGGGTAAAATAATATATATACATATATATATATATATATATATATATATATATATATATATATATATATATATATAATTAAGGACTATTTGTGGAAGTGACTGTACTTGAAAATAGCTGAAAACATACCTCCTCTTGACACAACATGAAACCAATATCGGTAAATTTGGCAACGATTTTTTCAGCCCTCGAATAAGCTTTGATCGACTTGAAAAATATATGTTTAAAGTTTTTTCCTGAAGAGATTGAGGGAGGAGCAAGAGAACAATTAAATCTACAATACTTTCCGAGAAGTGGAGAGAGTTTTGATACTTATATATTTAATAATTATGATTATTATTATATGCATATAATAAATTTTATGATTGTTATCACTAAGAAATAATCAAACCACTTGCGAAGGAGTCGTAACTGTTTAAACTTTTCCATTCCTCTATAAATATTTGTTTATCATTATGGAATCAATTATTAATTATTAATTACAATATTCAATACACCAGAGAAATACTCTAATAATAATAATATATATCCCATAAAAAAAAAAAAAGCTACACATACTTTTCTGAACTAATCACTTAACAAATAATAAAAGCTTACAGTACCTTTGTGATTTAAGCGAAACGCTGGCTTTGTTCTCCGCTTAATAATGCTTCCAGCCATTTTCTTAATCCTCTTCTTCTTCTGCTTCCTTGTTCTTCCGCCTCCAGAACCGTAATAGCCGCCCCCTGACTTCTTGCTCCCCACCACCCCTTCTTGCTGCCCCACCATTTTCTCACCCCCCCCTTCTTCCGCCTTCACTCGATGTTTTACATTTTTGTTATTTTACTTGCCCCTTCTGTTAAAAGATTTAGCCCTAGTAGATAAATGATCCATCTTCGTATCCTTGGTGGAGGGTTATTACATCCAAGAAGGTGACATGGATGGAATACACCTCTTGTCCTTTTGTCCTCACGGCACGCTTGTAAACATAGGCTCAACCTTGGTCCACTTTCGCTTTCCTTTTCCTCTTCTACCTGCTTCTTGTACAGTGTCCATCTTCCTCAGACCTATTTAACATAACAGAAATTTGCATAATCATTTAGAATAAGTTGCTAACCAAAACGTTGCCGATCGGTGTTCTCCCCGACGTAGTCTAAGGCTTGTCTCGCTAGGCGGTTGCAGAACTGTTGCGAAACTAATCCCCGTTGCAGAGCCAAACATCGCTGGTCTAAGCTCTTGTCGCTCGGAATGGGAGACTTCATGCAACGAGGCGAGGATCGTTCAAGTCTGAACAGTGTTCAACATTTTGATTTTTATGATAAATTTCAATTATACATCTTATTAATTATTATTGTAATTATAGATCGTAACTATCATTTATATAATTAAAATAATTTAGATATCACTAAAATAGAGCCAAAAACTCAAAAAGAAACACTATTATTTATTATAATGCAATAGGGAAAAACCACAATGCAACGTCGACTGGTAAGTAGGTGTATTTTTTGAAACATAAGGCTTTGCATTGTGGTTTTTCCCAATTGCATTATAATAATTTAGATATGTTAATTATAATATAATTTAAATGATCAGTCTAGATATGCAGTGGAAATGTTCGTTTAATTTTCTTTGATCCTTGCAGGTTTTAATATTTCTCTCTTCTTTCGATCCAAATATAATTTGACATAACTTGTCGTTTTTAAAATGTAATTTCGCTAATTAAATTACCTAATTAAACACTAATTAGCTAATTAAACAACCTGTTATTTCATCGTAGAATCACTCCTATGATCGGTGTTCCTCTCGAAAGTCGGCCAATACTTAAAATTTCGACCGAAACTTTTTGAAAAAAGTTAACAACAATAACCTTTATGTATTTGTCTAATTAGTTTTCGACTAACTCACTAGGGATTTCTATTAACCATTTATCTTTAAATTTTACACTATTTTCGGTATTTATTCTATTGATGTCTGTATTATTAGGCCTGGCTTTAGACGAGACAAACCTTAGACCGTCTAGAGAAGCGGTAAAGGTTCAATAACGGTCCAAGAGCACCTTTCTTGGAACGTTCCAGTGTAGAGTGGTGCAGAGAATTTATAGCCTACTCAGATCATAAACCATTAGAAAATATGAACATCAAGGCAATAACTGACTAGGAATTAGGGGATTTAACATATTAATTATCCCAATAAAATTTATATATATACATATATATAAATGTTTGAATTGGCTGAAATGTTTGGTAGTATAATTTACTTGTGTGTGTGTCATAAATATATATATATATATGAAAAAATGAGTTTTTAATAAAAACATTAAACGGCACACTACAATAAATATATATAAATTATATTTTATTTATTTTTATTTGATGGTGAATATTTAAATATTAAATAAATAGAATTTACCACATCTATCTACACACTGTATTTCGTACACGACATTTGATTTAGCTCTAATTTATCCGAATATTTGGTTTTTGTAAATAGTCTTGACACTGTGGCTGTGTTTTTGATAGTAATTTCGGAGTCAATGTTACTTTTATTACCGGTGAGTGTTTTTGCAAGGATTTTGGAAAGTGTTGGTATATAGGGTATTGAGTAGTATTTTTTAGGATTGGTTTCATTTAGGTTGTTTTGGTTAGAAAATGGTTTTGTTGTTTTTAATAAATTACAAAGGAGGCTGTGCCTTCTTTAATAAGAGGTCCACTACGTTGTTTTCGGCTGTTTTTGGTTAATTATTGGGGATGATAATTTTCTCACGCGGTTTATTAGGTTTTCTGCCGTATTTATTTTATATATTTTGGGGCATTGGCTTGTGTAATCTATGTATGGACCAGAATAAATAGGTTTTTGCCACCATTTAGTTTTTACTAAGAGAACGTCTAAAAATGGTATTTTATTATCAATTTCGAGTTCAATAGTAAAGTTTAACCGAGAGGAATATTTATTAAACTTATTAAAAATTATTTCTTTTTAAATTTTTTCGGTTTGTATATCATCCACATATTTAAATAAAATAAAAAAAAACCTGTACCACTACAACCCATGAAGGGTCTGGGGTTCAGTACTTGGTAGAGACTGTACTGTTTTATAACATTTTATAGAGGCTGGGTGGGCCCCAGGAGGGTCCTAGATCCCATATGGTCCATATCCCGCTGCAAACATACTATATAAAAATCATGGCCTGCAGCGGGATTCCGGCATGGCAACTCAGTGCTCTACCACTGAGCCACTCCACTCCCCTACATATTTAAATACAAACGGTATATTAAATGGTATTTTTGGTACGACTGTATTTAACAGTTCTTCTAAATAAATATCAGCCAAGATAGGTAAAGTAGGAGATCATTTAGGGCAGCCGAATTTTTGGATATAAAGTTTTCATTGAATTGAAAATATCCTCTCTCTGTAGATCGGGCCAGTAATTTTAGAAATATTTTTGGGGGGATTTTTGTATGTGTTTTTAATTTATTCCAATTTTTCTCTATTAAAGTTTTTATTTTGGAATTGCATATCTTAGTAAATAAAGATAATGCATCTAATGCAATTAATTTATAACCTTTAGGAATTTTAATATTTGTGATTTTTTTATGAATTTCAAATGTATCTTTAAGATTATATTTATTTGTAGATAAGTGATTTAACAAATTGGCTAAGTATTTTGAAAGCAAATTCGTCGGTGAATTTATGAATGATACAATGGGTCTGACTGGGTTTCCGTGTTTATGATTGTTTTATTACTGAATATAATTTAGGAGAAGTCGGGGAATTAGTAATGAGTTTTTTGTCTGTTTTATATCAAAGTAATTATTCTTCTTTGATAATCCTAGAGTTAAGTTGGTATCTGTCATCAATTTATGTGTAGGATTGGAACTGACTTTTGTATAAGTTTGGGCATCATTTAGTAATAACTGAGCTTTATTTATTTATTTGTCTTTGTTGATTGGACGACAGTTTGGTTTGTTTTTTGTGATAATTATATTAGGTTGGGTTTTTTAAATTGTTTGGTTTTTTTTTGCAAGTTTTTTGAGTTAAAATCTTTCTTGTTATTATTATTAGGTTTATTATTTCTGTAATTTCTAATTATATTAACACATTTGCCTCTTATTTCATCACGATCAGTTTCTACCACATTATTTTGTATTATATATTTAATATCACTAATGATAGATGTTACAGGTAATTGATTTGGTTCATAATTGATACAATATTTATGGCCGAGATATAAAAACTGTTTCACGTCTGGGCTGAATACTGTATAATTAAGATTAACGAACCACTTGTCATTTCATATATTAGCCGATTTTTTTATACTTATAAAGGGCTACATTTCCTTCCACATATATAATCAAGGTCAACTATTATCAATCAACAGTAAGCTTTTAATTTTTAAAATTTTACAACATTATCGTTTTTCATTCCATTGTTGTCTGCATTATTAGGATCAGGTGAATGTTCCGTAAAGTAGGCTCCAATTTTTTAATACTTATATAAGATGAGCACATTTTTATTTTATTAAGTGGTAGTATTTCGGTGGAATTAGTCCTTTCATTCATTCATATAATTAACAATCAAATATTTTTATTATTCCATAATTAAAGCCATAAAATAAGGCTGAAGAGAACAAGATCTCCTAAAGCATCTTAAAAATTTCAACTTCACAAGTAGCCTATTGTCTTATTTAAGTCGAGCCATAGAAAATACAGTAACAATGCCAATTGATTTAAGCTTAACGATAACAATGCCTATTACTACTTACATTCAGCTATTTTTAATTTTAAAATATTAACTTTAGATTAAAATTTGTTTAAAAAAAAATGAAATTAGAAATTTCAAAACAAAACTACTTAGCAATGAGTAAGAGAAAATATTTTAAAAATTCTTCAAATGTTAATTTATAAGGCGATATTTCTGAACAAGTGAGGAAAATTCAGTAGCTAAAGCAATATCGATACATTATATGCAATAAAAAACAATTCCTGATTTCACCGTCCCATGTGTTTCTGGGCTTTCTTGTTCTTTCTTATTCCCTCACATTGCAGATTATTGTGGTCCCTTGGAGCAGTCTATAGATATAACTTTGAGAAGCTCGTAAAATTAAAAGCATGAAAAGCATTTATACCAGTGAATGAGGAAAAGATTCAGCCATCAGGAAAAATAATAAAACAGAAGTAAGTAATGTAAGACAATTTTATCTTATTTAAGTATTTTCTCTATTTTAAATCTTTAAAGTTTGGAGAGTACAACCAAACGACCAGTTGTCCCGAGGTTACAGGACCTTTCTAGCTGGGTTAATCAACCATAAGAGAGTACATTTCATTCAAAGAAACTCAGCACAACAAATGGCTAAATGCTCCCCTACGCTAAGAGGCACATTAGGGTATTGCGAAAGAAGAAGAAGAAGAATTAGACAAACATATGATGCCTGTGAATGCTTGTGTGTGCAAATATTGTGATCACTACCAATGGATTCTATACTTTAGAAAGTCTTAACACTCTTAGAAGTAGATGGAATCATTTAAAGTCCAATTTCAACAATACTTCTATTTAACATATATAAGTTTGTGTGTTTAAGTAAATAAATAGCATATGTGATCAGCAAAAAATAAGTTAAAGGTGGTTTTAAATATAATTGATGCAAACTATTTCAATATAAATGAGCCATTACTTAATTCAGGTGACTAAAATAAAAACTGAAGTTTAAAAAAATACTAGAAACGGGATTTGAAGTCAATGAAAACGAACCTAATTATTTAGCATTTTCTTCAGAATGAAATACAATTTTTTATTTCATGAGACGAGCGAGATACCTCAGTATGTGGAGTGCTGGATTTCTGGCAAAGTCCCAAGTTAGAGACAACCAGTGGCAAATAAACCATTTCTTTAACAGCCATGAACCGCCTCGGAAGTATTTGGAGATCCTCATGGGCTCACCCAGCCTCTGTAAAGTGGGTACCCTCAATTGGATTAAACCTGGCTGTTGAGAGTGATCTTCTATAATCATTGGTTTGGTAATAGTATGATCCCAGCCATGTACATTTACATATACTTGCAACCAAAGGCCTTCATTAGTTAGCAATATGTATTATGATGCCCAAGTAATAATTTTCCATATTATGGAATAAAATTAAATTAGTTACAAATAAGGCAATAATTCGTTCAACTTTGACTTGAGTGAAATCAAAACAAATGATGAAAGAAGGCTGTTTCTTTTTTCAAAAGGCCACCAATATAACTAAATGTTAAGGGATAAGTATATAGAGGAGAGGCTGCAATGGTTATCCAAACTACAATTTCACTAGCACATTAAACTTAATTTAAAAAGTGTTTTACCAATAATGATGGGGAATATTAAAAACACTTTTGTGTGTGAATAAAATATCCAGTTAAATAAGTTTAACTTCTTCATTGAATCAACCAATGTCTTTGGCCTACAAATTTTGTCCAATTTTAAACACTTCTTTAGAAAGTGAAAATTGGCATTGAAAACAATAACTTTTCATTAACAAAATTTGAAAATTATTTTCTTCTTCTATTTCTTAAACTTGAAAACTAACATCTATTTGTCAGTTAATTTTTTCCACAAAACTCCAGCATTTAATAAACAAATGAAGATTTTTTGTCATTTAGACAAATATAAGTTAAAATTGAAATTATAATATTTTATTAGCAAATTTTGAAAATAAAAATAGTTGGCATGCTTTTACCGCAACAATTTATAATAAAGTTATATAATTATATGAACATATATATGTTGTAAGATAAAAAAGTATCATACAGACAAAATTAGGGATAACATACATAAACAAAAACTGCGTACACAATATTTTTTATTGTTTACACATTAAATAATTAGATATATGGTACATTATTATACAATTTAAAACACTTTTTTGTTTTAATTTTAAAGACATAAAATAAATAAATTCTATTAAAAAATATCCTCAAACAAAAAAGTTTTTTTCGAGGTGATAACATAATATGCCTATTTTATAGAAATAAAAATACAAAATCTTCATTTCATAACCTAAAAATAAAAAATTAACTGAAAGAAATTATTTACAAATATACATAAAGAAAACCAAATATTTGATTCGTATAGGAAAAAAAAACAACAAAATAAGAAAAAAGCTTAAAACATAAAGCGGAGGAATGTTAAAAAACAAACTCCATTTGACTATGTACAATTTCTTTACTATTATAAAAAGTCCACAGGTGTCATTTTGCATTTTTCTTCATCCAACTATAAGGATTTTTTGCAAGTTCAGTGAATTCTGAGGTACCTTTCGTGCGATCGATGCGGAACTTGCTAATCTGAAAAAATAATCATTTTAAATATAACATAGATAACATCAATATGCAAAAAATTATATATCACATTCCATACAAATACTAGAAAATAAGGAAGCAAAGTTTTTTTCCATATTCAAGCCACTTTAAGCTATACAAAATTATGACATTTTTTTTCAAACAACACAGCACAGGTTCTAGAACGGCATCAAGGCGTCGCCTCCACTCATCTCTGCCCTGTGCCAAGGTCCTCCAAGCTCTGGATCCAACACGGCTATCTCTCTTAGCCTCATCTGCCAATCTAAGTCGTGGACCTCCATTCTGGCCACATGTCCAGACTATCCTAACAATGTATACTGTATCCAGATGTGATACATTTTATATAGCTCCATATTTTGCCTGTCTTAATTGATTGCTAACTTTTACAGCTCCAATCATCCATCCAACTCTTTAAGTGCTATAGATTGTGCACCGTTAAATCAATCAGTATGGACTATGAGTGGATATACACGTCTGTTGACTATAGACACTATATGTGTTTTACAATTTTTTTAGTAGATGAAATTATAATGAAAATATTATGTACCTCATCAGCTATTTAATTTCCACAAAAACTTACTTTTACTGTTTAATCAAACATAAACGATTTCTTCCATGCTTGAGCAACTATCATGGCAATGTGAGAAACTATCATCATGCAACATGGCCTTTACAATAGATAATGGGAAAAAACAGCACAACTAAAATAAAAATGTTACAAAATCTTTAATAAAAAGAAAAGTTAAAACTTACAACGCCAGGGGTTGCCGAATAGCTATGCTGATAAGGGCAGAGTGGTTTCTTGCAGTTGGGGTGATAAATGCAAATTTGACTATTTGATGCAGCTAAAGGAGCTTTTGTCCACACTTTGCCTGAAAATAAACAATAAAGAGTCTTATAACATTAAATTAATCTTAGATAAAATATAATATATAATCAAATTATTTAATTTAGTTAATTAAGTTCTGCCAACTTCAAAAATGGGTTAAGTTTCTGAACTCAGCTAATGGACTCATTAATGTACAAGTGCCTACCAAAAGTGGCAAGGATATGTTTACCTTTCTGATCAACTAATATTAAGTTTTAATGCGGTAACGTTACACATTACACATGAATCAAATAGACATTACACTCTAACGTCAATGCATATCCCAGTCCATTAGGAGATTAACTGAATCCATTATTATATCCCATTGTTGGGATTAGTCTTATGTTTAAATACTAACCCTATGAATCTTCTTATGTGCGAGACAATCAGATATGGGATAATATGTCACATCTTATGAAAAAGTAATTGTTTTTATAGTATACTTATAAACAAGTGTTTTATAGGGCTACTATCAAGGTATACAGTATATACCAGGCTCGACAAAATTATACCAATATAATCATAGTGAAATCCTAAAGTGGTTGATATCAATAAACGGAGGCAATATTTTGAGGTTAACAAAAATCTGAATAACATTCAATTCTTATTAAGAAAGCCCTTGTGAATACTTAATTAAAAAACTAACAAATTTGGAAGTTATTTGAAAAAGGATTTCTTAATTAATTTAAAACTTAACTTGAGTGGTAAAAATACTTTTTTCCCAAACTGTGAGTACAGTGCAGGTCACATAGTTATGCGTTTTTTTATAGGTTAGTTAGATAAAAATTATTTTTTATAGTAATCAAATGTTTGATGTTGCCCTTTCTCGTACATAGCATTACAAAGTAAAAACGTACACAAAACAATTGGTTCATATATTTTTGGTAAGATCAAAGTGTATTTATTTTTACAAGAATGATGAAGACTCCATTTTAAACTCAATAAAAAAATGTATGTACACATTAGTCAATAAATTATCAACTCCTGCACAAAAACATCCAACGGCAATGTGTAAAAATTCAAAAGCTTTTCTTAAAAGAAACAATTATAATCATTTTATTCATCACTAATAGCATTATCGAATTGAATAGGTCTTATTCTACAAATGAATTTTAGGAATAGTAGCAATTACTTGTCAACAATGGTCAGATTTGTCAAAATTACTTCATGAAATCTTGAAAATTGAAATAATTTGATCGTTATTATTACATTACATAAGTAACGATGCTATATATATATGCTATATATATTTAATCTCATAATTAAAAAAAAATAAACAGTATATATTTAAAATAATTTTAGATAGTCACCTTTTGGGATAGAGGGCGTTACTGCAATATGATTGTGAGTGTATGGACAGGTCAAGTTCAGACACTTATCCGCAAACTTGCAAGGAGGATGGTAGTTTAAGCATCGCTGACCAAATTTACAATTAGGAAGGTTTCTGAAAAAGAAATTGCATACATTATTTTATATATAAAATATACTATATAATTTATGTTAACATTAATAATACTGCAACTTAATAGTACTGAATAATTGAAAAACTATATTTCATAAGGGATACTTATTTATTTAAATATAGTTGCGAATAGTAATAATTGATGTCTATTCGAAACTAACAAATTGGCAGTAATTGGTAGATTTACAATTAGAATAAGCAATTCCTTAAATAAGGAATTTTATCCACTCTGCTACTCGGCTTCAAATTGAACTTTGATTAACAAGAACGATTTTATGACTGAAGAACTATAAGAATATCCAACAGCACTAATAATAACAGTAAAAAAAGTTATGTAGGAACCTATATTGCATAAAAAAATATAGAGTTCAGAACATGGTAGAGTCTGTATTGTTTTCAGGACAATAGATTGTAAAGGAAGGTGCTTTAGACAAGATCTCGCTCATCCGCCAAGTTTTCCCTAATTGAGGATACCCAAATTATAGAGGCTGATTGTGCCCAGGGGGTCTTGTAGATCACTTATGGTCCATCAATAGCTATTATCGGTTCAAAAAATTTATCTTTGAGGAAAGTATGGATGGTAACACTCTGAAAGGGGGCGATAAACAAGAAAACAAAATTGTCTACTACAACGGGATTTTAACCCAGACATTACATATTGCATAACGATATATAACACAACATAACATAATTATGATAACTTACCTACAATACTCCTTAGGGTGATGAAACCTACAGTTGTCTTCTGCAGAACAATTCGGCCAAAATTTACACTTGGACACTTTGGCTTTTCCGTTTTCTTTGGTTTTCCCATCAGCAGCTGGATAAACATTTTTGTTTATGATTGTTTTGGTTATGGAATTGTCCATAAGAACAAGGCCTAAGAAAAAATAAAACATACATTAAGCAAAATTTTAGTAATAATAACAATAATATTAAAAAAGCCTTTAGAACATTAAAACAAAAACAAAAATATGAACATTAATGTCTTAGAGTAACATAATACAAATTATAAATTGAAGGGAGGAATTTCATAATTTATTTCCATAACAACTTACAGGAAAGAAAAAGAATTATAAAGAAGGCTTATTTATATTAATACAAGTTGGTTTAAATTGTGTTAAATTAATTAAATGTGTTAAATTAAATTTTTAAATAAAACAAAATATATTTGATAGAAAGTACTTTTTATGCAATGAATACTACCGCAGACAAAATGAATTTAAAATAAATTTTAGGAGTTAGTAAATTTATGTTATGCATTGAATATTATTTTAATTATAAAAGAGAAAATAAAATCTTGATAAGTTCTTTAGAATCAATCAGCACACACAAAAAAAAAATGAACACAATAGTTAATAAGGAGACTAATTACAAAATATACATTAAGCAAAAAGTTTCAAGTATTTTATTTTATATTTAATTAGAGCAGTAACCGTCGGCCTAGTGGCAGACCAGCCGTCATTGCTCAAGTTGTATAACTGTTCTCATCACTCCAACTCCCTTTGTTGTACAATTATTATAATGTATATATTTCTGTCTATTGAAAGTAAAACCCATTTTTATTTTACCAAATAATTGATGAGCCCCAATGCCATCATATTTATTGTAAATACATCACCTATAACATGATATTCATATAGGGATTTCGGGGAAAATAATATATATATAATTAAGGACTATTTGTGGAAGTGACTGTACTTGAAAAGAGCTGAAAACATACCTCCGCTTGACACAACATGAAAACAATATCGGTAAATTCGACAACGATTTTTTCGCCCTTCCAATAGGCTTTGATCGACTTGAAAAATTACTGTTTAAATTATTTTTCAAGGAGGGAGAAAGAGAACAATTAAATCTACAATACTTTCCGAGAAGTGGAGAGAGTTTTGATACATATATTTAATAATTATGATTATTATTATATGCATATAATAAATTTTATGATTGTTATCACTAAGAAATAATCAAACCACTTGCGAAGGAGTCGTAACTGTTTAAACTTTTCCATTCCTCTATAAATATTTGTTTATCATTATGGAATCAATTATTAATTATTAATTACAATATTAAATACACCAGAGAAATACTCTAATAATAATAATATATATCCCATAAAAAAAAAAAAGCTACACATACTTTTCTGAACAAATCACTTAACAAATAATAAAAGCTTACAGTACCTTTGTGATTTAAGCGAATCGCTGGCTTTGTTCTCCGCTTAATAATGCTTCCTGCCATTTTCTTAATCCTCTTCTTCTTCTGCTTCCTTGTTCTTCCGCCTCCAGAACCGTAATAGCCGCCCCCTGACTTCTTGCTCCCCACCACCCCATCTTGATGCCCCACCATTTTCTCCCTCTCCCTTCTTCCGCCTCCTCTCGATATTTTACATTTTTGTTATTTTACTTCCTCCTTCTGGTAAAAGATTTAGTCCTTGGACATAAATGATCCATCTTCCTATCTTTGGTGGAGGGTTTTTACATGCAAGAAGGTGACATGGATGGAATATATCTCTTGTCCTTTTGTCATCACAGCACGCTTGTAAACAAAGGCTCAACCTTGGTCCACTTTCGCTTTCCTTTTCCTCTTCTATCTGCTTCTTGTTCAGTGTCCATCTTCCTCAGACCTTTTTAACATAACAGAAATTTGCATAAGCATTTAGAATAAGTTGCTAACCAAAATCAAACCGTTGCCAATCGGTGTTCTCCCCGACGTTGTCTAGGCTTGTCTCGCTAGGCGGTTGCGGAACTGTTGCGAAACTAATCCCCGTTGCAGAGCCAAACATCGCTGGTCTAAGCTCTTGTCGCTCGGAATGGGAGACTTCATGCAACGAGGCGAGGAACGTTCCAGTCTCAACAGTGTTCAACATTTTGATTTTCATGATAAATTTCAATTATACATTTTATTAATTATTATTGTAATTATAGATCGTAATTATTATTTATATAATTAAAATAATTCAAATATGTTAAATATAATATAATTAAAATGATCAGTCTAGATATGCAGTGGAAATGTTTCTTTAATTTTCTTTGATCGTTGCAGGTTTTAATATTTCTCTCTTATTTCGATCCAAATATGATTTGACATAGCTTGTCGTTTTTAAAATGTACTTTCGCTAATTAAATTTACAACCTGTAATTTCATCGTAGAATCACTGCTTTGGTAGGTGTTCCTCTCGAAAGTCGGCCAAAACTTAAAATATCGACCAAACATTTTTGGAAAACAAGACCAATTTTGAAAAGGGTAAACTTAGTCTACATTAAAAATGATTACTTACATTTTTTTTTAAAAATGTACCGATCAAAAGATACAGGCTAAAAACTGAAATAACTCCGAAAATGTCGAGGTTTTTCGGCCACCAATAGTTTTTTGGTTCCTATGCGTTTTTTCGGTTCCAAAAATGGATTTCAACTACTCCGACATGCACTTACAACTTATCAAAAATGCAGCTGTCTTCAATTTATTGCAACCTTCAAACACCTGCCGCTGGCCTAGTAAGAGTGTATTATCATTTGTATTTTTTTATTGTATATTTATTTCTCTCGTTCAATCACATTAAACGTTTTTTCCTCTCAAGTTCTTAATAATTTAGCCTTTATTTAAGTTAATTTTACTTCCTATAGCTATTTTTTTTTCCTCAAATAACCGACAATTGAAGCGGGGTCGTTGGCAATTACTGTTTCATGGCACTTGTTGGCCATTTCCCCTTTATGGTGGCGCTCGCCCAAATACGTGCCGTTGGGGTCCATATTAAAAATTGTATCATAATTTTTCAGAGGTTTTCGGTAAAATATTTTTTTTGATGTATCCTATGTGACAATAGCCTTTATGTATTTCTCTAATTAGTTGTCCGACTAACTCACTAGGGATTTCTATTACCCATTTATCGTTTATTTTTTAAACATTATCGGTTTTTATTCCATTGCTGTCTGCATTATTAGGATGAGGTAGATGTTCCTTATAGAAGGTTTCAATTTTTTTTAGATCAGGAAATTTCTCAGTATGAGGCCCAAGTGGCTACTTATAGAGTCAGCAACTTGGTTTTCTTTACTTGACACATGCTTAAAAGATAGATCCAGCTCTTGTAGATATATAATCCATCTTTGAATCCTTGGTGAAGGGTTTTTAAATGCAAGAAGGTGACATGGATGGAATACATCTCTTGTCTTTTTGTCCTCACGGCACGCTTGTAAACAATGGCTCTCTTGGTCCACTTTCACTTTCCTCTTCTACCTGCTTCTTGTTCACCGTCCATCTTCCTCAGACCTTTAATATGCAAGTGCAAAATCAATCTATAAGTTTGTTTAAATTATTAATGAATTACAAATAACACATTAAGTAATTAAAAATAAAATATTGAAAAAATAATTTTAATCAACTTCCATATTCGTAAGATACAAAACACTTTCTATATCTAACTGTTTATTGTAGGAATTTTCGGTAAGACTGTGGTAGGATTGGGTCGAAAGAAGAGGGGAATACAAGTTTATTCTCAAGGAACTCGGAAAAAAATACAAATTACATTTTAAAAACCACAAGCTATGTCAAATTATATTTGGATCAAAAGAAGAGAGAAATATTAAAACCGGCAACGATCAAAGAAAATTAAATGAACATTTTCACTGCATATCTGAAAGATAGTGGCGTTTATCGCGTTTATTGTCATTAAAAATTATGAACACTGCTTAGACTGGGCCGTTCCTCGCCTCATTGCATGAAGTCTCCCATTCCGATCATCAAGACCTTAGTCCAGCGATTTTTGGCTCTGCAGCGGGGATTAGTTTCGCAGCGGATCCGCAACCAACTAGTGAGCCAAGCCAAGACCACGTATCTGAGACACCCGTCTAATATGGTTTGATTTTTTTAAAATTAAAATTTTCGGATTCAAGTCCTTGAACAGGACAACGTCTTTCGGGTCAGTCAGGAAGGAAGCAAGGTCGGAAAAAAGGTCTGAGGAAGATGGACGGTGAACCAAAAACAGGTAGAAAAGGAAAGCGAAAGTGGACCAAGGTTGAGCCTTTGTTAACAAGAGTACCGTGAGGACAAAAGTACAAGAGATGTATTCCATCCATGTCACCTTCTTGCATGTGAAAACCCTCCGCCAAGGATACAAAGATGGATTATATATTACTGACTGGTATAAGTAGCCTCGTGAGCCTCATTCTAAGCAATTTTCTGTTATAAAAAAAATTGAAGTCTTCTCTACGAAAAAATAGTAAAAATAATAGATAAATGGTTAATAGAAATCCCTAGGAAGTAAAAGTAATTTAAATAAATGCTAAATTAATAAGGACTTGAGAGGAAAAAGACGAATTCCATTTGGAGCGATCAACTACAAAACCTATTCTCAATCAGGCAAATGCCCGAAATACAGTACGCATACAATACTCTCACAGCACGTGGCGTATGCTGAAGATGTCGAGAGGAATGGAGAAGAATGGTGGCAGAGGCTCTGGTCCTGCAAGGACTGGAGTGCCCAATAGTGGGTAAGTGATAAACTGGGAAAAAATATAAGACTTGATAATTTCACTCAAGGCAGATCAGGATATGGATACTGTCATAGAAAATCTTATTACATCAATAAAGAGCATTTTACATGATAATACCTTAAATCATAAAATTAATAATTTCTAACAGACTCTCTTGCCACAGCATGTTTGTATCTTATTAAGCGAAAAACACATAGAAATATCGAATTGCATAGAACACGATACCCAACGGATAAAACCATCTTTAATAAATTAACTAATCAACTAAAAATCAGAAATTGGAAAATTAAAAAATTAACAAACCTGACGAAAAATCTAACAACTACCGACAAAATATTTTGGTTGACCACCAAATTGTTCCTTCATTTCAAAGAATTTAACCATCAACTCTGAATTTACTTAATCCAATGTCTGATCAAGATCTGACGAAGAAAAATAATAAATCAGTACACTCTGAAAATATGAAAAGGCATATAGTAGCATCTCATACAGGCGAGAAGCCTCATCAATGTCCTCACTGTGATTATAAATCAGCACAATCTGGAGCTTTAAAAAGGCATTAATTAAGCTTTATGAAGCCTCATTAATTTTTTTCTCCAGATCATAACAAAACGTCCTCAGTTTATAATAATAACAGTTAATTATAATTTGTATTTTTTATTGTATTGTAATTTATCTCGTTCAATTAAATTTAATTTTTTTCACCTCAAGTTATCATTAATTTCGAGTTTTTTAAATTATTTTTCACTTGTTATAATTTATTTTTTTTGTTCATTTTCTCAAATAATTAGCAATTGAAGAGTGGTCGTTGGCTATTTTATATTTATAATGGCGCTCGCCCCAACACGTGGCATGATTTAACAAATTTTTTCCAAGGTTTTTGATCAAATAATTTTCGCAAATAAATTAAATTTTTTTTTATGTATGGCAATAGCCTTTATGTATTTGTCTAATTAGTTGTTCGACTAACTCACTAGGGATTTCTGTTAACCATTTATCATTAAATTTTACACTATTTTCGGTTTTTATTCTATTGATGTCTGCATTATTAGGCCTGGCTTTAGACGAGACAAACCTTAGACCATCTAGAGAAGCGGTAAAGGTTCAATAACGATCCAAGAGCCCCTTTCTTGGAACGTTCCAGTGTAGAGTGGTGCAGAGAATTCATAGCCTACTCAGATCATAAACCATTAGAAACTGCCATGAACATCAAGGCAATAACTGACTAGGAATTAGGTGATTTAACACATTAATTATCCCAATAAAATTTATATATATACATATGTATAAATGTTTGAATTGGCTGAAATGTTTGGTAGTATAATTTACTTGTGTGTGTCATAAATATATATATATATATATATATATATATATATATAGATATGTACTCGTTCTTGAATTCCAGTGAGTTTTTAAATTTCTTTTGGTGACGAATTTACCGCATTTATCTTCACATTGTATTTCGTACACGACATTTGATTTAGCTCTAATTTATCCGAATATTTGGTTTTTGTAAATAGTCTTGACACTGTGGCTGTGTTTTTGATAGTAATTTCGGAGTCAATGTTACTTTTATTACCGGTGAGTGTTTTTGCAAGGATTTTGGAAAGTGTTGGTATATAGGGTATTGAGTAGTATTTTTTAGGATTGGTTTCATTTAGGTTGTTTTGGTTAGAAAATGGTTTTGTTGTTTTTAATAAATTACGAAGGAGGCTGTGCCTTCTTTAATAAGAGGTCCACTACGTTGTTTTCGGCTGTTTTTGGTTAATTATTGGGGATGATAATTTTCTCACGCGATTTATTAGGTTTTCTGCCGTATTTATTTTATATCTTTTGGGGCATTGGCTTGTGTAATCTATGTATGGACCAAAATAAATAGGTTTTTGCCACCATTTAGTTTTTACTAAGAGAACGTCTAAAAATGGTATTTTATTATCAATTTCGAGTTCAATAGTAAAGTTTAACCGAGAGGAATATTTGTCAAACTCATTAAAAATTATTTCTTTTTAAATTTTTTCGGTTTGTATATCATCCACATATTTAAATAAAATAAAAAAAAACCTGTACCACTACAACCCATGAAGGGTCTGGGGTTCAGTACTTGGTAGAGACTGTACTGTTTTATAACATTTTATAGAGGCTGGGTGGGCCCCAGGAGGGTCCTAGATCCCATATGGTCCATATCCCGCTGCAAACATACTATATAAAAATCATGGCCTGCAGCGGGATTCCGGCATGGCAACTCAGTGCTCTACCACTGAGCCACTCCACTCCCCTACATATTTAAATACAAACGGTATATTAAATGGTATTTTTGGTACGACTGTATTTAACAGTTCTTCTAAATAAATATCAGCCAAGATAGGTAAAGTAGGAGATCATTTAGGGCAGCCGAATTTTTGGATATAAAGTTTTCATTGAATTGAAAATATCCTCTCTCTGTAGATCGGGCCAGTAATTTTAGAAATATTTTTGGGGGGATTTTTGTATGTGTTTTTAATTTATTCCAATTTTTCTCTATTAAAGTTTTTATTTTGGAATTGCATATCTTAGTAAATAAAGATAATGCATCTAATGCAATTAATTTATAACCTTTAGGAATTTTAATATTTGTGATTTTTTTATGAATTTCAAATGTATCTTTAAGATTATATTTATTTGTAGATAAGTGATTTAACAAATTGGCTAAGTATTTTGAAAGCAAATTCGTCGGTGAATTTATGAATGATACAATGGGTCTGACTGGGTTTCCGTGTTTATGATTGTTTTATTACTGAATATAATTTAGGGGAAGTCGGGGAATTAGTAATGAGTTTTTTGTCTGTTTTATATCAAAGTAATTATTCTTCTTTGATAATCCTAGAGTTAAGTTGGTATCTGTCATCAATTTATGTGTAGGATTGGAACTGACTTTTGTATAAGTTTGGGCATCATTTAGTAATAACTGAGCTTTATTTATGTATTTGTCTTTGTTGATTGGACGACAGTTTGGTTTGTTTTTTGTGATAATTATATTAGGTTGGGTTTTTTAAATTGTTTGGTTTTTTTTTGCAAGTTTTTTGAGTTAAAATCTTTCTTGTTATTATTATTAGGTTTATTATTTCTGTAATTTCTAATTATATTAACACATTTGCCTCTTATTTCATCACGATGAGTTTCTACCATATTATTTTGTATTATATATTTAATATCACTAATGATAGATGTTACAGGTAATTGATTTGGTTCATAATTGATACAATATTTATGGCCGAGATATAAAAACTGTTTCACGTCTGGGCTGAATACTGTATAATTAAGATTAACGAACCACTTGTCATTTCATATATTAGCCGATTTTTTTATACTTATAAAGGGCTACATTTCCTTCCACATATATAATCAAGGTCAACTATTATCAATCAACAGTAAGCTTTTAATTTTTAAAATTTTACAACATTATCGTTTTTCATTCCATTTTTGTCTGCATTATTAGGATCAGGTGAATGTTCCGTAAAGTAGGCTCCAATTTTTTAATACTTATATAAGATGAGCACATTTTTATTTTATTAAGTGGTAGTATTTCGGTGGAATTAGTCCTTTCATTCATTCATATAATTAACAATCAAATATTTTTATTATTCCATAATTAAAGCCATAAAATAAGGCTGAAGAGAACAAGATCTCCTAAAGCATCTTAAAAATTTCAACTTCACAAGTAGCCTATTGTCTTATTTAAATTGAGCCATTGAAAATACAGTAACAATTGATTTAAGCTTGACGATAACAATGCCTATTTCTAGCTGCTTTCAGCTATTTTTCATTTTAAAAATATAAACTTTAAATTAAAATTTGTTTAAAAAAAATTAAATAAGAAATTTCAAAACAAAACTACTTAGCAATGAGTAAGAGAAAATATTTTAAAAATTCTTTAAATGTAAATTTATAAGGCGATATTTCTGAAAAAGTGAGAAAAATTCAGTAGCTAAAGCAATATCGATACATTATATGCAATAAAAACAATTCCTGATTTCACCGTCCCATGCGTTTCTGGGCTTTCTTGTTCTTTCTTATTGTCTCGCATTGCACATTATTGTGGCCCCTTGGAACAGTCTATAGATATAACTTTGAGAAGCTCGTAAAATTAAAAGCGAGATTAATAAATAGTATTTATACCAGTGAATGAGGACAAGATTCAGCCATCAGGAAAAATAATAACACAGAAATAAGTAATGTAAGACAATTTTATCTTATTTAAGTATTTTCTTTACTTTAAATCTTTGAATTAGATAAACATATGATGCTTGTGAATGCTTTTACGTGTAAATATTGTAATTATTGCCAACGGATTCTATGCTTTAGAAAGTCTTAACCCTCTTAGAAGTGGACGGAATCGTTTAAACTTCTATTTCAAAAATACTTCTATTTAACTTAAATCAGTTTGTATGTTTAAGTAAATAAATAGCATATGTGATCAGCAAAAAGGAAAAAAAAAGTTAAAGGTGGTTTTAAATATAATTGATGCAAACTATTTCAATACAAATGAGCCATTACTTAATTCAGGTGACTAAAATAAAAACTGAAGTTTAAAAAAAAACTAGAAACGGGATTTGAAGTCAACGAAAACGAACCTAATTATTTAGCATTTTGTTCAGAAATAAATACAATTTTTTATTTCATGAGAGGAGCGAGATACCTCAGTATGTAGAGTGCTGGATTTCTGGCAAAGTCCCAAGTTAGAGACAACCAGTGGCAAATAAACCATTTCTTTAACAGCCATGAACCGACTCGGAAGTATTTGGAGATCCTCATGGGGCTCACCCAGCCTCTATTAAGTGGGTACCCTCAACTGGATTAAACCTGGCTGTTGAGAGTGATCTTCTATAATCATTGGTTTGGTAATAGTATGATCTCAGCCCTGTGCTATATATGTATACATTTACATATACTTGTAACCAATGGCCTTCATTAGTTAGTAATATGTATTATGATACCCAAGTAATAATTTTTCATATTATGGTATAAGATTAAATTTGTTACAAATAAGGCAATAATTCGTTTAACTTTGACTTGAGTGAAATCAAAACAAATGATGATATAAGGCTGTTTCTTTATTCAAAAGGCCACCAATATAACTAAATGTTAAGGGATAAGTATATAGAGGAGGGGCTGCAATGGTTATCCAAACTACAATTTCACTAGCACATTAAACTTAATTTAAAAAGTGTTTTACCAATAATGATGGGGAATATTAAAAACACTTTTGTGTGTGAATAAAATATCCAGTTAAATAAGTTTAACTTCTTCATTGAATCAACCAATGTCTTCGGCCTACAAATTTTGTTCAATTTTGAACACTTCTTCCAAAAGTGAAAATTGGCATTAATGAAAACAATAACTTTTCATAAACAGAATTTGAAAATTATTTTCTTCTTCTGTTTCCTAAATTTGTCAACTAACATTTATTTGTCAGTTAATTTTTTTCACAAAACTCCGGCATTTAATAAGCAAATGAAGAATTTTTGTCATTTGGACAAATATATGTTAAAATTGAAATTATAATATTTTATTAGCAAATTTTGAAAATAAAAATAGTTGACAAGCTTTTACCGCAACAATTTAAAATTAAAGTTATATAATTATATGAACATATATATGTTGTAAGATAAAAAAGTATCATACAGATAAAATTAGGGATACCATACATAAACAAAACTGCGTATACAATAATATTTTTTATTCTTTACACATTAAATAATTACAAGTATAGCACATTATTATACAATTTAAAACACTTTTTTTTTTTAATTTTAAAGACATAAAATAAATAAATTCTATTAAAAAATACTCTCAAACAAAAAAGTTTTGAGGTGGTAACATAATATGCCTATTTTATAGAAATAAAAAACAAAATCTTCATTTCATAACCTAAAAATAAAAAATTAACTGAAAGAAATTATTTAAAAATATACATAAAGAAAACCAAATATTTGATTTGTATAGGAAAAAAACAACAAAATCATATAAAAGCTTAACACATAAAGCGGAGGAATGTTAAAAAACTAACTCTATTTGACTATGTACAATTTCTTTACTATTATAAAAAGTCCACAGGTGTCATTTTGCATTTTTCTTCATCCAACTATAAGGATTTTTGGCAAGTTCAGTGAATTCGGAGGTACCTTTCGTGCGATCGATGCGGAACTTGTTAATCTGAAAAAATAATCATTTTAAATATAACATAGATAACATCAATATTCAAAAAAATTATATACCACATTCCATGCAAATACTAGAAAATAAGGTAGCAAAAGTTTTTTTCCATATTCAAGCCACTTTGAACTATAAAAAATTATGACAATTTTTTTCAATCAACACAGTACAGGTTCTAGAACGGCATCAAGGCGTCGCCTCCACTCATCTCTGCCCTGTGCCAAGGTCCTCCAAGCTCTGAATCCAACACTGCTATCTCTCTTAGCCTCGTCTGCCAATCTAACTCGTGGACCTCCATTCTGGCCACATGTCCAGACTATCCTAACAATGTATACTGTATCCAGATGTGATACATTTTATATAGCTCCATATTTTGTCTGAGTCTAAATTGATTGCAAACTTTTGCAGCTCCAATCATCCATCTAACTCTTTAAGTGCTATAGATTGTGCACCGTTAAATCAATCAGTATGGACTATGTGTGGATATACACGTCTGTTGACTATAGACACTATATGTGTTTTACAATTTTTTTAGTAGATGAAATTATAATGAAAATATTATGTACCTCATCTGCTATTTAATTTCCACAAAAACTTATTTTACTGTTTAATCAAACATAAACAATTTCTTCCATGCTTGAGCAACTATCATGGCAATGTGAGAAACTATCATCATGCAACATGGCCTTTACAATAGATAATAGGAAAAAACAGCACAACTAAAATAAAAATGTTACAAAATCTTTAATAAATAGAAAAGTTAAAACTTACAACGCCAGGGGTTGCCGAATAGCTATGCTGGTAAGGGCAGAGTGGTTTCTTGCAGTTGGGGTGATAAATGCAAATTTGACCGTTTGATGCGGCTAAAGGAGCTTTTGTCCACACTTTGGCTGAAAATAAACAATAAAGTTGGTTACAACATTAAATTAATCTTAGATAAAATATAATATATAATCAAATTATTTAATTTAGTTATTTCTACCAACTTCAAAAATGAGTCAAGTTTCTGAACTCAGCTAATGGATTTATTAATGTACAAGTTCCTACCTAAAGTGCCAAGGATATGTTTACTTTTCTGATCAACTAATATGAAGTTTTAATGCGGTAACGTTACACATTACACTTGAATCAAATAGACATTACACTCTAACGTCAATGCATATCCCGGTCCATTAGGAGATTAACTGAATCCATTGTTATATCCCATTGTTGGGATTAGTCTTATGTTTAAATACTAACCCTATGAATCTTCTTATGTGCGAGACAATCAGATATGGGATAATATGTCACATCTAATGAAAAAGTAATAGTTTTTATAGTATACTTATAAACAAGTGTTTTATAGGGCTACTATCAAGGTATATAGTATATACCAGCCTCGACAAAATTATACCAATATAATCATAGTGAAATCCTAAAGTGGTTGATATCAATAAACAGAGCCAATATTTTGAGGTTAACAAAAATCTGAATAACATTCAATTCTTATTAAGAAAGCCCTTGTGAATACTTAATTAAAAAACTAACAAATTTGCAAGTTATTTGAAAAAGTACAAAACAATTAGTTTGTATATTTTTGGTAAGATCAAAGTGCCTTTACTTTTTACAAGAATGATGAAGACTCCATTTTAAACTCAATAAAAAACTGTATGTACACATTAGTCAATAAATTATCAATTCCTGCACAAAAACATCCAACGGCAATGTGTAAAAATTCAAAAGCTTTTCTTAAAAGAAACAATTATAATCGTTTTATTCATCACTAATAGCATTATCGAATCGAATAGGTCTTATTCTACAAATGAATTCCCGAATATTAGCAATTACTTGTCAACAATGGTCAGATTCGTCAAATTACTTCAAGAAATCTTTAAAATTGAAATAAGTAGATCATTATTATTACATTACATAAGTAACGCACACATCTAATGCTATATATATTTAATTTAGTAATGAAAAAAAATAAACAGTATATATTTAAAATAATTTTAGATAGTCACCTTTGGGGACAGAAGGCGTTACTGCAATATGATTGTGAGTGTATGGACAGGTCAAGTTCAGACACTTATCCGCAAACTTGCAAGGAGGATGGTAGTTTAAGCATCGCTGACCAAATTTACAATTAGGAAGGTTTCTGAAAAAGAAATTGCATACTTTATATGAATATTTATAAACTATACTATATAATTTAAGTTAACATTAATAATACTGCAACTTAATAGTACTGAATAATTGAAAAACTATATTTCATAAGGGATACTTATTTATTTAAATATAGTTGCAAATAGTAATAATTGATTTCTATTCGAAACAAACAAATTGTCAGTAATTGATAGATATACAATTAGAACAAGCAATTCCTTAAATTTATTTTTAAACAATACATCTAGTTAAGTATTATCCACTCTTTTACTCGGCTTCAAATTGAACTTTGATTAAAAAGAACGATTTTATGACAGAAGAACTATAAGAATATCCAACAACACTAATAATAACAGTAAAAAAAGTCATGTAGGAACCTATATTGCATAAAGAAATATGGAGTTCAGAACATGGTAGAGTCTGTGTTGTTTTTAGGACAATAGATTGTAAAGGAAGGGGCTTTGGACAAGATCTCGCTCATCCGCCAAGTTTTCCCTAATTGAGGATACCCAAATTATAGAGGCTGATTGTGCCCAGGAGGTCTTTTAGATCACTTATGGTCCATCAATAGCTATTATCGGTTTAAAAAATGTATCTTTGAGGAAAGTATGCATGGTAACAGTCTGAAAGGGGGCGATAAACAAGAAAAAAAAATTGTCTACTACAACCGGATTTTAACCCAGACATTACATATTGCATAACGATATATAACACAACATAACATAATTATGATAACTTACCTACAATACTCCTTAGGGTGATGAAACCTACAGTTGTCTTCTGCAGAACAATTTGGCCAAAATTTACACTTGGACAGTTTCGCTTTTCCATTTTCTTTGGTTTTCCCATCAGCAACTGGGTAAACATTTTTGTTTATGATTGTTTTGGTTATTGAATTGTCCATAAGAACAAGGCCTAAGAAAAAATAAAACATACATTAAGCAAAATTTTAGTAATAATTACAATAATATTAAAAAAAGCCTTTGGAACATTAATGTCTTAGAGTAACATAATATAAATTATAAATTGGAGGGAGGAAATTAATAATTTATTTCCATAACAACTTACAGGAAAGAAAAACAATTATAAAGAAGGCTTATTTAGGAAAAGTACTTTTTATGCTATAGATACTACCGCAGACAAAATGAATTTAAAATAAATTTTAGGAGTTAATAAATTCATGTTGTGCATTGAATATTATTTTAATTATAAAAGAGAAAATGAAATCTTGATAAGTTCTTTAGAATCAATCAACAGAAAAAAAAAAAATGAACACAATAGTTAATAAGGAGACTAAATACAAAATATAAATTAAGCAAAAAGTTTCAAGTATTTTATTTTATATTTAATTAGATCACTAACCGTCGGCCTAGTGGCAGACCAGCCGTCATTGTTCAAGTTGTATAACTGTTCTCATCACTCCAACTCCCTTTGTTGTACAATTGTTATAATGTATATATTTCTGTCTATTGAAAGTAAAACCCATTTTATTTTACCAAATAATTGATGAGCCCCAATGCCATCATATTTATTGTAAATACATCACCTATAACATGATATTCATATAGGGATTTCGGGGAAAATAATATATATATAATTAAGGACTATTTGTGGAAGTGACTGTACTTGAAAAGAGCTGAAAACATATCTCCTCTTGACACAACATGAAAACAATATCGGTAAATTCGACAACGATTTTTTCGCCCTTCCAATAGGCTTTGATCGACTTGAAAAATTACTGTTTAAATTATTTTTCAAGGAGGGAGAAAGAGAACAATTAAATCTACAATACTTTTCGAGAAGTGGAGAGAGTTTTGATACATATATTTAATAATTATGATTATTATTATATGCATATAATAAATTTTATGATTGTTATCACTAAGAAATAATCAAACCACTTGCGAAGGAGTCGTAACTGTTTAAACTTTTCCATTCCTCTATAAATATTTGTTTATCATTATGGAATCAATTATTAATTATTAATTACAATATTAAATACACCAGAGAAATACTCTAATAATAATAATAATAATAATAATAATAATAATATATATCCCATAAAAAAAAAAAGCTACACATACTTTTCTGAACAAATCACTTAACAAATAATAAAAGCTTACAGTACCTTTGTGATTTAAGCGAATCGCTGGCTTTGTTCTCCGCTTAATAATGCTTCCTGCCATTTTCTTAATCCTCTTCTTCTTCTGCTTCCTTGTTCTTCCGCCTCCAGAACCGTAATAGCCGCCCCCTGACTTCTTGCTCCCCACCACCCCATCTTGATGCCCCACCATTTTCTCCCTCTCCCTTCTTCCGCCTCCTCTCGATATTTTACATTTTTGTTATTTTACTTCCTCCTTCTGGTAAAAGATTTAGTCCTTGGACATAAATGATCCATCTTCCTATCTTTGGTGGAGGGTTTTTACATGCAAGAAGGTGACATGGATGGAATATATCTCTTGTCCTTTTGTCATCACAGCACGCTTGTAAACAAAGGCTCAACCTTGGTCCACTTTCGCTTTCCTTTTCCTCTTCTATCTGCTTCTTGTTCAGTGTCCATCTTCCTCAGACCTTTTTAACATAACAGAAATTTGCATAAGCATTTAGAATAAGTTGCTAACCAAAATCAAACCGTTGCCGATCGGTGTTCTCCCGGACGTGGTCTAGGCTTGCCTCGCTAGGCGGTTGCGGAACTGTTGCGAAATTAATCCCCGTTGCAGAGCCAAACATCGCTGGTCTAAGCTCTTGTCGCTCGGAATGGGAGACTTCATGCAACGAGGCGAGCAACGTTTCAGTCCCAACAGTGTTCAACATTTTGATTTTCATGATAAATTTCAATTATACATTTTATTAATTTTTATTGTAATTATAGATCGTAATTATTAATTATATAATGAAAATAATTCAAATATGTTAAATATAATATAATTAAAATAATCAGTCTAGATATGCAGTGGAAATGTTCGTTTAATTTTCTTTGATCCTTGCAGGTTTTAATATTTCTCTCTTATTTCGATCCAAATATAATTTGACAAAGCTTGTCGTTTTTAAAATGTAATTTCGCTAATTAAATTTACAACCTGTAATTTCATCGTAGAATCACTCCTTTGGTCGGTTTTCCTCTCAAAAGTCGGCCAAACCTTAAAATTTCGACCAAAAAGTTTTGGAAAAAAAAGACCAATTTTCAAAAGGATTAATTTAGTCTACATTAAAAACGGATACTTACATTTTTTTTTTCAAAAATGTACCGATCAGGAGATACAGGCTAAAAACTGAAATAACTCCGAAAATTTCGAGGTTTTTCGGCCACCAAAAGTTTTCCTATGCGTTTTTCCGGTTGCAAAAATAGATTTCAACTACTCAGACATGCACTTACAACATATCAAAAATGCAGCTTTCTTCAATTTATTGCTACCTTCAAACACCTGCCGCTGGCCTAGTAAGAGTGTCTTATCATTGGTATTTTTTATTGTATATTTATTTCTCTCGTTCAATCAAATTAAACTTTTTTTTCTCTCATGATCTTAATAATTTAGTGTTTATTTAAATTGTCCGACTAACTCACTTGGGATTTCTATTAACCATTTATCTTTTATTTTTAAAACATTATCGGTTTTTATTCCATTGTTGTCTGCATTATTAGGATCAGGTGGATGTTCCTTATAGAAGGTTTCAATTTTTTTTAGATCAGGAAATTACTCAGTATGAGGCCTAAGTGGCTACTTATAGAGTCAGCAACTTGGTTTTCTTTACTTGACACATGCTTAAAAGATAGGACCAGCTCTTGTAGATATATAATCCATCTTTGTATAATAGCTGGAGGGTTTTTACATGCAAGAAGGTGACATGGATGGAATACATCTCTTGTATTTTTGTCCTCACGGCACGCTTGTAAACAATGGCTCTCTTGGTCCACTTTCACTTTCCTCTTCTACCTGCTTCTTGTTCACCGCCCATCTTCCTCAGACCTTTAATATGCAAGTGCAAAATCAATCTATAAGTTTGTTTAAATTATTAATGAATTACAAATAACACATTAAGTAATTAAAAATAAAATATTGAAAAAATAATTTGAATCAACTTCCATATTCGTAAGATACAAAACACTTTCTATATCTAACTGTTTATTGTAGGAATTTTCGGTAAGACGGTGGTAGGATTGGGTCGAAAGAAGAGGGGAATACAAGTTTATTCTCAAGGAACTCGGAAAAAAATACAAATTACATTTTAAAAACCACAAGCTATGTCAAATTATATTTGGATCAAAAGAAGAGAGAAATATTAAAACCGGTAACGATCAAAGAAAATTAAATGAACATTTTCACTGCATATCTGAAAGATAGTGGCGTTTATCGCGTTTATTGTCATTAAAAATTATGAACACTGCTTAGACTGGGCCGTTCCTCGCCTCATTGCATGAAGTCTCCCATTCCGATCATCAAGACCTTAGTCCAGCGATTTTTGGCTCTGCAGCGGGGATTAGTTTCGCAGCGGATCCGCAACCAACTAGTGAGGCAAGCCAATACCACGTATCTGAGACACCCGTCTAATATGGTTTGATTTTTTTAAAATTAAAATTTTCGGATTCAAGTCCTTGAACAGGACAACGTCTTTCGGGTCAGCCAGGAAGGAAGCAAGGTCGGAAAAAAGGTCTGAGGAAGATGGACGGTGAACAAAAAACAGGTAGAAAATGAAAGCGATAGTGGACCAAGGTTGAGCCTTTGTTTACAAGCGTGCCGTGAGGACAAAAAGACAAGAGGTGTATTCCATCCATGTCACCTTCTTGCATGTAAAAACCCTCCACCAAGGATACAAAGATGGATTATATATTACTGGCTCGTATAAGTAGCCTCGTGAGCCTCATTCTAAGCAATTTTCTATTATAAAAAAAATTGAAGGCTTCAATACGCATAGAAATTTCGAAGTGCATAGAACTCGATATCGAACGGATAAAAATATCTTTACTAAATTTACTAACCAACTAAAAGCAGAAATAAAAAATTAACAAACCTGACGGAAAATCTAACCACTACCGACAAAATATTTTGGTTGACCACCAAATTGTTCCTTCATTTCAAAGAATGTAACCATCATCTCTGAATATACTGAATCCAATGTCTGATCAAGATCTGACGAAGAAAAATAATAAATTATTACACTCTGAAAATATGAAAAGGTATATAGTGGCATCTCATACAGGCGAGAAGCCTCATCAATGTCCTCACTGTGATTATAAATCAGCACAATCTGGAGCTTTAAAAAGGCATTAATTAAGCTTTATGAAGCCTCATTAATTTTTTTCTCCAGATCATAACAAAACGTCCTCAGTTTATAATAATAACAGTTAATTATAATTTGTATTTTTTATTGTATTGTAATTTATCTCGTTCAATTAAATTTAATTTTTTTTCCCTCAAATTATCATTAATTTCGAGTTTATTTAAATTATTTTTCACTTGTTATAATTTATTTTTTTGACTCATTTTCTCAAATAATTAGCAATGGAAAAGTGGTCGTTGGCTATTTTATATTTATAATGGCGCTCGCCCCAACACGTGGCATGATTTAACAATTTTTTTCCAATGTTTTTAATCAAATAATTTTCACAAATAAATTAAATTTGTTTTTATGTATGACAATAGCCTTAATGTATTTGTCTAATTAGTTATTCGACTAACTCACTAGGGATTTCTATTAACCATTTATCATAAAATTTTACACTATTTTCGGTTTTTATTCTATTGATGTCTGCATTATTAGGCCTGGCTTTAGACGAGACAAACCTTAGACCGTCTAGAGAAGCGGTAAAGGTTCAATAACGGTCCAAGAGCACCTTTCTTGGAACGTTCCAGTGTAGAGTGGTGCAGAGAATTCATAGCCTACTCAGATCATAAACCATTAGAAAATATGAACATCAAGGCAATAACTGACTAGGAATTAGGGGATTTAACATATTAATTATCACAATAAAATTTATATATATACATATATATAAATGTTTGAATTGTTATTGACAGTTTACTTGTGTGTGTCATAAATATATATATATATATATATAGATATGTACTTGTTCTTGAATTCCAGTGAGTTCTTAAATTTCTTTTGACGACGTTTCGAAACTAGACTATAGTCATGCTCTAACATTGAAAAAATGAGTTTTTAATAAAAACATTAAACGGCACACTATAATAAATATATATAAATTATATTTTATTTCATGGTGAATATTTAAATATTAAATAAATAGAATTTACCGCGTTTATCTTCACATTGTATTTCGTACACGCAATTTGATTTTAGCTCTAATTAATCCGAATATTTGGTTTTTGTAAATAGTCTTGACACTGTGGCTGTGTTTTTGAAAGTAATTGCGGAGTCAATGTTACTTTTATTACCGGTGAGTGTTTTTGCAAGCATTTTGGAAAGTGTTGGTACATAGGGTATTGTGTAGTATTTTTTAGGATTGGTTTCATTTAGGTTGTTTTGGTTAGAAAGTGTTTTTGTTGTTTTTAGTAAATTACGAAGGGGGCTTTGCGGATAACCATTCTTTAATAAGAAAATTAACTGTGTTTTTTTCGGCTCTTTTTGGTTAATTATTGGGGATGACAATTTTCTCGCGCGATTTATTAGGTTTTTAGCCGTATTTATTTTATATATTTTGGGGCATTGGCTTGTGTAATGTATGTATCGACCAGAATGAATAGGTTTTTGCCACCATTTAGTTTTTACTAAGAGAACGTCTAAAAATGGTATTTTATTATAAATTTCGAATTTAATATTAAAGTTTAACCGAGTCGAATATTTATTAAATTAATTAAAAATTATGTCTTTTTCATTTTTTCGGTTGGTACCGCTTTTATTACATATATCATCCACAAATTTAAATACAAACGGTATATTAAATGGTATTTTTGGTATGACTATATTTAACAGCTATTGTAAATAAATATCAGCCAAGATAGGTGAAATAGGAGATCATTTAGGGCAGCCGAATTTTTGGATATAAAGTTTTCATTGAATAGAAAATATCCTCTCTCTGTAGATCGGGCCAGTAACTTTAGAAATATTTTTTGGGGGATTTTTGTATGTGTTTTTAATGTATTCCCATTTTTCTATATTAAAGTTTTTATTTTGGAAATGCATATTTTAGTAAATAAAGATAATGCATCTAATTAAAATAATTTATAACCTTTAGGAATTTTAATATTTATACTTTTTGATGAAATTCAAATGAATCTTTAAGATTATATTTATTTGTAGATAAGTGATTTAACAAATTGGCTAAGTATTTTGAAAGCTCATTCGTCGGTAAATTTATGAATGATACAATGGGTCTGACTGGGTTTCCGTGTTTATGATTTTTTATTACTGAATATAATTTAGGGGAAGTCGGGGAATTAGTAATGAGTTTTTTGTATGTTTTTATATCAAAATAATTATTCATTTTTAATAATCGTAGAGATAAGTTGGTATCTGTCATCAATTTATGTGTAGGATTGGAACCGACTTTTTTATAAGTTTGGGCATCATTTAGTAATAACTGAGTTTTATTTATGTATTCGTCTTTTTTGATTTGACGACAGTTTGGTTTGTTTTTGTGATTATTATATTAGGATGGGTTTTTTAAATTGTTCGGTTTTTTTTTTGCAATTTTTTTGAGTTAAAATCTTTCTTGTTATTATTATTAGGTTTATTATTTTTGTAATTTGTAATTACATCAACACATTTGCCTCTTATTTCATCACGATCAGTTTCTACCACATTATTTTGTATTATATATTAAATATCACTAATGATAGATGTTACGGGTAATTGATTTGGTTCATAATTGATACAATATTTATGGCTGGGATATAAAAACTGTTTCACGTCTGGGCTAAATACTGTATAATTAAGATTAACGAACCACTTGTCATTTCATATATTAGCCGATTTTTTTATACTTATAAAGGGCTCTATTGAATCCATTAGACCCTGTCCCTAGACGACCTGAAGTTTGTCTCGCCAAATGTCAAAGGTCTCAGGAGCATGGTCCCTGAACAAGAAGCAGGTAGAAGAGGAAAGCGAAAGTGGACCAAGGTTGAGCCTTTGTTTACAAGCGTGCTGTGATGACAAAAAGACAAGAGATGTATTCCATCCATGTCACTTTCTTGCATGTAAAAACCCTCTACCAAAGATACAACGATGGATTATATAAGGAACATCCACCTGATCCTAATAATGCAGACAACAATAGAATCAAAATTGATAATGCAGTAATTTTTTTAAAATTACGGAATTACTAAAGCAAAATACATATTAGACAGCATCATTTACCCATTTAACAAAAATACTGTTGACCAGTGTAAGGGTTGACCTCGATTATATAGTTGGAATAGAGGTCAATAGATTTCTCTTTGATAGGGAGAAATTTTTATTAAATAGCAAACGTTTTGACCCACATTGCAGGTCTTCTTCAGGGCTAATATGCAAAATACGGACAATTAAAAATGACTAAATTGTTAAAAATTACTAAATATGTTAAATATTAAATTTAAATTGTATAAGCATCAAGAGTAAAAGTGACAAGGAAGGTAATAGTAAAAGATAATAAACAATACACTAAGTAATAAATCAAGTAATAATTTTTATCTTTTTTATTACTTATTTATTTTCTTTATTACTACCTTCCTGTCACTTTGTTATTAATACTCTTGATGCTTGTACATATTAAATTTAATATTTAACATATTTAGTAATTTTTAACAATTTAGTAATTTTCAACTGTCCGTATTTTGTATATTTAGCCCTGAAGAAGACCTGCAATATATGAGAGAAATATATTGGCCTCCACACGGACCATTTCCTTCCACATATATAATCAAGGTCAACTATTATCAATCAACAGTAAACTTTGTTCTTTCTTATTCTCTCGCATTGTAGATTACTGTGGCCCCTTGGAGCAGTCCATAGATATAACTTTGAGAAGCTCGTAAAATTAAAAGCGAGATTAATAAATAGTATTTATACCAGTGAATGAGGACAAGATTCAGCCATCAGGAAAAATAATAAAACAGAAATAAGTGATGTAAGAAAATTTTATCTTATTTAAGTATTTTCTCTATTTTAAATTTTTGAATTAGATAAACACATGATGCTTGTGAATGCTTTTATGTTTAATATAGTAATTATTGCTAACGGATTCTATGCTTTAGAAAGTCTTAATCCTCCTAGAAGTGGATGGAATCGTTTAAACTCCGATTTCAAAAATACTTCTATTTAACTTAAATCAGTTAGTATATTTAAGTAAATAAATAAATAGCATATGTGATCAGCAAAAAGGAAAAAATAAGTTTAAGGTGGTTTTAAATATAATTGATGCAAACTATTTCAATATATATGAGCCATTACTTGATTCAGGTGACTAAAATAAAAACTGAAGTTTAAAAAAATGCTAGAAATGGGATTTGAAATCAATGAAAACGAACCTAATTATTTAGCATTTTGTTCAGAAATAAATACAATTTTTTATTTCATGAGAGGAGCGAGATACCTCAGTATGTGGAGTGCTGGATTTCTGGCAAAGTCCCAAGTTAGAGACAACCAGTGGCAGATAAACCATTTCTTTAACAGCCATGAACCGACTCGGAAGTGTTTGGAGATCCTCATGGGGCTCACCCAGCCTCTGTAAAGAGGGTACCCTCAATTGGATTAAACCTGGCTGTTGAGAGTGATCTTCTATAATCATTGGTTTGGTAATAGTATGATCTCAGCCCTGTGCTATATATGTATACATTTACATATACTTGTAACCAATGGCCTTCATTAGTTAGTAATATGTATTATGATACCCAAGTAATAATTTTCCATATTATGGTATAAGATTAAATTTGTTACAAATAAGGCAATAATTCGTTTAACTTTGACTTGAGTGAAATCAAAACAAATGATGATATAAGGCTGTTTCTTTATTCAAAAGGCCACCAATATAACTAAATGTTAAGGGATAAGTATATAGAGGAGAGGCTGCAATGGTTATCCAAACTACAATTTCACTAGCACATTAAACTTAATTTAAAAAGTGTTTTACCAATAATGATGGGGAATATTAAAAACACTTTTGTGTGTGAATAAAATATCCAGTTAAATAAGTTTAACTTCTTCATTGAATCAACCAATGTCTTTGGCCTACAAATTTTGTTCAATTTCGAACACTTCTTCCAAAAGTGAAAATTGGCATTGAAAAAAATAACTTTTCATTAACAGAATTTGAAAATTATTTTCTTCTTCTGTTTCCTAAATTTGTCAACTAACATTTATTTGTCAGTTAATTTTTTTCACAAAACTCCGGCATTTAATAAGCAAATGAAGAATTTTTGTCATTTGGACAAATATATGTTAAAATTGAAATTATAATATTTTATTAGCAAATTTTGAAAATAAAAATAGTTGACAAGCTTTTACCGCAACAATTTAAAATTAAAGTTATATAATTATATGAACATATATATCTTGTAAGATAAAAAAGTATCATACAGATAAAATTAGGGATACCATACATAAACAAAACTGCGTATACAATAATATTTTTTATTCTTTACACATTAAATAATTACAAGAATGGCACATTATTATACAATTTAAAACACTTTTTTTTTAATTTTAAAGACATAAAATAAATAAATTCTATTAAAAAATACCCTCAAACAAAAAAGTTTTTTCGAGGTGGTAACATAATATGCCTATTTTATAGAAATAAAAAAACAAAATCTTCATTTCATAACCTAGAAATAAAAAATTAACTGAAAGAAATTATTTAAAAATATACATAAAGAAAACCAAATATTTGATTTGTATAGGAAAAAAACAACAAAATAATATAAAAGCTTAACACATAAAGCGGAGGAATGTTTAAAAACTAACTCTATTTGACTATGTACAATTTCTTTAATATTATAAAAAGTCCACAGGTGTCATTTTGCATTTTTCTTCATCCAACTATAAGGATTTTTGGCAAGTTCAGTGAATTCGGAGGTACCTTTCGTGCGATCGATGCGGAACTTGTTAATCTGAAAAAATAATCATTTTAAATGTAACATAGATAACATCAACATTCAAAAAATTATATACCACATTCCATGCAAATACTAGAAAATAAGCAAGCAATGTTTTTTTCCATATTCAAGCCACTTTAAGCTATAAAAAATTATGACAATTTTTTTCAATGAACACAGTACAGGTTCTAGAACGGCATCAAGGCGTCGCCTCCACTCATCTCTGCACTGTGCCAAGGTCCTCCAGGCTCTGAATCCAACACTGCTATCTGTCTTAGCCTCATCTGCCCATCCAAGTCGTGGACCTCCATTCTGGCCACATGTCCAGACTATCCTAACAATGTATACTGTATCCAGATGTGATACATTTTATACAGCTCTTTTACTTTAAATTTAATTTTACTGTTTAATCAAACACAAACAATTTCTTCCATGCTTGAGCAACTATCATCATGCAGCATGGCCATTACAATAGATAATGGGAAAAAAGAGCACAACTAAAATAAAAATGTTACAAAATCTTTAATAAAGAGAAAAGTTAAAACTTACAACGCCAGTTGTTGACGAATAGCTATGCTGATAAGGGCAGAGTGGTTTCTTGCAGTTGGGGTGATAAATGCAAATTTGACCATTTGATGCAGCTAAAGGAGCTTTAGTCCACGCTTTGGCTGAAAATAAACAAGAAAGTTGCTTATAACATTAAATTAATCTTAAATAAAATATGATATATTATTAAATTATTTAATTTAATTAAGTGTAACAGAACCGTGGCGGGACTGGCCGTAAATAAGTTTAATTAAATCATTTAGTCGAGCGATCGTGGGGCTGAGATCGTCAAGGATGCTGAGCTTGCGTCTAGACGGTGGCCAGCGTGGGAGAGGGAGATCGCGATCGCTCGGAAGGAGTCAGTCGGTCCCGTGTGCAAAGAGGTGTAACGTCGCAGTTTCAGAGGTTGGAGACAATTGGTGTTGGTTACTGCGGAACCGATCAGATGGGAGGATCGCCACACGTTATACAAGGTACATGTGAACAATTTAATTTCTGGGGATAGACTCATTGATTACCGTGGAGTACCAGGCTATAATTTTTGTTCTGAGACTTATAATATTCCCTTATTGTTTTTTTTTATTTTCTTGTCCTAGCAAATAAGTGGGGGAACTGGTTGTACCAGTAGTGTAGTAATTACAGAATTTTTAACCATTCTAATATTTTCAACAGTTTGGTTTTATTATTAAGTTATCAAACATTTTTCTTTTATATTTGTCAATAATTTGGTTTTATTATTAAATAACAATAAATATAGTCATTTTATTTATATTGCTTAGTTCTTAGTAAGAGTAAGTTCTCCTAATTTTCTTTATTCTTCTTATGTGTTACTATTCTTTCCTTCCTTTCACAACCCCATTCCCTTCCAGATAAGCCGGGGGTGTTACAGTGGTGTCAGGTGTGGGGTGGTTGCAAAAATACCACAAACTAAATTCACGTTTTTAAAATGACGGCTGAGAGTCAATTAAGGGCTAAATTGGATGAGGTGTTAAAACTAAACGAGGAGTTTCAAAAGCGGGAGGGGGAACTCAAGCAGCAGATTGTAGAGCTAGAGACAAATCAACCAGATGCTAAACTGGTTGTTAAACCACCTCGCAGAGATCTATCGTTACAGTCACTAGTGAAGCCATGGGGAGGGGAAGCGACTGCGCGGCCAGTGGAGGAGTTTTTGGACTACCTGGAGGAGGTAGCGGCTTGTGGGGCTTGGGATGACGGAGATAGAGTGAGGATATGTCGGTTAAAACTTCAGGGACAAGCGGCGACGTTCGTAAGGGGCGCTGAAGAGCTTAGGGGTGAGGTTACGTTCCAGCGACTTTCGGAGGTATTGAAGGAGCGGTTTGGCGATCCAAACACCTTCGAATATTACGGCAGAGTGCTGCAGGACATGAGCCAACAGTCTAAGGAGAAGATACAAGAGTTTGCCGACCGATGTATTACGGTGGGTGGAAAGATGGCCAGGCCAACCTTAGCCGGAGACGAGGGAACGTGGTGGGCGAGGGAGGTAGAAAGGAAGGTGTTAGAGGCGTTCACTAGGGGTTTGACTGGGGAGGTAGGGAAGCAAGTATTGTTCGGCCGCCCACAGACCTTAAGGGAAGCCCAGAAAATGGCGTTGGAGCTAGAACAGGCCCTACAGGAGCATCAACGGGGAAAAAACATATATGTAGTAAGAGAACCACAGGTAGAGCCGATGACGGGCGCACAAGAGGTGCAACCACCCGTATGTGTTTGCGCAAACTACCGGCAGCCCGGAAGGAACGAGGGGCGGGTAAACGCTCGGCCACCACTTTCGGAGGTCCAATGTTTTAACTGTGCTAAGAGGGGGCATTTGTCGAGAAATTGCCCTAACAGAGTTGGCCAGACCCCACAGCGAACCAGGAGACGACCAGACTACCCTGGAGCTTGTTTCAGATGTGGAAGAATAGGACACTTCGCTTCCCATTGTACCACCGCCGCTCAAAATGGGAGTGACCCAAAAGCCTAAGGCCGCCCTTTTGCCCCGAAGGGAGGCCCCAGGAGAACAAAAGGGGTAAGCTTGGTTTAATTCCCTGTATATCTGACCAGGAGAACGACGGGTTAAGTCTGGAGGTTGTGATAGCCGGGCAAAAGAAAATTCTGCTGGTGGATACGGGGGCTCAGATCTCCTTGTTAAGGGAACCGGTCCAAGGTCATAAGGTGAGATGGTCAAACCTGAAGGCCAGGGGAGTAACGGGAAGGGCCCTGCGTATAAGAGGGGAACAGGAGGTTGAATGCCAAATAAAAGGGAGAAAAGTAAGCCATCGGTTTACAGTCGCGGACATTGAAATGGCGTACGACGGGATATTGGGGCTGGACCTTATGAAGAAGGTCGATATAGAAATTCACGCTCGGTCTAACACTGTACTGGTTAGAGGGGTGACGGCTGAGGCAGTCAAGCGTCAGACAGGGAAGAAGTGTCATCGGGGGAAGCCAAGTCCTAGTGAGTCAGAACCGCTTCAGAAGCCACAGCAGGAATACACTGTACGGGCCGTTGCGAGGTCTATAATCCCAAAGTACGCTGAAGCCATAATAGCTGGGGAGCTGGCAATGATGGACGGCAAAGTGGTCATGGTAGAACCTGAAATCCAGCCGCAGAAGGGGTTGAGAACGGGGAGGGGCGTTGGCAGAGTGGAAAAGGGGATGGTGAACGTCCGGGTGGTCAACTTGACCGGAGAACAGATCGTGGTTGACCGCAGACAAACCTTGGGGAGGGCGGTTGAGGCGGACGTCTGGGACGGGGAGGAGACCGTGATAGGAGTAGTGGGACTACAGCAGTCTAAGGAGAAAGTGGACCAGCGGAATTGGGACGCTGAGCTTGGTCATTTATCACCGAACGATAGATCGACTATTGAAGAGGTGTTAGAGCGGTATGGGATGTTGTTCGACCCACCAGATGAGAGGGGTTGCACCCTAGGCGTCGAGCACTCCATTGAAACAGGCGGCGCGTCACCAGTAGCAAAACGACCGTATCCAGTACCCTTCCATCAGAGACCTATTGTTAAACAACACATCCAGGAAATGCTGGATAATGGGATCATCCAGCCGTCATCGAGTCCCTGGTCGGCCCCCATTGTATTGGTTAGAAAGAAGTCGTACCATGGGGAAACCAAGTTTCGGTTCTGTACTGATTTTCGTGGTCTCAATGCGGTTACAAAAGTGGATGTTTATCCACTGCCATTGATAAATGAGACGTTGGAGCAATTGGGGAGAAGCCGGTACTTTACGACGCTAGACCTGGCAAGCGGTTACCATCAAATATCCGTCGCGGAAAAAGATCGGGAAAAGACGGCGTTCACCACAGAAGGTGGCCACTACGAGTACCGTAGGATGGCTTTCGGGTTGGCTGGGGCTCCTGCAACATTCCAAAAATTGATGGATTGCCTATTAAGTAGGCTGAAAGGGGTAGAATGCTACGTGTACCTGGACGACGTCATTGTTTACAGTGCGACTATTGAGGAGCAAGCACGTAGATTAGGGAATGTATTCAGTAAGTTGCAAGAGGCTAACCTCAAGGTCAACAGGGAGAAGTGCCGCTTTGTACGGAAGGAAGTTGCCTATCTTGGACATGTGGTGAGTGAGCATGGGGTAAGAACAGATCCCACAAAGATAGAGGCTGTGAGAGCCTACCCTCGGCCAAGGAGCGTGAGAGAAGTAAGGTCCTTCCTGGGGTTAGCAGGGTATTATCGCCGGTTTGTAGCGGGATTCGCGGGAATCGCTCAACCACTGACTGAGCTCACGAAAAAGAATGCCACTTTTAGATGGACGTCGGAGGCAGAGGATGCTTTCAATGAGCTAAAAAAGCATTTGGTGTCTGACCGGGTTCTAGTTTATCCCGATTTCCATGACCCGTTCATCTTAGCAACCGACGCCTCCTCGGTGGCATTAGGAGCAGTGTTGTCTCAGGTGCGCGATGGGGAAGAAAGACCCATATGCTACGCCAGCCGGCAATTACGAGGCCCAGAAAAAAATTACTCGGCCACCGAATTGGAACTGCTAGCGGTCATCTGGGCAACCCGCCAGTTTAGGTGCTACTTACTTGGGAGGGAATTCAAGCTTGTGACTGATCATTCGGCTTTAAGATGGATGCTAAGCTTAAAGGAGCCTTCTTCTCGGTTAATGAGGTGGACACTAAGGCTCCAGGAGTTCAATTATGAAGTAGAGCACAAGGCGGGAAGGAGGCATACGAATGCTGATGCCTTGAGCAGGGCGGTGCGGGGAGTACAAGTGAAGACACCGGGGTTTAATGAGAGCGAGCTACGGATAGCCCAGCGGGATGATTCGTGGTGCCAAGATCTAGCACAACAATCAGGATCAGGAGGAAAGGATGCACGGGGCGTATTGTATTGGAAAAACGGTAGTGACAGCATGGGGGACTGGAAGTTGGCAGTACCAACAGTTTTAAGAGGGGCCATTTTACAGCAGTGCCATGAAGCCAAATGGGCTGGACACCCGGGTATAGAACGTACGACGTCGGTAGTACAGCAGGGGTATTACTGGCCCACACTGGGTCCAGACGTAAGGGAATACGTCGCGAGGTGTGATAGCTGTCAGAGAAGGAAATCCCCACCAGGTTTGAAGGCCCCTTTGGAAGCCCCTTTCTTCCCGACCAGACCGTTTGAGCAAATTTCAATGGACATCGTCGGTCCGCTTCCCAGGAGCGGGCGAGGTTATAAGTACCTGCTCACCATGATCGACAATTTCACGAGGTACGCCGAAGCAATACCCTTGAAGGAAATCACAGCGGACGAGACGGCAAGGGCCTTAGTAGAGGCAATAGTAACCCGGCACGGAGCCCCCGATCGATTGCTGACTGACCAGGGGAGAAATTTCGTTTCCTCCCTATTGAAAAATACATGTCGGCTGCTGGGGACACAGAAAATTCAGACAACCCCCTACCATCCAGAGGGCAATGGAATGGTGGAAAGATTACACCGAACTCTGGCTGAGTCGGTGGCTCATTATGTACGACGGGACGGTCGTGACTGGGATCAATGGGTACCCTATGCCCTGATGGCTTATAGGGCCATCCCGCACTCGTCCACGGGATACTCGCCAAACTACCTTCTGTATGGACGAGAAGTGCAGATGCCTGTGGGCTTTAATATTATGCCACTGGACGGTGAAACGCCAGCAGAAGAGTTCGTGGAACGGCTGCAGGAGAGATTAAGTCAGGCTTATGAGGAGGCATCGAAGAGGATGGAATTGGCATGGACCCGTCGGACGAGGCAATGGAACAAGGGGCGAAAACACAGAGAACTCGAAGTGGGGGAGTGTGTGTTCCTGCATGTCCCCATTACAAAGCTGGGACATTGCAAGAAATTTCATCGTCCTTGGACGGGACCGTATGAGGTAATCAGGAAGATCTCCCCAGTCACGTATGAGTTACAGTTGGGATCGGGCCGAAAAGTAGTGGTACACATCAATCGGTTGAAACCAGCTATAGGTGATAGGCCTACTGAGTTAGGAAGGGAGGAGGAGGAGAGTGGAGACGAGAGTGACTGGGAGGAACATGAACATCGGGACGAAAATGAGAGTGAGGAGGAATGTCCCCCACACTGGAACGAGGACAGCGAGGATGAAATGGAAGAAGTCAAGGACGACAACCAAGAGGAGAGTCAAGCCGACGGAGCTTACTCAACTGTCCGCAGGGAGTCCCCGGTAACGGAGCGAAGGACGCCAGAAAAATTGTCAACCCCCCGGGGCATAGTCGATCACGTTACTCCTCATTGGATGAGGAATGACCCGAGTTCACCAGAGGACACCCAAGAAACAACCTGGGCCCGCACAGAAGATAACCCAGGTACACCTGAGGACCCACGTGACACCTCGTGGGCCCCGGAGGAGGATGATTCCCTGGTCACCCCCCGATCCCCCATACTGCTGAGGCCAAGAAAGTAATCTAATGTTAAACGACAGTGTTCACAGGATGGCTGGTGCTGCAGTTGGCCCTGGGACACAGCGGTGTGAGGTTTTTGGATGAAAGGGACGTAGTAGTGAGCAGTGAGCGATGGCGGGTAATAGTGGAAGTGAACGTGACTCGCTTGTGTGGTGAAGCACTACGGATGAGGGAAGTAATAGAGGAAATAGAAGCTGAGTACCGACGGACACTGAACCATATCCCTGAACTTAGGGGGTACTGGGATGAGGTGGAGAGGACCAAGGAGATGGTCGCAGAAGTGGATGAAGCTGTTTTGTCCATCAGGAATCTGCTACCGGTTCAACGAGGGAGTAGAGGGCTGCTAAACATTGGAGGGAAGGTGATTAAAGCGGTGTTTGGTAATCCGGATGCTGACGACTTAGAAGGGATAAGGGACGATCTGGGGAAGCTAACAATGCAACAAGGGCGATTGGTCCACTTGGCCACGGAGCACCTCACAGTCACACGGAATTTGGGACAACGAACCGAGGAAAATACGAGGAACCTAGTACGCTTCGCAGGAATGTTGAAGAAGGAAATGGAAGCTACCCACCGGCGGATGTTAACCCTAGAGACACAAGTAGACCGGCTTTCCCTTTATACTAACCTATCCTTAACCTTGATATCCAACCTCCGAAATATGGAGGTGACGGCTCTGAAAGCCAGTGGTGACTTGAGGGAATTGTATTTGGGATTAGAGAGGGTATCATGGGGGGCAGTGAGTCAGGCCCTTCTGTCTCCCCACTCCTTGAGTGAGATTCTCCAAACGGTGGTCAATGTACTGCCCTCAGGAATTGGTTTGTTCACAGGTACTCGTCCCGAGGATGCCCACCATTATTACCAGGCCGCTGCAGTCCATGGAGTGGCCACATCCACTTCGGTGCATGTTGTTATAGATCTCCCTTTGATTAGGTCAGGTCAAGCCTTCAAGCTCTATAGGGTACAACCTATGCCGATACGGAGTGTGGATGTGCCGCACAAGGTGGTATTAGAGACGTCAGTGGACAGTTTTCTTGTGTCAGTAGATAGACAATATTATGCACTTCTGCAGAAAGGGGACCTGTCACGGTGCCGGACATCCCAGCCGTGGGTGTGCCCCGCGCTGTTTCCGTTGATGGTGCGGAGACGAGTGACCTGCTTAAGCACTCTCTTCTTTGGGGATGAGCGGAGTGGTCAACCGCTGTGTAAATGGAGGGCACTACGTGACCCGCAACTGGATACTTGGATTTGGGACGAGGCAAGAGAGAAATGGCTCTTTAGTATCAACGAGCCAACCAAGGCAACGATAGATTGCAGAAATCAGCAACCCAGAGAGATTATTTTGGACGGTGATGGAGAATGGGAGGCAACAGAGTCTTGTACACTGAAAACAGCGGATTACTGGCTGCTCCCCCGCTCTAGAGGGACGACGTACACGACGTTGGAGAAGGAAATACAGATCGTGGACCCTATATCTCTACACATAGGGTCAGAAAAAACGACAATTAGGAGGGAAGACCTACCAGAGGCTTGGAAGTCCTTGGAGCAGCAAGGAGACCTGGGAGCGGGTCAGTGGGCCGCTGATGAAGTTCGGGTCTTGGCCCTTCGGCGTGCGCTTGAAAGGATACAGGAAGAACGGGTTAACCGAAGATGGTGGACGTGGAGTGCCCCAACGACCTTGGCGCTATTGTTGCTGGGTGTCCTTGGAACATGGGGCCTACGCAAGTGGCTGGGAAACAGACAGTCCAAGGCTACTCAACGAATACAAGATGCCAGAGCTCTGGAAGAATTGACAACCAGGACCATACATCGACCCGGTGGGCCCACAGAAGCCAGCACCAACTGACAGGAGTGTAAATAGTGGCAGTGTATACAGTGTAGTGTAGGATTAAGTTTCAGCCACCATTGGTACTCCACGGCGTATTGTATGAGTGGACCCCGTGGTTCCACTCTTTTGTAAAGGGGAGGGTGATGTAACAGAACCGTGGCGGGACTGGCCGTAAATAAGTTTAATTAAATCATTTAGTCGAGCGATCGTGGGGCTGAGATCGTCAAGGATGCTGAGCTTGCGTCTAGACGGTGGCCAGCGTGGGAGAGGGAGATCGCGATCGCTCGGAAGGAGTCAGTCGGTCCCGTGTGCAAAGAGGTGTAACGTCGCAGTTTCAGAGGTTGGAGACAATTGGTGTTGGTTACTGCGGAACCGATCAGATGGGAGGATCGCCACACGTTATACAAGGTACATGTGAACAATTTAATTTCTGGGGATAGACTCATTGATTACCGTGGAGTACCAGGCTATAATTTTTGTTCTGAGACTTATAATATTCCCTTATTGTTTTTTTTTATTTTCTTGTCCTAGCAAATAAGTGGGGGAACTGGTTGTACCAGTAGTGTAGTAATTACAGAATTTTTAACCATTCTAATATTTTCAACAGTTTGGTTTTATTATTAAGTTATCAAACATTTTTCTTTTATATTTGTCAATAATTTGGTTTTATTATTAAATAACAATAAATATAGTCATTTTATTTATATTGCTTAGTTCTTAGTAAGAGTAAGTTCTCCTAATTTTCTTTATTCTTCTTATGTGTTACTATTCTTTCCTTCCTTTCACAACCCCATTCCCTTCCAGATAAGCCGGGGGTGTTACATAAGTTCTACCAACTTCAAAAATGGGTTAAGTTTCTGAACTCAGCTAATCGATTCATTAATGTACAAGTTCCTACCAAAAGTGGCAAGGATATGTTTTCTTATCAACTAATATTAATTTTTAATTTTTGGGTTATGTTTTCTCCTGAGAGCGGTAACGTTACACATTACACTTGAATCAAATAGACATTACATTATAATATCAATGCATATCCCGGTCCATTAGAAGATTAACTGAATCCATTGTTATATCCCAATGTTGGAATTAGTCTTATGTTTAAAAACTAACCCTATGAATGGTAGGTGTGCAACAATTTATAATCCAGAAAGTAAACTATCTTCTTATACGGGAGCCAATCAGATATGGGATAATATGTCTCATGTAATGAAAAAGTTATAGTTTTTATAGTATACTTATAAACAAGTGTTTTATAGAGCTACTATCAAGGTATATACTATATACCAGCCTCGACAAAATTATACCAATATAATCATAGTGAAATCCTAAGGCGGTTAATATCAATAAACAGAGGCAATATTTTGAGGTTAACAAAAATCGGAATAACATTCAATTCTTATTAAGAAAGCCCTTGTGAATACTTAATTAAAAAAATAACAAATTTGGAAATTATTTGAAAAAGGATTTCTTAATTAATTTAAAACTTAACTTAAGTGGTAAAAATACTTTTTTTCCAAACTGTGAGTAGAGTTCAGGTCATATAGGTATGCGTTTTTTTATATATTAGTTAGATAAAAATTATTTTTTATAGTAATCAAATGTTTGATTATTGTTGCCCTTTCTCGTACATAGCATTACAAAGTAAAAACGTACACAAAACAATTGGTTCGCATATTTTTGGTAAGATCAAAGTGCCTTTACTTTTTACAAGAATGATGAAGACTCCATTTTAAACTCAATAAAAAACTGTATGAACACCTTAGTCAATAAATTCTCCAGTCGTGCACAAAAACATCCAACAGCAATGTGTAAAAATTCAAAAGCTTTTCTTAAAAGAAACAATTATAATCATTTTATTCATCACTAATAGCATTATCGAATTGAATAGGTCTTATTCTACAAATTAATTCACGAATAGCAGCAATTACTTGTCAACAATAGTCAGATTTGTCAAAACTTCAAGAAATCATGAAAATTGAAATAGGTAGATCGTTATTATTACATTACATAAATAACGCATACATCTAATGCTATATATATTTAATTTAGTAATTAAAAAATAATAAACAGTATATATTTAAAATAATTTTAGGTAGTCACCTTTGGGGATAGAGGGCGTTACTGCAATATGATTGTGAGTGTATGGACAGGTCAAGTTCAGACACTTATCCGCAAACTTGCAAGGAGGATGGTAGTTTAAACATTGCTGACCAAATTTACAATTAGGAAGGTTTCTGAAAAAGAAATTGCATACTTTATATGAATATATATAAACTATACTATATAATTTAAGTTAACATTAATTATACTGCAACTTAATAGTACTGAATAATTGAAAAACTATATTTCATAAGGGATACTTATTTATTTGAATATAGTTGCGAATAGTAATAATTGATGTCTATTCGAAACAAACAAATTGGCAGTAATTGATAGATATACAATTAGAACAAGCAATTCCTTAAATTTATTTTTTTTAAATAGATCTAGATAAGTATTATCCACTCTGCTACTCGGCTTCAAATTGAACTTCAATTAAAAAGAACGATTTTTTGATTGAAGAACTGTAAGAATATCCAACAGCACTAATAATAACAGTAAAAAAAGTTATGTAGGAACCTATATTGCATAAAAAATATAGAGTTCAGAACATGGTAGAGTCTGTATTGTTTTCAGGAAACTAGATTGTAAAGAAAGGTGCTTTGGACAAGATCACGCTCATCCGCCAAGTTTTCCTTAATTGAGGATACCAAATTTATAAAGGCTGAGTATGCCGAGGGGGTCTTGTAGATCACTTATGGTCCATCAATAGCTATAATCGGTTTAAAAAATTTATCTTTGAGGAAGGTATGGATGGTAACAGTCTGAAAGGGGGCGATAAACAAGAAAAAAAAATTCTCTACTACAACCGGATTTTAACCCAGACATTACTTATTGCATAACAATATATAACACAACATAACCTAATTATGATAACTTACCTACAATACTCCTTAGGGTGATGAAACCTACAGTTGTCTTCTGCAGAACAATTCGGCCAAAATTTACACTTGGACACTTTGGCTTTTCCATTTTCTTTGGTTTTCCCATCAGCAGCTGGGTAAACATTGTTGTTTATGATTGTTTTGGTTATGGAATTGTCCATAAGAACAAGGCCTAAGAAAAAATAAAACATACATCAAGCAAAATTTTAATAATAATAACAATAATATTTAAAAAAAGCCTTTAGAACATTAATGCCTAAGAGTAACATAATACAAATTATAAACTGAAGGGAGGAAATTCATAATTTATCTCCATAACAACTTACAGGAAAGAAAAATAATTATAAAGAAGGCTTATTTATATTAATACAACTTGGTTTAAATTGTGTTTTATTTTTTAAATAAAACAAAATATATTTGATGGAAAGTACTTTTTATGCAATGTATACTACCGCAGACAAAATGAATTTAAAATAAATTTTAGGAGTTAATAAATTTATGTTGTGCATTGAATATTATTTTAATCATAAAAGATAAAATAAAATCTTGATAAGTTCTTTAGAATCAATCAACAAAGAAAAAAAAAATGAACACAATAGTTAATAAGGAGGCTGCATACAAAATATAAATTAAGCAAAAAGTTTCAAGTATTTTATTTTATATTTAATTAGAGCAGTGACCGTCGGCCTAGTGGCAGACCAGCCGTCATTGCTCAAGTTGTATAACTGTTCTCATCACTCCAACTCCCTTTGTTGTACAATTATTATAATGAATATATTTCTGTCTATTGAAAGTAAAACCAAAAAACTAAATCCATATCTATCATCCCAACTTATTCAATTTTTGATTACAAATTTTTATTTTACCAAATAATTGATGAGCCCCAATGTCATCATATTTATTGTAAATACATCACCTATAACATGATATTCATATCAGGATTTTGGGGAAAATAATATATATATAATTAAGGACTATCTGTGGAAGTGACTGTACTTGAAAAGAGCTGAAAACATACCTCCTCTTGACACAACATGAAAACAATATCGGTAAATTTGGCAACGATTTTTTTCACCCCTCCAATAGGCTTTGATCGACTTGAAAAATATAATGTTTACATTTGTTTTCAAGGAGGGAGAAAGAGAACAATTAAATGTACAATACTTTCCGAGGAGTGGAGAGAGTTTTGATACTTATATATTTAATAATTATGATTATTATTATTACATGCATATAATAAAATATGATTATTATCACTAAGAAATAATCAAATCAATTGCGAAGGAGTCGTAACTGTTTAAACTTTTCCATTCCTCTATAAATATTTGTTTATCATTATGGAATCAATTATTAATTATTAATTACAATATTAAATACACCAGAGAAACACTCTAATAACGATATATATCCCATAAAAAAAAAAAGCTACACACACTTTTCTGAACAAATCACTTAACAAATAATAAAAGCTTACAGTACCTTTGTGATTTAAGCGAGCCGCTGGCTTTGTTCTCCGCTTGATAATGCTTCCTGCCATTTTCTTTTTCCTCTTCTGCTTCCTTGTTCTTCCGCCTCCAGAACCGTAATAGCCGCCCCCTGACTTCTTGCTCCCCACCACTCCTTCTTGATGCCCCACCATTTTCTCCCTCTCCCTTCTTCCGCCTCCTCTCGATATTTTACATTTTTGTTATTTTACTTCCTCCTTCTGGTAAAAGATTTAGTCCTTGGACATAAATGATCCATCTTCCTATCTTTGGTGGAGGGTTTTTACATGCAAGAAGGTGACTTGGATGGAATACAACTCTTGTCCTTTTGTCCTCACGGCACGCTTGTAAACAAAGGCTCAACCTTGGTCCACTTTCGCTTTCCTTTTCCTCTTCTACTTGCTTCTTGTTCAGTGTCCATCTTCCTCAGACCTTTTTAACATAACAGAAATTTGCATAACCATTTAGAATTAGTTGCTAACCAAAATCAAACCGTTGCCAATCGGTGTTCTCCCCGACGTGGTCTAGGCTGGTCTCGCTAGGCGGTTGCGGAACTGTTGCGAAACTAATACCCGTTGCAGAGATAAACATCGCTGGTCTAAGCTCTTGTCGCTCGGAATGAGAGACTTCATGCAACGAGGCGAGGAACGTTCCAGTCTGAAGTATTCAACATTTTGATTTTCATGATAAATTTCAATTATACATCTTATTAATGATTATTGTAATTATAGATCGTAATTATTATTTATATAATTAAAATAATTCAGATATGTTAATTATAATATAATTAAAATGATCAGTCTAGATATGCAGTGGAAATGTTTATTTAATTTTCTTTGATCCTTGCAGGTTTTAATATTTATCTCTTCTTTCGATCCAAATATAATTTGACATAGCTTGTCGTTTTTAAAATGTAATTTCGCTTAATTTAATTTACAACCTGTAATTTCATCGTAGAATCACTCATTTGGTCAGTGTTCCTCTCGAAAGCCGGCCAAAACTTAAAATTTCGACCAAAACATTTTTGAAAACAAGACCAATTTTGAAAAGGGTAAACTTAGTCTACATTAAAAATGGTTACTTACATTTTTTTTTTAAATGTACCGATTAGGAGATACAGGCTAAAAACTGAAATAACTTCAAAAATGTCGAGGTTTTTCAGCCACCAAAAGTTTTTTGGTTCCTATGCGTTTTTTCGGTTGCAAAAATGGATTTCAACTACTCAGACATGCACTTACAACTTATAAAAATTGCAGCTTTCTTCAATTTATTGCTACCTTCAAACACCTGCCGCTGGCCTAGTAAGAGTGTCTTATCATTTGTATTTTTTTATCGTATATTTATTTCTCTCGTTCAATTAAATTAAACTTTTTTTCCTCTCAAGTTCTTAATAATTTAGCCTTTCTTTAGATTGTCCGACTAACTCACTAGGTATTTCTATTAAGCATTTATAATTTATTTTTAAAACTTTATCGATTTTTATTCCATTGTTGTCTGCATTATTAGGATCAGGTGGATGTTTCTTATAGAAGGTTTCAATTTTTTTTCGATCAGGAAATTGCTCAGTATGAGGCCCAAGTGGCTTCTTATAGAGTCAGCAACTTGGTTTCCTTTACTTGACAAATGCTTAAAAGATAGGTCCATCTCTTGTAGATATATAATCCATCTTTGTATAATAGGTGGAGGGTTCTTACATGAAAGAAGGTGACATGGATGGAATACATCTCTTGTCTTTTTGTCCTCACGGCACGCTTGTAAACAATGGCTCTCTTGGTCCACTTTCACTTTCCTCTTCTACCTGCTTCTTGTTCACCGTCCATCTTCCTCAGACTTTTCAAATGCAAGTGCAAAATCCTGTTATATGTTTGTTTAAAATACCAATAAATTATAAATTATACATTGAATAATTAAAAATAAAATATTGAAAAAATAATTTGAATCAACTTGCATATTCGTGAGATACAATACACTTTCTATATCTAACTATTTATTGTAGGAATTTTCGGTAAGACTGTGGTAGGATTGGGTCAAAAGAAGAGGGGAATACAAGTTTATTCTCAAGGAACTCGGAAAAAAAAATACAAATTACATTTTAAATACCACAAGCTATGTCAAATTATATTTGGGTCGAAATAAGAGAGAAATATTAAAACCGGCAACGATCAAAGAAAATTAAATGAACATTTCCACGGCATATCTGAAAGATACTGGCGTTTATCGCGTTTATTGTCATTAAAAATTATGATCCGCAACCAACTAGTGAGGCGAGCCAAGACCACGTATCTGAGACCACCGTTCCGCAGCCGCCTAATATGGTTTGATTTTTTAAAAATTATAATTTTCTGATTTAAGTCCTTGAACAGGACAACGTCTTTCGGGTCAGCCAGGAAGGAAGCAAGGTCGGAAAAAAGGTCTGAGGAAGATGGACGGTGAACAAAAAACAGGTAGAAAATGAAAGCGATAGTGGACCAAGGTTGAGCCTTTGTTTACAAGCGTGCCGTGAGGACAAAAAGACAAGAGGTGTATTCCATCCATGTCACCTTCTTGCATGTAAAAACCCTCCACCAAGGATACAAAGATGGATTATATATTACTGGCTCGTATAAGTAGCCTCGTGAGCCTCATTCTAAGCAATTTTCTATTATAAAAAAAATTGAAGGCTTCAATACGCATAGAAATTTCGAAGTGCATAGAACTCGATATCGAACGGATAAAAATATCTTTACTAAATTTACTAACCAACTAAAAGCAGAAATAAAAAATTAACAAACCTGACGGAAAATCTAACCACTACCGACAAAATATTTTGGTTGACCACCAAATTGTTCCTTCATTTCAAAGAATGTAACCATCATCTCTGAATATACTGAATCCAATGTCTGATCAAGATCTGACGAAGAAAAATAATAAATTATTACACTCTGAAAATATGAAAAGGTATATAGTGGCATCTCATACAGGCGAGAAGCCTCATCAATGTCCTCACTGTGATTATAAATCAGCACAATCTGGAGCTTTAAAAAGGCATTAATTAAGCTTTATGAAGCCTCATTAATTTTTTTCTCCAGATCATAACAAAACGTCCTCAGTTTATAATAATAACAGTTAATTATAATTTGTATTTTTTATTGTATTGTAATTTATCTCGTTCAATTAAATTTAATTTTTTTTCCCTCAAATTATCATTAATTTCGAGTTTATTTAAATTATTTTTCACTTGTTATAATTTATTTTTTTGACTCATTTTCTCAAATAATTAGCAATGGAAAAGTGGTCGTTGGCTATTTTATATTTATAATGGCGCTCGCCCCAACACGTGGCATGATTTAACAATTTTTTTCCAATGTTTTTAATCAAATAATTTTCACAAATAAATTAAATTTGTTTTTATGTATGACAATAGCCTTAATGTATTTGTCTAATTAGTTATTCGACTAACTCACTAGGGATTTCTATTAAACATTTATCATAAAATTTTACACTATTTTCGGTTTTTATTCTATTGATGTCTGCATTATTAGGCCTGGCTTTAGACGAGACAAACCTTAGACCGTCTAGAGAAGCGGTAAAAGTTCAATAACTGTCCAAGAGCACCTTTCTAGGAACGTTCCAGTGTAGAGTGGTGCAGAGAATTCATAGCCTACTCAGTTCATAAACCATTAGAAAATATGAACATCAAGGCAATAACTGACTAGGAATTAGGGGATTTAACATATTAATTATCACAATAAAATTTATATATATACATATATATAAATGTTTGAATTGTTATTGACAGTTTAGTTGTGTGTGTCATAAATATATATATATATATATATATATATATATATATATATATATATATATATATATATATATATATATAGATATGTACTCGTTCTTGAATTCCAGTGAGTTCTTAAATTTCTTTTGACGACGTTTCGAAACTAGACTATAGTCATGCTCTAACATTGAAAAAATGAGTTTTTAATAAAAACATTAAACGGCACACTATAATAAATATATATAAATTATATTTTATTTATTTTTATTTGATGGTGAATATTTAAATATTAAATAAATAGAATTTACCGCATTTATCTTCACTTTGTATTTCTTACACGACATTTGATTTTAGCTCTAATTTATCGGAATATTTGGTTTTTGTAAATAGTCTTGACACTGTGGCTGTGTTTTTGAAAGTAATTGCGGAGTCAATGTTACTTTTATTACCGGTGAGTGTTTTTGCAAGCATTTTGGAAAGTGTTGGTATATAGGGTATTGTGTAGTATTTTTTAGGATTGGTTTCATTTAGGTTGTTTTGGTTAGAAAGTGTTTTTGTTGTTTTTAGTAAATTACGAAGGAGGCTGTGCGGATAACCATTCTTTAATAAGAGGTCCACTACGTTTTTTCGGCTGTTTTTGGTTAATTATTGGGGATGACAATTTTCTCGGGCGATTTATTTGGTTTTTAGCCGTATTTATTTTATATATGTTGGGGCATTGGCTTGTGTAATGTATTTACCACCAGAATGAATAGGTTTTTGCCACCATTTAGTTTTTACTAAGAGAACGTCTAAAAATGGTATTTTATTATCAATTCCGAGTTCAATAGTAAAGTTTAACCGAGAGGAATATTTATTAAACTCATTAAAAATTATTTCTTTTTAAAATTTTTCGGTTTGTATATCATCCACATATTTAAATAAAAAAAACCTGTACCACTACAACCCATGAAGGGTCTGGGGTTCAGTACTTGGTAGAGACTGTACTGTTTTATAAGATTTTATAGAGGCTGGGTGGGCCCCAGGAGGGTCCTAGATCCCATATGGTCCACATCCCGCTGCAAACGTACTATTAAATGGTGTTTTTGGTACGACTGTATTAAACAGTTCTTCTAAATAAATATCAGCCAAGATAGGTGAAATAGGAGATCATTTAGGGCAGCCGAATTTGGATATAACATTTTTCATTGAATTAAATACAATTGTACATCGGGCCAGTAACTTTAGAAATATTTTTTTGGGGATTTTTATACGTGTTTTTAATTTATTCCAATTTTTCTCTATTAAAGTTTTTATTTTGGAAATGCATATTTTAGTAAATAAAGATAATGCATCTAATGAAATTAATTGATAACCTTTAGGAATTTTATTATTTGTGACTTTTTGATGAAATTCAAATGAATCTTTAAGATTATATTTATTTGTAGATAAGTCATTTAACAAATTGGCTAAGAATTTTGAAAGCTCATTCTTCGGTGAATTTATGAATGTTACTTTTATCACCGGTGAGTGTTTTTGCAAGCATTTTGGAAAGTGTTGGTATATAGGGTATTGTGTAGTATTTTTTAGGATTGGTTTCATTTAGGTTGTTTTGGTTAGAAAGTGTTATTAGTAAATTACGAAGGAGGCTGTGCGGATAACCATTTTTTAATAAGAGGTCCACTACGTTTATTTCGGCTGTTTTTGGTTAATTACTGGGGATGACAATTTTCTCGCGCGATTTATATGATTTATAGCCGTATTTATTTTATATATGTTGGGGCATTGGCTTGTGTAATGTATGTATCGACCAGAAGGAATAGGTTTTTGCCACCATTTAGTTTTTACTAAGAGAACGTCTAAAAATGGTATTTTTTATCAATTTCGAATTCAATAGTAAAGTTTAACCGATTGGAATATTTATTGAATTAATTAAAAATGATTTAATTTTCATTTTTTCGGTTGGTATCGCTGTTATTACATAATTCATCCACAAGTTTAAATACAAACGGTATATGAAATGGTGTTTTTTGAACGACTGTATTTAACAGTTCTTCTAAATAAATATCAGCCAAGATAGGTAAAATAGGAGATCCCTTGAGGCAGCCGAATTTTTGGATATAAAGTTTTCATTGAATAGAAAATATCCTCTCTCTGTAGATCGGGCCAGTAACTTTAGAAATATTTTTGGGGGGATTCTTGTATGTGTTTTTAATTTATTCCAATTTTTCTATATTAAAGTTTTTATTTTGGAAATGCATATTTTAGTAAATAAAGATAATGCATCCAATGAAATTAATTTATAACCTTTAGGAATTTTAATATTTGTGACTTTTTGATGAAATTCAAATGAATCTTTAAGATTATATTTATTCGTAGATAAGTGATTTAACAAATTGGCTAAGAATTTTGAAAGCTCATTCTTCGGTGAATTTATGAATGATACAATGGATCTGACTGGGTTTCCGTGTTTATGATTTTTTATTATTGAATATAATTTAGGGGAAGTCGGGGAATTAGTAATGAGTTTTTTGTCTGTTTTATATCAAAGTAATTATTCTTTTTTAATAATCGTAGAGTTAGGTTGGTATCTGTCATCAATTTATGTGTAGGATTGGAACTGACTTTTGTATAAGTTTGGGCATCATTTAGTAATAACTGAGTTTTATTTATGTACTTGTCTTTGTTGATTTGACGACAGTTTGTTTGTTTTTTGTGATAATTATATTAGGTTTGTTTTTTTAAATTGTTCGGTTTTTTTTTGCAATTTTTTTGAGTTAAAATCTTTCTTGTTATTATTATTAGGTTTATTATTTCTATAATTTGTAATTATATTAACACATTTGCCTCTTATTTCATCACGATCAGTTTCTACCACATTATTTTGTATTACATATTTAATATCACTAATGATAGATGTTACGGGTAATTGATTTGGTTCATAATTGATACAACATTTATGGCCGAGATATAAAAAGTGTTTCACGTCTGGGCTGAATACTGTATAATTTAGATTAACGAACCACTTGTCATTTCCTATATTAGCCGATTTTTTATACTTACAAAGGGCTCTATTGAATCCTTTAGACCCCGTCTCTAGACGACCTAAAGTGTGTCTCGTCAAAGGTCAAAGGTCTCAGGAGCATGGTCCCTGAACAAGAAGCAGGTAGAAGAGGAAAGCGAAAGTGGACCAAGAGAGCCTTTGTTGACAAGAGTGCCGTGAGGACAAAAGGACAAGAGATGTATTCCATCCATGTCACTTTCTTGCATGTAAAAACCCTCCACCAAAGATACAACGATGGATTATATAAGGAACATCCACCTGATCCTAATAATGCAGACAACAATGGAATCAAAATTGATAATGCAGTAATTTTTTTTTAAATTACAGAATTACTAAAGCAAAATACATATTAGACAGCATCATTTACCCATTTAACAAAAATACTGTTGACCAGTGTAAGGGTTGACCTCGATTATATAGTTGGAATAGAGGTCAATAGATTTCTCTTTGATAGGGAGAAATTTTTATTAAATAGCAAACGTTTTGACCCACATTGCAGGTCTTCTTCAGGGCTAACATGCAAAATACGGACAATTGAAAATGACTAAATTGTTAAAAATTACTAAATATGTTAAATATTAAATTTGAATTGTATAAGCATCAAGAGTAAAAGTGACAAGGAAGGTAATAGTAAAAGATAATAAACAATACACTAAGTAATAAATCAAGTAATAATTTTTATCTTTTTTATTACTTATTTATTTTCTTTATTACTACCTTCCTGTCACTTTGTTATTAATACTCTTGATGCTTGTACATATTTAATTTAATATTTAACATATTTAGTCATTTTTAACAATTTAGTGATTTCAATTGTCCGTATTTTGCATATTTAGCCCTGAAGAAGACCTGCAATATCTAAGAGAAATATATTGGCCTCCACACGGACCATTGCCTTCCACATATATAATCAAGGTCAACTATTATCAATCAACAGTAAACTTTTAATTTTAAAAAATTTACAACATTATCGATTTTTATACAACATTATTGTCTGCATTATTAGGATCAGATGAATGTTCTGTAAAGTAGGCTCCAATTTTTTAATACTTATATAAGATGAACACATTTTTATTTTATTAAATGACAGTATTTCGGTGGAATTAGTCATATCATTCATTCATACAATTAGCAATAAAATATTTTTATTATTTCATAATTAAAGCCATAAAATAAGGCTGAAGAGAACAAGATCTCCTAAAGCAGCTTAAAAATTTCAACTTCACAAATAGCCTATCGTCTTATTTAAATTGAGCCATTGAAAATACAGTAAAAATGCCAATTAATTTAAGCTTATCGATAACAATGCCTATTTCTTAATGCGTTCAGCTATTTTTAATTTTAAAATATAAACTTTTGATTAAAATTTGTTTGAAAAAAATGAAATTAGAAATTTCAAAACAAAACTACTTAGCAATGAGTAAGAGAAAATATTTAAAAAATTCTTTAAATGTAAATTTATATGGCGATATTTCTGAACAAGTGAGAAAAATTCAGTAGCTAAAGCAATATCGATACATTATATGCAATAAAAAACAATTCCTGATTTCACCGTCCCATGCGTTTCTGGGCTTTCTTGTTCTTTCTTATTCTCTCACATTGTAGATTATTGTGGCCCCTTGGAACAGTCCATAGATATAACTTGGAGAAGCTCGTAAAATTAAAAGCGAGATTAATAAATAGTATTTATACCAGTGAATGAGGACAAGATTCAGCCATCAGGAAAAATAATAAAACAGAAATAAGTGATTTAAGAGAATTTTATCTTATTTAAGTATTTTTTCTATTTTAAATCTTTGATTTGATAAACACATGATGCTTGTGAATGCATTACGTGTAAATATTGTAATTATTGCCAACGGATTCTATGCTTTAGAAAGTCTTAAGCCTCCTAGAAGTGGATGGAATCGTTTAAACTCCGATTTCAAAAATACTTCTATTTAACATATATATGTTTGTGTGTTTAATTAGATAAATAGCATATGTGATCAGCAAAATGGAAAAAATAAGTTAAAGGTGGTTTTAAATATAATTGATGCAAACTTTTTCAATATAAATGAGCCATTACTTAATTCAGGTGACTAAAATAAAAACTGAAGTTTAAAAAAATACTTGAAGTTAAAGAAAATAAACCAAATTATTTAGCATTTTCTTCAGAAATAAATACAATTTTTTATTTCATGAGAGGAGCGAGATACCTCAGTATGTAGAGTGCTGGATTTCCGCCAAAGTCCCAAGTTAGAGACAACCAGTGGCAGATAAACCATTTCTTTAACAGCCATGAACCGCCTCGGAAGTATTTGGAGATCCTCATGGGGCTCACCCAGCCTCTGTAAAGAGGGTACCCTCAATTGGATTAAACCTGGCTGTTGAGAGTGATCTTCTATAATCATTGGTTTGGTAATAGTATGATCCCAGCCATGTACTATATATATATACATTTACATATACTTGTAACCAATGGCCTTCATTAGTTAGTAATATGTATTATGATACCCAAGTAATAATTTTCCATATTATGGTATAAGATTAAATTTGTTACAAATAAGGCAATAATTCGTTTAACTTTGACTTGAGTGAAATCAAAACAAATGATGATATAAGTTTGTTTCTTTATTCAAAAGGCCACCAATATAACTAAATGTTAAGGGATAAGTATATAGAGGAGAGGCTGCAATGGTTATCCAAACTACAATTTCACTAGTACATTAAACTTAATTTAAAAAGTGTTTTACCAATAATGATGTGGAATATTAAAAACATTTTTGTGTGTGAATAAAAAATCCAGTTAAATAAGCTTAATTTAAGGAAGAAATAGTTGGGGGTGCAGTCAATGAAAACATCAAAATAAGTATAACTTATTTATTATGTGCCGACGTTTCGGCCTACAATGTAGGCCATCTTCAGGGCGAATAAAACAAGTTGCAGGTTAGGGAGCTCAGATAAATATGCTTAACTTCTTCATTGAATCAACCAATGTCTTCGGCGTACAAATTTTGAACACTTCTTTCGAAAGTGAAAATTGGCATTGAAAACAATAACTTTTCATTAACAAAATTTGAAAATTATTTTCTTCTTCTATTTCTTAAACTTGAAAACTAACATTTATTTGTCAGTTAATTTTTTCCACAAAACTCCGGCATTTAATAAACAAATGAAGAATTTTTGTCATTTGGACAAATATATGTTAAAATTGAAATTATAATATTTTATTAGCAAATTTTGAAAATAAAAATAGTTGACAAGCTTTTACCGCAACAATTTAAAATTAAAGTTATATAATTATATGAACATATATATCTTGTAAGATAAAAAAGTATCATACAGATAAAATTAGGGATACCATACATAAACAAAACTGCGTATACAATAATATTTTTTATTCTTTACACATTAAATAATTACAAGTATAGCACATTATTATACAATTTAAAACACTTTTTTTTTTTAATTTTAAAGACATAAAATAAATAAATTCTATTAAAAAATACTCTCAAACAAAAAAGTTTTGAGGTGGTAACATAATATGCCTATTTTATAGAAATAAAAAACAAAATCTTCATTTCATAACCTAAAAATGAAAAGTTAACTGAAAGAAATTATTTAAAACTATACATAAAGAAAACCAAATATTTGATTTGTATAGGAAAAAAACAACAAAATAATATAAAATCTTAACATAAAGCGGAGGAATGTTAAAAATCTAACTCTATTTGACTATGTACAATTTCTTTACTATTATAAAAAGTCCACAGGTGTCATTTTGCATTTTTCTTCATCCAACTATAAGGATTTTTGGCAAGTTCAGTGAATTCGGAGGTACCTTTCGTGCGATCGATGCGGAACTTGTTAATCTGAAAAAATAATCATTTTAAATATAACATAGATAACATCAATATTCAAAAAAATTATATACCACATTCCATGCAAATACTAGAAAATAAGGAAGCAAAAGTTTTTTTTCCATATTCAAGCCACTTTGAACTATAAAAAATTATGACAATTTTTTTCAATCAACACAGTACAGGTTCTAGAACGGCATCAAGGCGTCGCCTGCACTCATCTCTGCCCTGTGCCAAGGTCCTCCAAGCTCTGAATCCAACACTGCTATCTCTCTTAGCCTCGTCTGCCAATCTAACTCGTGGACCTCCATTCTGGCCACATGTCCAGACTATCCTAACAATGTATACTGTATCCAGATGTGATACATTTTATATAGCTCCATATTTTGTCTGAGTCTAAATTGATTGCTAACGTTTGCAGCTCCAATCATCCATCTAACTCTTTAAGTGCTATAGATTGTGCACCGTTAAATCAATCAGTATGGACTATTAGTAAATATACACGTCTGTTGACTATAGGTGGATATATGCATTTTAGAATTTTTTTAGTAGATGAAATTGTAATGAAAATATTATGTACCTCATCTGCTATTTAATTTCCACAAAAACTTACTTTTACTGTTTAATCAAACATAAACGATTTCTTCCATGCTTGAGCAACTATCATGGCAATGTGAGAAACTATCATCATGCAACATGGCCTTTACAATAGATAATAGGAAAAAACAGCACAACTAAAATAAAAATGTTACAAAATCTTTAATAAAGAGAAAAGTTAAAACTTACAACGCCAGGGGTTGCCGAATAGCTATGCTGGTAAGGGCAGATTGGTTTCTTGCAGTTGGGGTGATAAATGCAAATTTGACCGTTTGATGCGGCTAAAGGAGCTTTTGTCCACACTTTGGCTGAAAATAAACAATAAAGTTGGTTACAACATTAAATTAATCTTAGATAAAATATAATATATAATCAAATTATTTAATTTAGTTATTTCTACCAACTTCAAAAATGAGTCAAGTTTCTGAACTCAGCTAATGGATTTATTAATGTACAAGTTCCTACCTAAAGTGCCAAGGATATGTTTACTTTTCTGATCAACTAATATTAAGTTTTAATGCGGTAACGTTACACATTATACTTGAATCAAATAGACATTACACTCTAACGTCAATGCATATCCCGGTCCATTAGGAGATTAACTGAATCCATTGTTATATCCCATTGTTGGGATTAGTCTTATGTTTAAATACTAACCCTATGAATCTTCTTATGTGCGAGACAATCAGATATGGGATAATATGTCACATCTAATGAAAAAGTAATAGTTTTTATAGTATACTTATAAACAAGTGTTTTATAGGGCTACTATCAAGGTATATAGTATATACCAGCCTCGACAAAATTATACCAATATAATCATAGTGAAATCCTAAAGTGGTTGATATCAATAAACAGAGCCAATATTTTGAGGTTAACAAAAATCTGAATAACATTCAATACTTATTAAGAAAGCCCTTGTGAATACTTAATTAAAAAAACTAACAAATTTGGAAGTTATTTGAAAAAGGATTTCTTAATTAATTTAAAACTTAACTTACTTAAGTGGTCAAAATACTTTTTTCCCAAACTGTGAGTAGAGTGCAGGTCACATAGTTATGCGGTTTTTTATAGATTAGTTAGATAAAAATTATTTTTTATAGTAATCAAATGTTTGATGTTGCCCTTTCTCGTACATATGCCCTTTCTCAAGTAAAAACGTACACAAAACAATTGGTTCGTATATTTTTGGTAAGATCAAAGTGTCTTTATTTTTTACAAGAATGATTTTAAACTCCAGATCCATTTTAAGATCCATAGATCCATTTTAAACTCAATAAAAAACTGTATGTACACATTAGTCAATAAATTATCAACTCCTGCACAAAAACATCCAACGGCAATGTGTAAAAATTCAAAAGCTTTTCTTAAAAGAAACAATTATAATCATTTCATTCATCACTAATAGCATTATCGAATTGAATAGTCTTATTCTACAAATGAATTCACGATTAATAGCAATTACTTGTCAACAATGGTCAGATTCGTCAAAACTTCAAGAAATCATGAAAATTGAAATAAGTAGTTCGTTATTATTACATTACATAAGTAACGCATACATCTAATGCTATATATATTTAATCTCATAATTAAAAAAAAATAAACAGTATATATTTAAAATAATTTTAGATAGTCACCTTTGGGGATAGAGGGCGTTACTGCAATATGATTGTGAGTGTATGGACAGGTCAAGTTCAGACACTTATCCGCAAACTTGCAAGGAGGATGGTAGTTTAAGCATTGCTGACCAAATTTACAATTAGGAAGGTTTCTGAAAAAGAAATTGCATACTTTATATAAATATATATAAACTATACTATATAATTTAAGTTAACATTAATAATACTGCAACTTAATATTACTGAATAATTGAAAAACTATATTTCATAAGGGATACTTATTTATTTAAATATAGTTGGGAATAGTAATAATTGATGTCTATTCGAAACAAACAAATTGGCAGTAATTGATAGATATACAATTGGAACAAGCAATTCCTTAAATTTATTTTTTTAAAATACATCTAGTTAAGTATTATCCACACTGCTACTCGGCTTCAAATTGAACTTTGATTAAAAAGAACGATTTTATGACTGAAGAACTGTAAGAATATCCAACAACACTAATAATAACAGTAAAAAAATTATGTAGGAACCTATATTGCATAAAGAAATATAGAGTTCAGAACATGGTAGAGTCTGTATTGTTTTTAGGACAATAGATTGTAAAGGAAGGTGCTTTGGACAAGATCATGCTCATCCGCCAAGTTTTTCCTAATTGAGGATACCCAAATTATAGAGGCTGATTGTGCCCAGGAGTCTTGTAGATCACTTATGGTCCATCAATATTATCGGTTTAAAAATTTATCTTTGAGGAAAGTATGGATGGTAACAGTTTGAAAGGGGGCGATATAGAAGAAAAAAAATATTGTCTACTACAACTGGATTTTAACCCAGACATTACATATTGCATAACGATATATAATAAAACATAACATAATTATGATAACTTACCTACAATACTCCTTAGGGTGATGAAACCTACAGTTGTCTTCTGCAGAACAATTCGGCCAAAATTTACACTTGGACACTTTGGCTTTTCCGTTTTCTTTGGTTTTCCCATCAGCAGCTGGGTAAACATTTTTGTTTATGATGGTTTTGGTTGTGGAATTGTCCATAAGAACAAGGCCTAAGAAAAAAAATACATACATTAAGCAAAATTTTAATAATAATTACAATAATATTAAAAAAAACCTTTAGAACATTAAAACAAAAACAAAAATTTTAAATTTAATGTCTCAGAGTAACATAATACAAATTATAAACTGAAGGGAGGAAATTCACAATTTATCTCCATAACAACTTACAGGAAAAAAAAACAATTATAAAGAAGGCTTATTTATATTAATACAAGTCGGTTTAAATGTTTAAATTGTGTTTTATTTTTCAAATACAACAAAATATATTGGATGGAAAAGTACTTTTTATGCAATGTACTACCGCAGGCAAATTGAATTAAAAATAAATTTTAGGAGTTAATAAATTCATGTTGTGCATCGAATATTATTTTAATTATAAAAGAGAAAATGAAATCTTGATAAGTTCTTTAGAATCAATCAAAAAATTAACACAATAGTTAATAAGGAGACTAAATACAAAATATAAATTAAGCAAAAAGTTTCAAGTATTTTATTTTATATTTAATTAGAGCAGTAACCGTTGGCCTAGTGGCAGACCAGCCGTCATTGTTCAAGTTGTATAACTGTTCTCATCACTCCAACTCCCTTTGTTGTACAATTATTATAATGTATATATTTCTGTCTATTGAAAGTAAAACCTTTCTTTATTTTACCAAATAATCGATGAGCCCTATAACATGATATTCATATAGGGATTTCGGGTAAAATAACATATATATAATTAAGGACTATTTGTAGAAGTGACTGTACTTGAAAAGAGCTGAAAACATAGCTCCTCTTGACACAACATGAAAACAATAAAAAAAAAATCTACAATACTTCCCGAGAAGTGGAGAGAGTTTTGATACTTATATATTTAATAATTATGATTATTATTATATGCATATAATTAATTATGATTGTTATCGCTAAGAAATAATCAAATCACTTGCGAAGGAGTCGTAACTGTTTAAACTTTTCCATTCCTCCATAAATATTTGTTTATCATTATGGAATCAATTATTAATTATTAATTACAATATTAAATACACCAGAGAAATACTCTAATAATAATATATATCCCATAAAAAAAAAAAGCTACACATACTTTTCTGAACAAATCACTTAAAAAATAATAAAAGCTTACAGTACCTTTGTGATTTAAGCGAAACGCTGGCTTTGTTCTCCGCTTAATAATGCTTCCTGCCATTTTCTTAATCCTCTTCTTCGTCTGCTTCCTTATTCTTCCGCCTCCAGAACCGTAATAGCCGCCCCCTGACTTCTTGCTCCCACCACCCCTTCTTGCTGCCCCACCATTTTCTCACCCCCCCTTCTTCCGCCTCCACTCGATATCTTACATTTTTGTTCTTTTACTTCCCCTTCTGTTAAAAGATTTAGCCCTTGTAGATAAATGATCCATCTTCGTATCCTTGGTGGAGGGTTATTACATCCAAGAAGGTGACATGGATGGAATACACCTCTTGTCCTTTTGTCCTCACGGCACTCTTGTAAACATAGGCTCAACCTTGGTCCACTTTCGCTTTCCTTTTCCTCTTCTACTTGCTTCTTGTTCAGTGTCCATCTTCCTCAGACCTTTTTAAGATAACAGAAATTTGCATAACCATTTAGAATTAGTTGCTAACCAAAATCAAACCGTTGCCAATCGGTGTTCTCCCCGACGTGGTCTAGGCTTGTCTCGCTAGGCGGTTGCGGAACTGTTGCGAAACTAATCCCCGTTGCAGAAATAAACATCGCTGGTCTAAGCTCTTGTCGTTTGAAATGGGAGACTTCATGCAAAGAGGTGAAGATCGTTCCAGTCTGAACAGTGTTCAACCTTTTGATTTTTATGATAAATTTCAATTAAACATCTTATTAATTATTATTGTAATTATAGATCGTAATTATTATTTATATAATTAAAATAATTTAGATATGTTAAATATAATATAATTAAAATAATCAGTCTAGATATGCAGTGGAAATGTTCGTTTAATTTTCTTTGATCCTTGCAGGTTTTAAAATTTCTCTCTTATTTCGATCCAAATATGATTTGACATAGCTTGTCGTTTTTAAAATGTACTTTCGCTAATTAAATTTACAACCTGTAATTTCATCGTAGAATCACTGCTTTGGTAGGTGTTCCTCTCGAAAGTCGGCCAAAACTTAAAATATCGACCAAACATTTTTGGAAAACAAGACCAATTTTGAAAAGGGTAAACTTAGTCTACATTAAAAATGATTACTTACATTTTTTTTTAAAAATGTACCGATCAAAAGATACAGGCTAAAAACTGAAATAACTCCGAAAATGTCGAGGTTTTTCGGCCACCAATAGTTTTTTGGTTCCTATGCGTTTTTTCGGTTCCAAAAATGGATTTCAACTACTCCGACATGCACTTACAACTTATCAAAAATGCAGCTGTCTTCAATTTATTGCAACCTTCAAACACCTGCCGCTGGCCTAGTAAGAGTGTATTATCATTTGTATTTTTTTATTGTATATTTATTTCTCTCGTTCAATCACATTAAACGTTTTTTCCTCTCAAGTTCTTAATAATTTAGCCTTTATTTAAGTTAATTTTACTTCCTATAGCTATTTTTTTTTCCTCAAATAACCGACAATTGAAGCGGGGTCGTTGGCAATTACTGTTTCATGGCACTTGTGGGCCATTTCCCCTTTATGGTGGCGCTCGCCCAAATACGTGCCGTTGGGGTCCATATTAAAAATTGTTTCATAATTTTTCAGAGGTTTTCGGTAAAATATTTTTTTTGATGTATCCTATGTGACAATAGCCTTTATGTATTTCTCTAATTAGTTGTCCGACTAACTCACTAGGGATTTCTATTACCCATTTATCGTTTATTTTTTAAACATTATCGGTTTTTATTCCATTGCTGTCTGCATTATTAGGATGAGGTAGATGTTCCTTATAGAAGGTTTCAATTTTTTTTAGATCAGGAAATTTCTCAGTATGAGGCCCAAGTGGCTACTTATAGAGTCAGCAACTTGGTTTTCTTTACTTGACACATGCTTAAAAGATAGATCCAGCTCTTGTAGATATATAATCCATCTTTGAATCCTTGGTGAAGGGTTTTTAAATGCAAGAAGGTGACATGGATGGAATACATCTCTTGTCTTTTTGTCCTCACGGCACGCTTGTAAACAATGGCTCTCTTGGTCCACTTTCACTTTCCTCTTCTACCTGCTTCTTGTTCACCGTCCATCTTCCTCAGACCTTTAATATGCAAGTGCAAAATCAATCTATAAGTTTGTTTAAATTATTAATGAATTACAAATAACACATTAAGTAATTAAAAATAAAATATTGAAAAAATAATTTTAATCAACTTCCATATTCGTAAGATACAAAACACTTTCTATATCTAACTGTTTATTGTAGGAATTTTCGGTAAGACTGTGGTAGGATTGGGTCGAAAGAAGAGGGGAATACAAGTTTATTCTCAAGGAACTCGGAAAAAAATACAAATTACATTTTAAAAACCACAAGCTATGTCAAATTATATTTGGATCAAAAGAAGAGAGAAATATTAAAACCGGCAACGATCAAAGAAAATTAAATGAACATTTTCACTGCATATCTGAAAGATAGTGGCGTTTATCGCGTTTATTGTCATTAAAAATTATGAACACTGCTTAGACTGGGCCGTTCCTCGCCTCATTGCATGAAGTCTCCCATTCCGATCATCAAGACCTTAGTCCAGCGATTTTTGGCTCTGCAGCGGGGATTAGTTTCGCAGCGGATCCGCAACCAACTAGTGAGCCAAGCCAAGACCACGTATCTGAGACACCCGTCTAATATGGTTTGATTTTTTTAAAATTAAAATTTTCGGATTCAAGTCCTTGAACAGGACAACGTCTTTCGGGTCAGTCAGGAAGGAAGCAAGGTCGGAAAAAAGGTCTGAGGAAGATGGACGGTGAACCAAAAACAGGTAGAAAAGGAAAGCGAAAGTGGACCAAGGTTGAGCCTTTGTTAACAAGAGTACCGTGAGGACAAAAGTACAAGAGATGTATTCCATCCATGTCACCTTCTTGCATGTAAAAACCCTCCGCCAAGGATACAAAGATGGATTATATATTACTGACTGGTATAAGTAGCCTCGTGAGCCTCATTCTAAGCAATTTTCTGTTATAAAAAAAATTGAAGTCTTCTCTACGAAAAAATAGTAAAAATAATAGATAAATGGTTAATAGAAATCCCTAGGAAGTAAAAGTAATTTAAATAAATGCTAAATTAATAAGGACTTGAGAGGAAAAAGACGAATTCCATTTGGAGCGATCAACTACAAAACCTATTCTCAATCAGGCAAATGCCCAAAATACAGTACGCATACAATACTCTCACAGCACGTGGCGTATGCTGAAGATGTCGAGAGGAATGGAGAAGAATGGTGGCAGAGGCTCTGGTCCTGCAAGGACTGGAGTGCCCAATAGTGGGTAAGTGATAAACTGGGAAAAAATATAAGACTTGATAATTTCACTCAAGGCAGATCAGGATATGGATACTGTCATAGAAAATCTTATTACATCAATAAAGAGCATTTTACATGATAATACCTTAAATCATAAAATTAATAATTTCTAACAGACTCTCTTGCCACAGCATGTTTGTATCTTATTAAGCGAAAAACACATAGAAATATCGAATTGCATAGAACACGATACCCAACGGATAAAACCATCTTTAATAAATTAACTAATCAACTAAAAATCAGAAATTGGAAAATTAAAAAATTAACAAACCTGACGAAAAATCTAACAACTACCGACAAAATATTTTGGTTGACCACCAAATTGTTCCTTCATTTCAAAGAATTTAACCATCAACTCTGAATTTACTGAATCCAATGTCTGATCAAGATCTGACGAAGAAAAATAATAAATCAGTACACTCTGAAAATATGAAAAGGCATATAGTAGCATCTCATACAGGCGAGAAGCCTCATCAATGTCCTCACTGTGATTATAAATCAGCACAATCTGGAGCTTTAAAAAGGCATTAATTAAGCTTTATGAAGCCTCATTAATTTTTTCAACAAAACATTCAAGTTTGTAATAATAACAGTTAATTATAATTTGTATTTTTTATTGTATTGTAATTTATCTCGTTCAATTAAATTTAATTTTTTTTACCTCAAGTTATCATTAATTTCGAGTTTTTTAAATTATTTTTCACTTGTTATAATTTATTTTTTTTGTTCATTTTCTCAAATAATTAGCAATTGAAGAGTGGTCGTTGGCTATTTTATATTTATAATGGCGCTCGCCCCAACACGTGGCATGATTTAACAAATTTTTTCCAAGGTTTTTGATCAAATAATTTTCGCAAATAAATTAAATTTTTTTTTATGTATGGCAATAGCCTTTATGTATTTGTCTAATTAGTTGTTCGACTAACTCACTAGGGATTTCTATTAACCATTTATCATTAAATTTTACACTATTTTCGGTTTTTATTCTATTGATGTCTGTATTATTAGGCCTGGCTTTAGACGAGACAAACCTTAGACCGTCTAGAGAAGCGGTAAAGGTTCAATAACGGTCCAAGAGCCCCTTTCTTGGAATGTTCCAGTGTAGAGTGGTGTAGAGAATTTATAGCCTACTCAGATCATAAACCATTAGAAACTGCCATGAACATCAAGGCAATAACTGACTAGGAATTAGGTGATTTAACACATTAATTATCCCAATAAAATTTATATATATACATATGTATAAATGTTTGAATTGGCTGAAATGTTTGGTAGTATAATTTACTTGTGTGTGTCATAAATATATATATATATATATATATATATATATATATATATATATATATATATATATAACTTATGTACTTCACCAAGCAAAACATAAAAAAAAAGACAAAGTCGGGAAATAAACAACTCACTTGAAGGCTGGTTAAACACTGCTTTATTCAAGTTAAAATCCTCTATTTATCTTATTTACAATGTTGACATCCACTGTTTAGGATTAGTGTCTATACTGGTGTATGTCCTATCTTAACTCCCCCCTGCCAGTTTACGAATACCCTCGTAAACTCAAAACATAGTCATAACATAAGAATACAAAAATAATAACAGAAAGAAAATTAAATACAATATCCTCAGATCAATAAAGCTATCACTTACAAAAACCGAAAGAAAAGAAAACTTACATTATGTACAAGAACTCACTTAGCACTTTAACTTAAGATCATTATCACTCTACTGACCTACTTTAGCAAACACTTAAAAATACAAAATAATAAAAATACTAAAAAAAAAAAAAATTACAAGCAATGGTGATCATACATATTTATAGTCTAGTTTCCCCAGCTGGAATTTTCAGCTGTTCAATATGTACCGTTCTACGTTTTCTGGGCTCCGCCAGACTCTGAATGGTGACCAGATTGTGCTCCCTAATCGCAATCACTTTGAATGGCCCCTCGTACCTGAGCACCTCCTTTGCGCGATTTGACACAATCTTTCTGTAAACAATATGGCCTATCCTAAGAGTTCCCAGGATATCCTTCACACCAAAATTATCCCTGGCTACTCTCTTACTCTTCTCAGAGACCATTCTTGTACGCGCTTTTTCCCATATTCGGTCGAGTTTTATTCTGTTCGCGACTAGGTGTTCCGCCATGGTGTCATCTACGACCGTACCGTTCCCGTCCCTACGTCGAGCCCGTAAACCAAAGAGGACCTCGAAAGGGGAGAATCCCGTACCCATGTGGATTGAGTGGTTGTACGCCGCAACAGCCCGAGGCATCGCCACATCAGCCTCCAACCCTTTATCCGCATGGAATACACGAAGATGTTCGCCCAGAGTACTATGGAGCCGCTCAATCCCTCCCCTACTTTTGGGATGCCCGGGTGTATTCCAGTGCCAAGCGACACCGCAATCTTTCATGTCCTTTCGCAGTTGGGCATTGTCGAACTCTCTACCGCTGTCCGAGGAAATCGAATCTGGCATCCCGTAACATTGGAACCATGTTCGGAGGGCGCCACCGACTGCGGCCGCTGACTTCTCTTTCACCGGATGGGCCATGGCTATTTTACTGTTTCATTAACCCCCCTATGATTAGTTTTCCCCTGGTGGTAAGCTAACGTGACCTCTTTTTGGTGATCGTTATCCCGGATCGTATCCACCATAAGGCGACACCTAACAAACGACCTATCCAGACCTATCTTCTCTAGTCGCCACAAATTCTTGATTTTCTCCCAAACCGTCGCGTTCCCTACATAGAGATAGTGGGTCACCCCTACCTTTGACGCGTCTTTCAGAACTTGGCATATCTGTTCTTCCTTGACTCCAGGTTGAGACCAGATAGTAACAATATGATGTCTCTCATATCTGGAATATTCCATTTTCAGTAACCCTGTGGTCCGTGTCTTCCAGATTATCTGCCTCGTCTTGTCATTGATCACCTCATCCACCTCCTCAATGTCCGTCAGTCTCTCGTCCTGTGAATCCTCCTGTTCGGGAGATTCCCCGTTGCGGTCTGTTTCTCGCTCTCCTTCCCCATCTGGCGTCCATTCACGTACGAACCTCTGAAGCCCCCCGGACGGTTCCCCTTCTCCTGAATCGATCGCATTGACCTGTAGGGCACGAGATAGCCAATCCGCCACCACATTATCCTTTCCCGGCTTGTACGTTATCTCGATATTATACTGGCTCAGGATCTCCTTCCAACGCGTCACCCTAGCCGACGATTCCTTCAAATTCCCCACCCACAGAAGTGGCCTGTGATCGGTATGAACTTTGAACCTCTTACCGAAAATATAGGGCCGGAAGTGTTGTACTGCCCATATAATCCCTAATAACTCCCTTTCCAACGCGCTGTACCGAGTCTCTGCGTCTGTAAGCCTCCTGCTTGCGTATGCCACCGGCCGTTCTCCCTGATCATACTCCTGCGACAAAACCGCTCCCAGTGCATATTCACTAGCGTCGGTGGTGATCGCAAACGGTTTCGAAAAATTCGGAAATGCGAGGACCGGTTCTGTTTGCAACCAACGCATGCATTTCCTAATGTTCTCCTCGATCTCCGGGGTAATCTGAACTGTGCGCCCCTTTCTTAACAATTCATTCAGAGAAACCAGATGGTCGGCCATCTCTGGGACAAATCTACGATAGTAATTGAGGGTTCCGAGTAATCTCCTGATTCCCTTGATATCGTTCGGCATCGCCATTTTCCCTATGGCTTCCACCTTCTTACCGTCAGGCCGAACCCCATCCTCCGATATCGAATGCCCTAGGAAATTGATCTGTTTTTGCCCCAATATTGATTTTTCCTCCGACAATTTCAATCCAAATTGACGGATTCTGTCAAAGACTCGCCTCAAGTCCTCGATATGACCTAACTCCGTCTTACTAAAAACCAAGAGGTCGTCCATATAGACCTGGCACATATTTTCATCTAAGCCCCTCAAGAACTCGTCCATCAGTCTCTGAAAAGTTATTGGCGCATTTTTCAAACCAAACGGCATACGGGTAAATTCGTAATGCCCCCTCTCAAACGTGAACGCTGTTTTACATTGGTCCCTGGGATGCATTCGAATCTGGTGGTACCCTGATTTCAAATCCAACGTACTGAACACCGTTGCTCCGCCCAATCTGTCCAAAATGTCTTCTAGTCTGGGAATAGGGTATTTCTCATCCAACGTGTTGTCGTTGAGTTGTCGGAAATCCACTACCACCCTGTAGCGCTCCCTAGTATCCCCGTCAACAGGTTTCTTCTTGACCGCCCATAGAGGACTGTTAAAGGGTGACGTACTATCGACGATAATTCCTTGGCGTTTGAGTTCCGCGATCTCCGCCCTAATGTGTTCCCGTAACACCTGTGGGTACCTCCGCTCCTTCACGTACGTACTCTTCTCTGACTTTAAATGAATTTCGTGAAAAGTTTCCCCCGTCACACTCAGGGGATCCCCCTCGCGAAAAAAAATATCGGCATATTCCTCCTTTATGCCCGTCCTCCAATCCTTGGCCTGGGCGATTGCACCAACGCACCGCACATCCCTTTTCGCGCTCTCCATCGTTTTATACATCCGCCTCCCTATTTTAATCACCCATTGACCCTCTACATTACGTAGTTTCGCCCCTAATTTCCCGAGCACATCACATCCCAAAATCCCCCCATATTCACGCGGCATAGTCTCTACCACATGCAGGGTTGCTATTCCACCCTTTTTCCCCCATTTACCTAACGCTAGGTCAATTTCACCCTCCACCGTACAGGGACCACCCAAAGTGACCAACTTACATAAGCACGTCCTAATTTCTGGTTCACTCTTTCCTTTAAATATAGTTTGTAAACTATCTCTACCTATTAGAGTACACGAACTCCCTGTGTCCACCAGACACCTCCACCCCTTGCAAAACTCGATAATAGGCAACCGATCACACCTTTTTATGATAGTATTTACACAAAAATGGTTGCCTCTCTGCTCACACCATTCTCATTCTCTACTCACCTCCTCGATTCTCCTCCCTGCACTCCGTTGTCTGCTCTTTCCTCCAGGGGTCCCTCTGCCACCATGCTCGCTGCCCTCTGTCTCGAATCCTGAAGCCTCGGAAGATCTAGACGAATCGGATGGCCTTCTGCTTCTTCTCCATATTCTCTGCGCATTTACCTCCATCGGCTCTCCACGATCATGGTTTCTCCGCCTTATGTATGGGCATTGTCTCGCCATGTGTCCCTCGCTGTGGCACTCAAAACAGCGCGTGCGTGGGCACTGGGCCATCAGATGCCCTGTCTTCCCACATTCGTGGCACTTTCTATCCTCCTTTCTCCCATACCTTCTATCTCCGAACGGCTTTTTCTCTCTGGGTATTCTGTCTCTCCTGCTAAAGTCTCCATCCCTTCTTCTCTCTCGGTCTGGTCTTGGTCGATTTCTTCCTATATCATTACGGCGATATGACACCTTACACCATCCTGGTTCGAAAACTTCTCCATCCTCTTCATCGCGGGCACTCACATCCACCATCTCCTGGGCGCATTCCATGAATGACTTATCTCTGGGTAACCCGTCTTTCTTTCCGGTATCCCTAGCTAACTGCACCTTCAAGACTGTGGTCATAAACAGCATCCACGTTTCGACCGCACTCGTATCCATTACCTCGCGTAACTTCTCATTTATCTTATTTAGTCTCACCAGCAGTCCTGCAGCATACTGACCATTTGTCTGATTTTGACGTTTCACCTCCCGAAACATCTGCAGCATGTCTTCTTCTGGGGCCCATCGCCCCCCTCCATACGCTTTTTTTAGCCTTTCTTTTATCACCTGCCATGCAGTATCCTCATCTGCTTGGATCAGATTTAGCACGCTCCTTCTGACCCGTCGTGCTAAGGCTACCCGTAGTCTTTTGGCATCTGTTTCTTCCAAACAACCTGTTGAGACCTGGGACTGGATACTGTTCATAATGCCATCTCCGCCCTTGAGAAAATGATTCAATTCGCCTATATCACCATTAAACTTCTCTAAGTCGGATATTTCCCTTCTTAAGTCCTGCGCATTTGCCTTTCTTAATTTCATTTTTTCCAGCTCGTTTGTTTCCTGCGCTATTCTATTTGCCTCCTGCGCAGCTAAGTCAGCCCGTGCCATCGCTAGGGTTGTCGACGGTAACGGCGGGAACTCGGGATTCACTGGTTCTGCCTGTGAAGGCTCCAAAGTTAATGTTGCAGGCCTAAGGATTTCTCTTTCACCATTCATAATGGCACAATTAGTTTTTAAAATTTTAAAGAACAAAAAAAAAATGAAAGTACGTAAAAAAAAAAACTCTGTAATGAGATCACAATAGTTTCTAGTGTCCTTGAAAGAGAGGAGAGAAAAAAACAAAAGAAAATATTCTTACTGCACTGCTAAAACGTTTTCCCGGGTTTCGGCACCACTTATGTACTTCACCAAGCAAAACATAAAAAAAAAAGACAAAGTCGGGAAATAAACAACTCACTTGAAGGCTGGTTAAACACTGCTTTATTCAAGTTAAAATCCTCTATTTATCTTATTTACAATGTTGACATCCACTGTTTAGGATTAGTGTCTATACTGGTGTATGTCCTATCTTAACTTATATATATATATATATATATATATAGATATGTACTCGTTCATGAATTCCAGTGAGTTTTTAAATTTCTTTTGGTGACGAATTTACCGCATTTATCTTCACATTGTATTTCGTACACGACATTTGATTTAGCTCTAATTTATCCGAATATTTGGTTTTTGTAAATAGTCTTGACACTGTGGCTGTGTTTTTGATAGTAATTTCGGAGTCAATGTTACTTTTATTACCGGTGAGTGTTTTTGCAAGGATTTTGGAAAGTGTTGGTATATAGGGTATTGAGTAGTATTTTTTAGGATTGGTTTCATTTAGGTTGTTTTGGTTAGAAAATGGTTTTGTTGTTTTTAATAAATTACAAAGGAGGCTGTGCCTTCTTTAATAAGAGGTCCACTACGTTGTTTTCGGCTGTTTTTGGTTAATTATTGGGGATGATAATTTTCTCACGCGGTTTATTAGGTTTTCTGCCGTATTTATTTTATATATTTTGGGGCATTGGCTTGTGTAATCTATGTATGGACCAGAATAAATAGGTTTTTGCCACCATTTAGTTTTTACTAAGAGAACGTCTAAAAATGGTATTTTATTATCAATTTCGAGTTCAATAGTAAAGTTTAACCGAGAGGAATATTTATTAAACTTATTAAAAATTATTTCTTTTTAAATTTTTTCGGTTTGTATATCATCCACATATTTAAATAAAATAAAAAAAAACCTGTACCACTACAACCCATGAAGGGTCTGGGGTTCAGTACTTGGTAGAGACTGTACTGTTTTATAACATTTTATAGAGGCTGGGTGGGCCCCAGGAGGGTCCTAGATCCCATATGGTCCATATCCCGCTGCAAACATACTATATAAAAATCATGGCCTGCAGCGGGATTCCGGCATGGCAACTCAGTGCTCTACCACTGAGCCACTCCACTCCCCTACATATTTAAATACAAACGGTATATTAAATGGTATTTTTGGTACGACTGTATTTAACAGTTCTTCTAAATAAATATCAGCCAAGATAGGTAAAGTAGGAGATCATTTAGGGCAGCCGAATTTTTGGATATAAAGTTTTCATTGAATTGAAAATATCCTCTCTCTGTAGATCGGGCCAGTAATTTTAGAAATATTTTTGGGGGGATTTTTGTATGTGTTTTTAATTTATTCCAATTTTTCTCTATTAAAGTTTTTATTTTGGAATTGCATATCTTAGTAAATAAAGATAATGCATCTAATGCAATTAATTTATAACCTTTAGGAATTTTAATATTTGTGATTTTTTTATGAATTTCAAATGTATCTTTAAGATTATATTTATTTGTAGATAAGTGATTTAACAAATTGGCTAAGTATTTTGAAAGCAAATTCGTCGGTGAATTTATGAATGATACAATGGGTCTGACTGGGTTTCCGTGTTTATGATTGTTTTATTACTGAATATAATTTAGGAGAAGTCGGGGAATTAGTAATGAGTTTTTTGTCTGTTTTATATCAAAGTAATTATTCTTCTTTGATAATCCTAGAGTTAAGTTGGTATCTGTCATCAATTTATGTGTAGGATTGGAACTGACTTTTGTATAAGTTTGGGCATCATTTAGTAATAACTGAGCTTTATTTATGTATTTGTCTTTGTTGATTGGACGACAGTTTGGTTTGTTTTTTGTGATAATTATATTAGGTTGGGTTTTTTAAATTGTTTGGTTTTTTTTTGCAAGTTTTTTGAGTTAAAATCTTTCTTGTTATTATTATTAGGTTTATTATTTCTGTAATTTCTAATTATATTAACACATTTGCCTCTTATTTCATCACGATCAGTTTCTACCACATTATTTTGTATTATATATTTAATATCACTAATGATAGATGTTACAGGTAATTGATTTGGTTCATAATTGATACAATATTTATGGCCGAGATATAAAAACTGTTTCACGTCTGGGCTGAATACTGTATAATTAAGATTAACGAACCACTTGTCATTTCATATATTAGCCGATTTTTTTATACTTATAAAGGGCTACATTTCCTTCCACATATATAATCAAGGTCAACTATTATCAATCAACAGTAAGCTTTTAATTTTTAAAATTTTACAACATTATCGTTTTTCATTCCATTGTTGTCTGCATTATTAGGATCAGGTGAATGTTCCGTAAAGTAGGCTCCAATTTTTTAATACTTATATAAGATGAGCACATTTTTATTTTATTAAGTGGTAGTATTTCGGTGGAATTAGTCCTTTCATTCATTCATATAATTAACAATCAAATATTTTTATTATTCCATAATTAAAGCCATAAAATAAGGCTGAAGAGAACAAGATCTCCTAAAGCATCTTAAAAATTTCAACTTCACAAGTAGCCTATTGTCTTATTTAAGTCGAGCCATAGAAAATACAGTAACAATGCCAATTGATTTAAGCTTAACGATAACAATGCCTATTACTACTTACATTCAGCTATTTTTAATTTTAAAATATTAACTTTAGATTAAAATTTGTTTAAAAAAAAATGAAATTAGAAATTTCAAAACAAAACTACTTAGCAATGAGTAAGAGAAAATATTTTAAAAATTCTTCAAATGTTAATTTATAAGGCGATATTTCTGAACAAGTGAGGAAAATTCAGTAGCTAAAGCAATATCGATACATTATATGCAATAAAAAACAATTCCTGATTTCACCGTCCCATGTGTTTCTGGGCTTTCTTGTTCTTTCTTATTCCCTCACATTGCAGATTATTGTGGTCCCTTGGAGCAGTCTATAGATATAACTTTGAGAAGCTCGTAAAATTAAAAGCATGAAAAGCATTTATACCAGTGAATGAGGAAAAGATTCAGCCATCAGGAAAAATAATAAAACAGAAGTCAGTAATGTAAGACAATTTTATCTTATTTAAGTATTTTCTCTATTTTAAATCTTTAAAGTTTGGAGAGTACAACCAAACGACCAGTTGTCCCGAGGTTACAGGACCTTTCTAGCTGGGTTAATCAACCATAAGAGAGTACATTTCATTCAAAGAAACTCAGCACAACAAATGGCTAAATGCTCCCCTACGCTAAGAGGCACATAAGGATATTGCGAAAGAAGAAGAAGAATTAGACAAACATATGATGCCTGTGAATGCTTGTGTGTGCAAATATTGTGATCACTACCAATGGATTCTATACTTTAGAAAGTCTTAACACTCTTAGAAGTAGATGGAATCATTTAAAGTCCAATTTCAACAATACTTCTATTTAACATATATAAGTTTGTGTGTTTAAGTAAATAAATAGCATATGTGATCAGCAAAAAATAAGTTAAAGGTGGTTTTAAATATAATTGATGCAAACTATTTCAATATAAATGAGCCATTACTTAATTCAGGTGACTAAAATAAAAACTGAAGTTTAAAAAAATACTAGAAACGGGATTTGAAGTCAATGAAAACGAACCTAATTATTTAGCATTTTCTTCAGAATGAAATACAATTTTTTATTTCATGAGACGAGCGAGATACCTCAGTATGTGGAGTGCTGGATTTCTGGCAAAGTCCCAAGTTAGAGACAACCAGTGGCAAATAAACCATTTCTTTAACAGCCATGAACCGACTCGGAAGTATTTGGAGATCCTCATGGGGCTCACCCAGCCTCTATAAAGAGGGTACCCTCAATTGGATTAAACCTGGCTGTTGAGAGTGATCTTCTATAATCATTGGTTTGGTAATAGTATGATCCCAGTCATACATCTACATATACTTGTAACCAATGGTCTTCATTAGTTAGTAATATTATGATACCCAAGTAATAATTTTCCATATTATGGAATAAGATTAAATTTGTTACAAATAAGGCAATAATTCGTTTAACTTTGACTTGAGTGAAATCAAATATAAGGCTGTTCCTTTATTCAAAAGGCCACCAATATAACTAAATGTTAAGGGATAAGTATATAGAGGAGAGGCTGCAATGGTTACCCAAACTACAATTTCACTAGTACATTAAACTTAATTTAAAAAGTGTTTTACCAATAATGATGTGCAATATTAAAAACATTTTTGTGTGTGAATAAAAAATCCAGTTAAATAAGTTTAACTTCTTCATTGAATCAACCAATGTCTTTGGTCTACAAATTTTGTCCAATTTTGAACACTTCTTTAGAAAGTGAAAATTGGCATTGAAAACCATAACTTTTCATTAAAAAAATTAGACAATCATTTTCTTATTCTATTTCTTAAACTTGAAAACTAACATTTATTTGTCAGTTAATTTTTTCCACAAAACTCCGGCATTTAATAAACAAATTAAGAATTTTGTCATTTGGACAAATATATGTTAAAATTGAAATTATAATATTTTATTAGCAAATTTTGAAAATAAAAATAGTTGACAAGCTTTTACCGCAACAATTTAAAATTAAAGATATATAATTATATAATCATATATATGTTGTAGGATAAAAAAGTATCATACAGATAAAATTAGGGATACCATACATAAACAAAAACTGTGTATACAATAATATTTTTTATTCTTTACAAATTAAATAATTACAAGAATGGCACATTATTATACAATTTAAAACACTTTTTTTTTTATTTTTAAAGACATAAAAGAAATAAATTCTATTAAAAAATACCCTCAAACAAAAAAGTTTTGAGGTGGTAACATAATATGCCTATTTTATAGAAATAAAAAAACAAAATCTTCATTTCATACCCTAAAAATAAAAAATTGACTGAAAGAAATTATTTAAAACTATACATAAAGAAAACCAAATATTTGATGTATAGGAAAAAAACAACAACAAAATAAGAAAAAAGCTTAACACATAAAGTGGAGGAATGTTTAAAAACTAACTCTATTTGACTATGTACAATTTCTTTAATATTATAAAAAGTCCACAGGTGTCATTTTGCATTTTTATTCATCCAACTATAAGGATTTTTGCCAAGTTCAATGAATTCGGAGGTACCTTTCGTGCGATCGATGCGGAACTTGCTAATCTGAAAAAATAATCATTTTAAATATAATATAGATAACATCAATATTAAAAAAAAATTATATACCACATTCCATGCAAATACTGGAAAATAAGGAAACAAATTTTTTTTTTCCAAATTCAAGCCACTTTAAGCTATAAAAAATTATGACAATTTTTTTCAATCAACACAGCACAGGTTCTAGAACGGCATCAAGGCATCGCCTCCACTCATCTCTGCCCTGTGCCAAGGTCCTCCAAGCTCTGGATCCAACACTGCTATCTCTCTTAACCTCGTCTGCCCATCCAAGTCGTGGACCTCCATTCTGGCCACATGTCCAGACCATCCTAATAATGTGTACTGTATCCAGATGTGATACATTTTATATAGCTCCATATTTTGTCTGAGTCTAAATTGATTGCTAACTTTTACAGCTCCAATCATCCATCTAACTCTTTAAGTGCTATAGATTGTGCACCGTTAAATCAATCAGTATGGACTATGAGTGGATATACACTATATGTGTTGACTATAGACACTATATGTGTTTTACAATTTTTTTAGTAGATGAAATTATAATGAAAATATTATGTACCTCATCTGCTATTTAATTTCCACAAAAACTTCCTTTTACTGTTTAATCAAACATAAACGATTTCTTCCATGCTTGAGCAACTATCATGATAATGAGAGAAACTATCATTATGTAACATGGCCTTTACAATAGATAATGGGAAAGAAAGATGAAAGAACTGCACAACTAAAATAAAAATGTTACAAAATCTTTAATAAAGAGAAAAGTTAAAACTTACAACGCCAGGGGTTGCCGAATAGCTATGCTGATAAGGGCAGAGTGGTTTCTTGCAGTTGGGGTGATAAATGCAAATTTGACGGTTTGATGCGGCTAAAGGAGCTTTTGTCCACACTTTGGCTGAAAATAAACAATAAAGTCGGTTATAACATTAAATTAATCTTAGATAAAATATAATATATAATCAAATTATTTAATTTAGTTATTTCTACCAACTTCAAAAATGAGTCAAGTTTCTGAACTCAGCTAATGGATTTATTAATGTACAAGTTCCTACCTAAAGTGCCAAGGATATGTTTACCTTTCTGATCAACTAATATTAAGTCTTAATGCGGTAACGTTACACATTACACTTGAATCAAACAGACATTACACTCTAACGTCAATACATATCCCGGTCCATTAGGAGATTAACTGAATCCATTGTTATATCCCATTGTTGGGATTAGTCTTATGTTTAAATACTAACCCTATGATTCTTCTTATGTGGGAGATAATCAGGTATGGGATAATATGTCACATGTAATGAAAAAGTAATACTTTTTATAGTATACTTATAAACAAGTGTTTTATAGGGCTACTATCAAGGTATATAGTATATACCAGCCTCGACAAAATTATACCAATATAATCATAGTGAAATCCTAAGGTGGGTAATATCAATAAACAGAGCCAATATTTTGAGGTTAACAAAAATCTGAATAACATTCAATTCTTATTAAGAAAGCCCTTGTGAATACTTAAGTAAAAAAATAACAAATTTGCAAGTTATTTGAAAAAGTATCTCGTAATTAATTTAAAACATAACTTGAGTGGTAAAAATACTTTTTTCCCAAACTGTGAGTAGAGTGCAGGTCACATAGTTATGCGTTTTTTATAGATTAGTTAAATATAAATTATTTTTTATAGTAGTCAAATTTTTGATGTAGCCCTTTCTCGTACACAGCATTACAAAGTAAAAACGTACACAAAACAATTGGTTCGTATATTTTTGGTAAGATCAAAGTGCCTTTACTTTTTACAAGAATGATGAAGACTCCATTTTAAACTCAATAAAAAACTGTATGTACACATTAGTCAATAAATTCTCCAGTCCTGCACAAAAACATCCAACGGCAATGTGTAAAAATTCAAAAGCTTTTCTTAAAAGAAACAATTATAATAATTTTATTCATCACTAATAGCATTATCGAATTGAATAGGTCTTATTCTACAAATGAATTCACGAATAGTAGCAATTACTTGTCAACAATGGTCAGATTTGTCAAAACTTCAAGAAATCATGAAAATTGAAATAAGTAGATTGTTATTATTACATTACATAAGTAACGCATACATCTAATGCTATATATATATCTAATTTAATAATTAAAAAAAGTAAACAGTATATATTTAAAATAATTTTAGATAGTCACCTTTGGGGATAGAAGGCGTTACTGCAATATGATTGTGAGTGTATGGACAGGTCAAGTTCAGACACTTATCCGCAAACTTGCAAGGAGGATGGTAGTTTAAACATTGCTGACCAAATTTACAATTAGGAAGGTTTCTGAAAAAGAAATTGCATACTTTATATGAATATATATAAACTATACTATATAATTTAAGTTAACATTAATAATACTGCAACTTAATGATAATGAATAATTGAAAAACTATATTTGATAAGGGATACTTATTTATTTAAATATAGTTGCGAATAATAATAATTGATGTCTATTTGAAACAAACAAATTGGCAGTAACAAATTGAACTTCAATTAAAAAGCACGATTTTATGATTGAAGAACTATGAGAATATCCAACAATATTACTCTAATAATAACAGTAAAAAAAGTTATGTAGGAACTTATATTGCATAAAAAAATATTGAGTTCAGAACATGATAGAGTCTATATTGTTTTTAGGACAATAGATTGTAAAGGAAGGTGCTTTGGACAAGATCTCGCTCATCCGCCAAGTTTTCCCTAATTGAGGATACCCAAATTATAGAGGCTGATTGTGCCCAGGGGGTCTTGTAGATCACTTATGGTCCATCAATAGCTATTATCGGTTTAAAAAATTTATCTTTGAGGAAAGTATGCATGGTAACAGTCTGAAAGGGGGCAATAAACAAGAAGAAAAAAAAAGTTGTCTACTACAACTGGATATTAACCCAGACATTACTTATTGCATAACGATATATAACACAACATAACATAATTATGATAACTTACCTACAATACTCCTTAGGGTGATGAAACCTACAGTTGTCTTCTGCTGAACAATTCGGCCAAAATTTACACTTGGACACTTTGGCTTTTCCGTTTTCTTTGGTTTTCCCATCAGCAGCTGGGTAAACATTTTTGTTTATGATTGTTTTGGTTATGGAATTGTCCATAAGAACAAGGCCTAAGAAAAAATAAAACATACATTAAGCAAAATTTTAATAATAATATTAAAAAAAGCCTTTAGAACATTAAAACAAAAATATGAACATTATAATGTCTTAGAGTAACATAATACAAATTATAAACTGAAGGGAGGAAATTCATAATTTATCTCTATAACAACTTACAGGAAAGAAAAAGAATTATAAAGAAGGTTTATTTATATTAATACAAATTGGTTTAAATTGTGTTTTATTTTTTCAATAAAACAAAATATATTTGATGGAAAAGTACTTTTTATGCTATATATATATATATTTATATATATATATATATTACCACAGACAAAATGAATTTAAAATAAATTTTAGGAGTTAATAAATTTATGTTGTGCATCCAATATTATTTTAATTATAAAAGATAAAATAATATCTTGATAAGTTCATTAAAATCAATCAAAAAAAAATGAACACAATAGTTAATAAGAAGACTTCATACAAAATATAAATTAAGCAAACAGTTTCAAGTATTTTATTTTATATTTAATTAGAGCACTAACCGTCGGCCTAGTGGCAGACCAGCCGTCATTGTTCAAGTTGTATAACTGTTCTCATCACTCCAACTCCCTTTGTTATACAATTGTTATAATGTAAATATTTCTGTCTATTGAAAGTAAAACCAAAAAAATAAATCCATATCTATCATCCCAACTTATTAAATTTTTTATTACCAATTTTTATTTTACCAAATAATCGATGAGCCCTGATGTCATCATATTTATTGTAAATACATCACCTATAAATGATGTTCATATAGGGATTTCGGAAAAAATAATATATATATATATATAATAAAGGACTATTTGTGGAAGTGACTGTACTTGAAAAGAGCTGAAAACATACCTCCGCTTGGCACAATATGAAAATAATATCGGTAAATTTGGCAACAATTTTTTCACCCTTCCAATAGGCTTTGATCGACTTGAAAAATATAATGTTTAAATTTTTTTTCAAGGAGGGAGAAAGAGAACAATTAAATGTACAATATTTTCCGAGAAGTGGAGAGAGTTTTGATACTTATATATTTAATAATTATGATTATTATTATGTGCATATAATAAATTATGATTGTTATCGCTAAGAAATAATCAAATCACTTGCGAAGGAGTCGTAACTGTTTAAATTTTCCATTCCTCTATAAATATTTGTTTATCATTATGGAATCAATTATTAATTATTAATTACAATATTAAATACACCAGAGAAATACTCTAATAATGATATATATCCCATAAAAAAAAAAAGCTACACACACTTTTCTGAACAAATCACTTAACAAATTATAAAAGCTTACAGTACCTTTGTGATTTAAGCGAGCCGCTGGCTTTGTTCTCCGCTTAATAATGCTTCCTGCCATTTTCTTAACCTCTTCTTCTTCTGCTTCCTTGTTCTTCCGCCTCCAGAACCGTAATAGCCGCCCCCTGACTTCTTGCTCCCCACCACCCCTTCTTGATGTCCCACCATTTTCTCACCCCCCCTTCTTCCGCCTTCACTCGATATTTTGGTTCTTTTACTTGCTCCTTCTGTTAAAAGATTAAGCCCTTGCAGATAAATGATCCATCTTCCTATCCTTGATGGAGGGTTTTCACATCCAAGAAGGTGACTTGGATGGAATACAACTCTTGTCCTTTTGTCCTCACGGCACGCTTGTAAGCAAAGGCTCAACCTTGGTCCACTTTCGCTTTCCATTTCCTCTTCTACCTGCTTCTTGTTCAGTGTCCATCTTCCTCAGACCTTTTTAACATAACAGAAATTTGCATAACCATTTAGAATTAGTTGCTCACCAAAATCAAACCGTTGCCAATCGGCGTTCTCCCCGACGTGGTCTAGGCTTGTCTCGCTAGGCGGTTGCGGAACTGTTGCGAAACTAATCCCCGTTGCAGAGCCAAACATCGCTGGTCTAAGCTCTTGTCGCTCGGAATGAGAGACTTCATGCAACGAGGCGAGGAACGTTCCAGTCTGAACAGTGTTCAACATTTTGATTTTCATGATAAATTTCAATTATACATTTTATTAATTATTATTGTAATTATAGATCGTAATTATTATTTATATGATTAAAATAATTCAGATATTTTATTTATAATATAATTAAAATGATCAGTCTAGATATGCGGTGGAAATGTTCGTTTAATTTTCTTTGATCCTTGCAGGTTTTAATATTTCTCTCTTATTTTGGTCCAAATATGATTTGACATAGCTTGTCGTTTTTAAAATGTACTTTTGCTAATTAAATTTACAACCTGTAATTTCATCGTAGAATCACTTTGGTCGGTGTTCCTCTCGAAAGTCGGCCAAAACTTAAAATATGGACCAAAAATTTTTGGAAGACAAGACCAATTTTGAAAAGGGTAAACCTAGTCTACATTAAAAATGGTTACTTACATTTTTTTTTAATGTACGGATTAGGAGATACAGGCTAAAAACTGAAATAACTCCGAAAATGTCGAGGTTTTTCAGCCACCAAAAGTTTTTTGGTTCCTATGCGTTTTTTCGGTTGGAAAAATGGATTTCAACTACTCAGACATGCACTTACAACTTATCAAAAATGCAGCTGTCTTCAATTTATTGCTACCTTCAAACACCTGCCACTGGCCTAGTAAGAGTGTCTTATCATTTGTATTTTTTATGGTATATTTATTTCTCTCGTTCAATCACATTAAACGTTTTTTCCTCTCAAGTTCTTAATAATTTAGCCTTTATTTAAGTTAATTTTACTTCCTATAGCTACTTTTTTTTCCTCAAATAACCGACAATTGAAGCGGGGTCGTTGGCAATTACTGTTTCATGGCACTTGTTGGCCATTTCCCCTTTATGGTGGCGCTCGCCCAAATACGTGGCGTTGGGGCCCCATATTAAAAATTGTTTCATAATTTTTCAGAAGTTTTCGATAAAATAATTTTTTTGATGTATCCTATGTGACAATAGCCTTTATGTATTTCTCTAATTAGTTGTCCGACTAACTCACTAGGGATTTATATTACCCATTTATCGTTTATTTTTAAAACATTATCGGTTTTTATTCCATTGTTGTCTGCATTATTAGGATCAGGTGGATGTTCCTTATAGAAGGTTTCAATTTTTTTTAGATCAGGAAATTGCTCAGTATGAGGCCCAAGTGGCTACTTATAGAGTCAGCAACTTGGTTTTCTTTACTTGACGCATGCTTAAAAGATAGGTCCAGCTCTTGTAGATATATAATCCATCTTTGTATCCTTGGTGGAGGGTTTTTGTATGCAAGAAGGTGACATGGATGGAATACATCTCTTGTCTTTTTGTCCTCACGGCTCGCTTGTAAACAATGGCTCTCTTGGTCCACTTTAACTTTCCTCTTCTACCTACTTCTTGTTCAGGGACCATGCTCCCGAGACCTTTGACATTTGGCGAGACAAACTTTAGGTCGTCTAGGGACGGGGTCTAAAGGATTCAACAGAGCCCTCTATAAGTTTTAAAAAAACATTCTAAATATTGAAATAAAAAGTGCAATATTTAAAATAGACAACCTAAACAAATATATATATATATATATATATATATATATATATATATATATATAATCAAGGTCAACTATTATCAATCAACAGTAAACTTTTAATTTTTAAAAATTTACAACACTATTGATTTTTATTCCAGTGTTGTCTGCATTATTAGGATCAGGTGAATGTTCCGTAAAGTAGGCTCCAATTTTTTAATACTTATATAAGATGAACACATTTTTATTTTATTAAATGACAGTATTTCGGTAGAATTAGTCGTTTCATTCATTCATACAATTAGCAATCAAATATTTTTATTATTTCATAATTAAAGCCATAAAATAAGGCTGAAGAGAACAAGATCTCCTGAAGCAGCTTAAAAATTTCAACTTCACAAGTAGCCTATCGTCTTATTTACATCGAGCCATAGAAAATACAGTAACAATGCCAATTAATTTAAGCTTATCGATAACAATGCCTATTTCTAGCTACATTCAGCTATTTTTAATTTTAAAATATTAACTTTAGATTAAAATTTGTTTAAAAAAAATTAAATTAGAAATTTCAAAACAAAACTACTTAGCAATGAGTAAGAGAAAATATTTTAAAAATTCTTTAAATGTAAATTTAAAGTAGATTATTGTGGTCCCTTGGAGCAGTCCATAGATATAACTTTGAGAAGCTCGTAAAATTAAAAGCATGATTAATAAATAGTATTTATACCAGTGAATGAGGACAAGATTCAGCCATCAGGAAAAATAATAAAACTATTGAACTAATTTGAACACTTCTTTCGAAAGTGAAAATTGGCATTGAAAACAATAACTTTTCATTACAAAATTAGAAAATTATTTTCTTCTTCTGTTTCCTAAACTTGTCAACTAACATTTATTTGTGAGTTAATTTTTTTCACTGCAATCCACAAAACTCCGGCATTTAATAAACAAATGAAGAATTTTTGTCATTTGGACAAATATATGTTAAAATTGAAATTATAATATTTTATTAGCAAATTTTGAAAATAAAAATAGTTGGCATGCTTTTACCGCAACAATTTATAATAAAGTTATATAATTATATGAACATATATATGTTGTAAGATAAAAAGTATCATACAGACAAAATTAGGGATAACATACATAAACAAAAACTGCGTACACAATATTTTTTATTCTTTACACATTAAATAATTACATATATGGTACATTAATATACAATTTAAAACACTTTTTTTTTTTTAAATTTTTAAGACAAAATAAATAAATTCTATTAAAAAATACCCTCAAACAAAAATGTTTTTTTGAGGTGGTAACATAATATGCCTATTTTATAGAAATAAAAAAACAAAATCTTCATTTCATAACCTAAAAATAAAAAGTTAACTGAAAGAAATTATTTAAAAATATACATAAAGAAAACCAAATGTTTGATTCGTTTAGGAAAAAAAACAATAAAATAAGAAAAAAGCTTAACACATAAAGCGGAGGAATGTTTAAAAACTAACTCTATTTGACTATGTACAATTTCTTTAATATTATAAAAAGTCCACAGGTGTCATTTTGCATTTTTCTTCATCCAACTATAAGGATTTTTGGCAAGTTCAGTGAATTCGGAGGTACCTTTCGTGCGATCGATGCGGAACTTGTTAATCTGAAAAAATAATCATTTTAAAAATAACATAGATATCATCAATATTAAAAAATATATATACCACATATCATGCAAATACTGGAAAATACAAAATTATGACAATTTTTTTCAATCAACACAGTACAGGTTCTAGAACGGCATCAAGGCGTTGCCTCCACTCATCTCTGCTCTGTGCCAAGGTCCTCCAAGCTCTGAATCCAACACTGCTATCTCTCTTAGCCTCATCTGCCCATCCAAGTCGTGGACCTCCATTCTGGCCTATGTCCAGACTATCCTAACAATGTATACTGTATCCAGATGTGATACATTTTATACAGCTCCATATTTTGCCTGAGTCTAAATTGATTGCTATCTTTTACAGCTCCAATCATCCATCTAACTCTTTAAGTGCTATAGATTGTGGACCGTTAAATCAATCAGTATGGACTATGAGTGGATATATACGTCTGTTGACTATAGACACTATATGTGTTTTACAATTTTTTTAGTAGATGAAATTATAATGAAAATAATATGTACCTCATCTGCTATTTAATTTCCACAAATACTTACTTTTACTGTTTAATCAAACATAAACGATTTCTTCCATGCTTGAGCAACTATCATGGCAATGTGAGAAACTATCATCATGCAACATGGCCTTTACAGTAGATAATAGGAAAAAACAGCACAACTAAAATAAAAATGTTACAAAATCTTTAATAAAGAGAAAAGTTAAAACTTACAACGCCAGGGGTTGCCGAATAGCTATGCTGATAAGGGCAGAGTGGTTTCTTGCAGTTGGGGTGATAAATGCAAATTTGGCGGTTTGATGCAGCTAAAGGAGCTTTTGTCCACACTTTGGCTGAAAATAAACAATAATGTTGCTTATAAAATTAAATTAATCTTAGATAAAATATAATATATAATCAAATTATTTAATTTAGTTATTTCTACCAACTTCAAAAATGGGTCAAGTTTCTGAACTCAGCTAATGGATTCATCAATGTACAAGTGCCTACCAAAAGTTTCAATGATGTTTACCTTTCTGATCAACTAATATAAGTTTTAATTTCAGGTTATTTTTACTCCTGAGAGCAATAACGTTACACATTACACTTGAATCAAATAGACATTACACTCTAACGTCAATGCATTTTCCGGTCCATTTGGAGATTAACTGAATCCATTGTTATATCCCATTGTTGGAATTAGTCTTATGTTTAAAAACTATCCCTATGAATGGTAGGTGTACAACAATTTATAGTCCAGAAAGTAAACTATCTTCTTATGTGCGAGACAATCTGATATGGGATAATATGTCTCATCTAATGAAAAAGTAATAGTTTTTATAGTATACTTGTAAACAATAAAACAATCATAAACACGGAAACCCAGTCAGACCCATTGTATCATTCATAAATTCACCGACGAATTTGCTTTCAAAATACTTAGCCAATTTGTTAAATCACTTATCTACAAATAAATATAATCTTAAAGATACATTTGAAATTCATAAAAAAATCACAAATATTAAAATTCCTAAAGGTTATAAATTAATTGCATTAGATGCATTATCTTTATTTACTAAGATATGCAATTCCAAAATAAAAACTTTAATAGAGAAAAATTGGAATAAATTAAAAACACATACAAAAATCCCCCCAAAAATATTTCTAAAATTACTGGCCCGATCTACAGAGAGAGGATATTTTCAATTCAATGAAAACTTTATATCCAAAAATTCGGCTGCCCTAAATGATCTCCTACTTTACCTATCTTGGCTGATATTTATTTAGAAGAACTGTTAAATACAGTCGTACCAAAAATACCATTTAATATACCGTTTGTATTTAAATATGTAGGGGAGTGGAGTGGCTCAGTGGTAGAGCACTGAGTTGCCATGCCGGAATCCCGCTGCAGGCCATGATTTTTATATAGTATGTTTGCAGCGAGATATGGACCATATGGGATCTAGGACCCTCCTGGGGCCCACCCAGCCTCTATAAAATTTTATAAAACAGTACAGTCTCTACCATGTACTGTACCCCAGACCCTTCATGGGTTGTAGTGGTACAGGTTTTTTTTTATTTTATTTAAATATGTGGATGATATACAAACCGAAAAAATTTAAAAAGAAATAATTTTTAATAAGTTTAATAAATATTCCTCTCGGTTAAACTTTACTATTGAACTCGAAATTGATAATAAAATACCATTTTTAGACGTTCTCTTAGTAAAAAATAAATGGTGGCAAAAACTTATTTATTTCGGTCCATACATAGATTACACAAGCCAATGCCCCAAAATATATAATATAAATACGGCAGAAAACCTAATAAATCGCGTGAGAAAATTATCATCCCCAAGAATTAACCAAAAACAGCCGAAAACAACGTAGTGGACCTCTTATTAAAGAAGGCACAGCCTCCTTCGTAATTTATTAAAAACAACAAAACCATTTTCTAACCAAAACAACCTAAATGAAACCAATCCTAAAAAATACTACTCAATACCCTATATACCAACACTTTCCAAAATCCTTGCAAAAACACTCACCGGTAATAAAAGTAACATTGACTCCGAAATTACTATCATAAACACAGCCACAGTGTCAAGACTATTTACAAAAACCAAATATTCGGATAAATTAGAGCTCAAAATCAAAAAAAAAAAAAATCAAATGTCGTGTACGAAATACAATGTGAAGATAAATGCGGTAAATTCGTAAATTCGTCACCAAAAGAAATTTAAAAACTCACTGGAATTCAAGAACGAGTACATATCTATATATATATATATATATATATATATATATATATATATTTATGACACACACGAGTAAATTATACTACCAAACATTTCAGCCAATTCAAACATTTATATATATGTATATATATAAATTTTATTGGGATAATTAATGTGTTAAATCACCTAATTCCTAGTCAGTTATTGCCTTGATGTTCATGGCAGTTTCTAATGGTTTATGATCTGAGTAGGCTATAAATTCTCTACACCACTCTACACTGGAACGTTCCAAGAAAGGGGCTCTTGGACCGTTATTGAACCTTTACCGCTTCTCTAGACGGTCTAAGGTTTGTCTCGTCTAAAGCCAGGCCTAATAATACAGACATCAATAGAATAAAAACCGAAAATAGTGTAAAATTTAAAGATAAATGGTTAATAGAAATCCCTAGTGAGTTAGTCGAACAACTAATTAGACAAATACATAAAGGCTATTGTCATACATAAAAAAAATTTAAATTTATTTGTGAAAATTATTTGATCAAAAACCTTGGAAAATATTTGTTAAATCATGCCCCGTGTTGGGGCGAGCGCCATTATAAATTTAAATGGCCAACGACCATTCTTCAATTGCTAATTATTTGAGAAAATGAGCAAATAAAAGAAATTATAACAAGTGAAAAATAATTTAAAAAACTCGAAATTAATGATAACTTGAGGTAAAAAAAATTAAATTTAATTGAACGAGATAAATTACAATACAATAAAAAATACAAATTATAATTAACTGTTATTATTATAAACTGAGGACGTTTTGTTATGATCTGGAGAAAAAAATGAATGAGGCTTCATAAAGCTTAATTAATGCCTTTTTAAAGCTCCAGATTGTGCTGATTTATAATCACAGTGAGGACATTGATGAGGCTTCTCGCCTGTATGAGATGCTACTATATGCCTTTTCATATTTTCAGAGTGTACTGATTTATTATTTTTCTTCATCAGATCTTGATCAGACATTGGATTCAGTAAATTCAGAGTTGATGGTTAAATTCTTTGAAATGAAGGAACAATTTGGTGGTCAACCAAAATATTTTGTCGGTAGTTGTTAGATTTTTCGTCAGGTTTGTTAATTTTTTAATTTTCCAATTTCTGCTTTTTAGTTGATTAGTTAATTTATTAAAGATGGTTTTATCCGTTGGGTATCGTGTTCTATGCAATTCGATATTTCTATGTGTTTTTCGCTTAATAAGATACAAACATGCTGTGGCAAGAGAGTCTGTTAGAAATTATTAATTTTATGATTTAAGGTATTATCATGTAAAATGCTCTTTATTGATGTAATAAGATTTTCTATGACAGTATCCATATCCTGATCTGCCTTGAGTGAAATTATCAAGTCTTATATTTTTTCCCAGTTTATCACTTACCCACTATTGGGCACTCCAGTCCTTGCAGGACCAGAGCCTCTGCCACCATTCTTCTCCATTCCTCTCGACATCTTCAGCATACGCCACGTGCTGTGAGAGTATTGTATGCGTACTGTATTTCGGGCATTTGCCTGATTGAGAATAGGTTTTGTAGTTGATCGCTCCAAATGGAATTCGTCTTTTTCCTCTCAAGTCCTTATTAATTTAGCATTTATTTAAATTACTTTTACTTCCTAGGGATTTCTATTAACCATTTATCTATTATTTTTACTATTTTTTCGTGGAGAAGACTTCAATTTTTTTTATAGCAGAAAATTACTTAGAATGAGGCTCACGAGGCTACTTATACCAGTCAGTAATATATAATCCATCTTTGTATCCTTGGCGGAGGGTTTTTACATGAAAGAAGGTGACATGGATGGAATACACCTCTTGTACTTTTGTCCTCACGGTACTCTTGTTAACAAAGGCTCAACCTTGGTCCACTTTCGCTTTCCTTTTCTACCTGATTTTGGTTCACCGTCCATCTTCCTCAGACCTTTTTTCCGACCTTGCTTCCTTCCTGGCTGACCCGAAAGACGTTGTCCTGTTCAAGGACTTGAATCCGAAAATTTTAATTTAAAAAAAATCAAACCATATTAGACGGGTGTCTCAGATACGTGGTATTGGCTTGCCTCACTAGTTGGTTGCGGATCCGCTGCGAAACTAATCCCCGCTGCAGAGCCAAAAATCGCTGGACTAAGGTCTTGATGATCGGAATGGGAGACTTCATGCAATGAGGCGAGGAACGGCCCAGTCTAAGCAGTGTTCATAATTTTTAATGACAATAAACGCGATAAACGCCACTATCTTTCAGATATGCAGTGAAAATGTTCATTTAATTTTCTTTGATCGTTGCCGGTTTTAATATTTCTCTCTTCTTTTGATCCAAATATAATTTGACATAGCTTGTGGTTTTTAAAATGTAATTTGTATTTTTTTCCGAGTTCCTTGAGAATAAACTTGTATTCCCCTCTTCTTTCGACCCAATCCTACCACAGTCTTACCGAAAATTCCTACAATAAACAGTTAGATATAGAAAGTGTTTTGTATCTTACGAATATGGAAGTTGATTCAAATTATTTTTTCAATATTTTATTTTTAATTACTTAATGTGTTATTTGTAATTCATTAATAATTTAAACAAACTTATAGATTGATTTTGCACTTGCATATTAAAGGTCTGAGGAAGATGGACGGTGAACAAGAAGCAGGTAGAAGAGGAAAGTGAAAGTGGACCAAGAGAGCCATTGTTTACAAGCGAGTCGTGAGGACAAAAAGACAAGAGATGTATTCCATCCATGTCACCTTCTTGCATGTAAAAACCCTCCCGCTATTATACAAAGATGGATTATATATCTACAAGAGCTGGTCCTATCTTTTAAGCATGTGTCAAGTAAAGAAAACCAAGTTGCTGACTCTATAAGTAGCCACTTAGGCCTCATACTGAGTAATTTCCTGATCTAAAAAAAATTGAAACCTTCTATAAGGAACATCCACCTGATCCTAATAATGCAGACAAAAATGGAATAAAAACCGATAATGTTTTAAAAATAAAAGATAAATGGTTAATAGAAATCCCAAGTGAGTTAGTCGGACAATTTAAATAAACACTAAATTATTAAGATCATGAGAGGAAAAAAAGTTTAATTTGATTGAACGAGAGAAATAAATATACAATAAAAAATACAAATGATAAGACACTCTTACTAGGCCAGCGGCAGGTGTTTGAAGGTAGCAATAAATTTAAGACAGCTGCATTTTTGATATGTTGTAAGTGCATGTCTGAGTAGTTGAAATCTATTTTTGCAACCGGAAAAACGCATAGGAAAACTTTTGGTGGCCGAAAAACCTCGAAATTTTCGGAGTTATTTCAGTTTTTAGCCTGTATCCCCTGATTGGTACATTTTTGAAAAAAAAAAATGTAAGTATCCATTTTTAATGTAGACTAAATTAATCCTTTTGAAAATTGGTCTTTTTTTTCCAAAACTTTTTGGTCGAAATTTTAAGGTTTGGCCGACTTTTGAGAGGAAAACCGACCAAAGGAGTGATTCTACGATGAAATTACAGGTTGTAAATTTAATTAGCGAAATTACATTTTAAAAACGACAAGCTTTGTCAAATTATATTTGGATCGAAATAAGAGAGAAATATTAAAACCTGCAAGGATCAAAGAAAATTAAACGAACATTTCCACTGCATATCTAGACTGATTATTTTAATTATATTATATTTAACATATTTGAATTATTTTCATTATATAATTAATAATTACGATCTATAATTACAATAAAAATTAATAAAATGTATAATTGAAATTTATCATGAAAATCAAAATGTTGAACACTGTTGAGACTGAAACGTTGCTCGCCTCGTTGCATGTAGTCTCCCATTCCGAGCGACAAGAGCTTAGACCAGCGATGTTTGGCTCTGCAACGGGGATTAATTTCGCAACAGTTCCGCAACCGCCCAGCGAGACAAGCCTAGACCAGGTCGAGGAGAACACAGATAGGCAACGGTTTGATTTTGGTTAGCAACATATTCTAAATGCTTATGCAAATTTCTGTTATGTTAAAAAGGTCTGAGGAAGATGGACACTGAACAAGAAGCAGATAGAAGAGGAAAAGGAAAGCGAAAGTGGACCAAGGTTGAGCCTTTGTTTACAAGCGTGCCGTGAGGACAAAAATACAAGAGATATATTCCATCCATGTCACCTTCTTGCATGTAAAAACCCTCCACCAAAGATAGGAAGATGGATCATTTATGTCCAAGGACTAAATCTTTTACCAGAAGGAGGAAGTAAAATAACAAAAATGTAAAATATGAGAGGAGGCGGAAGAAGGGGGAGGGAGAAAATGGTGGGGCATCAAGATGGGGTGGTGGGGAGCAAGAAGTCAGGGGGCGGCTATTACGGTTCTTGAGGCGGAAGAACAAGGAAGCAGAAGAAGAAGAGGATTAAGAAAATGGCAGGAAGCATTATTAAGCGGAGAACAAAGCCAGCGATTCGCTTAAATCACAAAGGTACTGTAAGCTTTTATTATTTGTTAAGTGATTTGTTCAGAAAAGTATGGGTAGCTTTTTTTTTTTATGGGATATATATTATTATTATTATTATTATTATTATTAGAGTATTTCTCTGGTGTATTTAATATTGTAATTAATAATTAATAATTGATTCCATAATGATAAACAAATATTTATAGAGGAATGGAAAAGTTTAAACAGTTACGACTCCTTCGCAAGTGGTTTGATTATTTCTTAGTGATAACAATCATAAAATTTATTATATGCATATAATAATAATCATAATTATTAAATATATGTATCAAAACTCTCTCCACTTCTCGAAAAGTATTGTAGATTTAATTGTTCTCTTTCTCCCTCCTTGAAAAATAATTTAAACAGTAATTTTTCAAGTCGATCAAAGCCTATTGGAAGGGCGAAAAAATCGTTGTCGAATTTACCGATATTGTTTTCATGTTGTGTCAAGAGGAGATATGTTTTCAGCTCTTTTCAAGTACAGTCACTTCCACAAATAGTCCTTAATTATATATATATATTATTTTCCCCGAAATCCCTATATGAATATCATGTTATAGGTGATGTATTTACAATAAATATGATGGCATTGGGGCTCATCAATTATTTGGTAAAATAAAATGGGTTTTACTTTCAATAGACAGAAATATATACATTATAATAATTGTACAACAAAGGGAGTTGGAGTGATGAGAACAATTATACAACTTGAACAATGACGGCTGGCCTGCCACTAGGCCGACGGTTAGTGCTCTAATTAAATGTAAAATAAAATACTTGAAACTTTTTGCTTAATTTATATTTTGTATTTAGTCTCCTTATTAACTATTGTGTTCATTTTTTTTTTTTTTTTTGTTGATTGATTCTAAAGAACTTATCAAGATTTCATTTTCTCTTTTATAATTAAAATAATATTCAATGCACAACATGAATTTATTAACTCCTAAAATTTATTTTAAATTCATTTTGTCTGCGGTAGTATCTATAGCATAAAAAGTACTTTTCCTAAATAAGCCTTCTTTATAATTGTTTTTCTTTCCTGTAAGTTGTTATGGAGATAAATTATTAATTTCCTCCCTCCAATTTATAATTTATATTATGTTACTCTAAGACATTAATGTTCCAAAGGCTTTTTTTAATATTATTGTAATTATTACTAAAATTTTGCTTAATGTATGTTTTATTTTTTCTTAGGCCTTGTTCTTATGGACAATTCCATAACCAAAACAATCATAAACAAAAATGTTTACCCAGTTGCTGATGGGAAAACCAAAGAAAATGGAAAAGCGAAACTGTCCAAGTGTAAATTTTGGCCAAATTGTTCTGCAGAAGACAACTGTAGGTTTCATCACCCTAAGGAGTATTGTAGGTAAGTTATCATAATTATGTTATGTTGTGTTATATATCGTTATGCAATATGTAATGTCTGGGTTAAAATCCGGTTGTAGTAGACAATTTTTTTTTCTTGTTTATCGCCCCCTTTCAGACTGTTACCATGCATACTTTCCTCAAAGATAAATTTTTTAAACCGATAATAGCTATTGATGGACCATAAGTGATCTAAAAGACCTCCTGGGCACAATCAGCCTCTATAATTTGGGTATCCTCAATTAGGGAAAACTTGGCGGATGAGCGTGATCTTGTCCAAAGCCCCTTCCTTTACAATCTATTGTCCTAAAAACAACACAGACTCTACCATGTTCTGAACTCCATATTTCTTTATGCAATATAGGTTCCTACATGACTTTTTTTACTGTTATTATTAGTGTTGTTGGATATTCTTATAGTTCTTCTGTCATAAAATCGTTCTTTTTAATCAAAGTTCAATTTGAAGCCGAGTAAAAGAGTGGATAATACTTAACTAGATGTATTGTTTAAAAATAAATTTAAGGAATTGCTTGTTCTAATTGTATATCTATCAATTACTGACAATTTGTTTGTTTCGAATAGAAATCAATTATTACTATTTGCAACTATATTTAAATAAAATAAATAAATAAATAAGTATCCCTTATGAAATATAGTTTTTCAATTATTCAGTACTATTAAGTTGCAGTATTATTAATGTTAACTTAAATTATATAGTATAGTTTATAAATATTCATATAAAGTATGCAATTTCTTTTTCAGAAACCTTCCTAATTGTAAATTTGGTCAGCGATGCTTAAACTACCATCCTCCTTGCAAGTTTGCGGATAAGTGTCTGAACTTGACCTGTCCATACACTCACAATCATATTGCAGTAACGCCTTCTGTCCCCAAAGGTGACTATCTAAAATTATTTTAAATATATACTGTTTATTTTTTTTCATTACTAAATTAAATATATATAGCATTAGATGTGTGCGTTACTTATGTAATGTAATAATAATGATCTACTTATTTCAATTTTAAAGATTTCTTGAAGTAATTTGACGAATCTGACCATTGTTGACAAGTAATTGCTAATATTCGGGAATTCATTTGTAGAATAAGACCTATTCGATTCGATGATGCTATTAGTGATGAATAAAATGATTATAATTGTTTCTTTTAAGAAAAGCTTTTGAATTTTTACACATTGCCGTTGGATGTTTTTGTGCAGGAATTGATAATTTATTGACTAATGTGTACATACAGTTTTTTATTGAGTTTAAAATGGAGTCTTCATCATTCTTGTAAAAAGTAAAGGCACTTTGATCTTACCAAAAATATACAAACTAATTGTTTTGTACTTTTTCAAATAACTTGCAAATTTGTTAGTTTTTTAATTAAGTATTCACAAGGGCTTTCTTAATAAGAATTGAATGTTATTCAGATTTTTGTTAACCTCAAAATATTGGCTCTGTTTATTGATATCAACCACTTTAGGATTTCACTATGATTATATTGGTATAATTTTGTCGAGGCTGGTATATACTATATACCTTGATAGTAGCCCTATAAAACACTTGTTTATAAGTATACTATAAAAACTATTATTTTTTCATTAGATGTGACATATTATCCCATATCTGATTGTCTCGCACATAAGAAGATTCATAGGGTTAGTATTTAAACATAAAACTAATCCCAACAATGGAATATAACAATGGATTCAGTTAATCTCCTAATGGACCGGGATATGCATTGACGTTAGAGTGTAATGTATATTTGATTCAAGTGTAATGTGTAACGTTACCGCATTAAAACTTAATATTAGTTGATCAGAAAGGTAAACATATCCTTGGCACTTTAGGTAGGAACTTGTACATTAATGAATCCATTAGCTGAGTTCAGAAACTTGACTCATTTTTGAAGTTGGTAGAAATAACTAAATTAAATAATTTGATTATATATTATATTTTATCTAAGATTGATTTAATGTTATAACCGACTTTATTGTTTATTTTCAGCCAAAGTGTGGACAAAAGCTCCTTTAGCCGCATCAAACGGTCAAATTTGCATTTATCACCCCAACTGCAAGAAACCACTCTGCCCTTACCAGCATAGCTATTCGGCAACCCCTGGCGTTGTAAGTTTTAACTTTTCTATTTATTAAAGATTTTGTAACATTTTTATTTTAGTTGTGCTGTTTTTTCCTATTATCTATTGTAAAGGCCATGTTGCATGATGATAGTTTCTCACATTGCCATGATAGTTGCTCAAGCATGGAAGAAATCGTTTATGTTTGATTAAAAAGTAAAAGTAAGTTTTTGTGGAAATTAAATAGCAGATGAGGTACATAATATTTTCATTATAATTTCATCTACTAAAAAAATTCTAAAATGCATATATCCACCTATAGTCAACAGACGTGTATATTTACTAATAGTCCATACTGATTGATTTAACGGTGCACAATCTATAGCACTTAAAGAGTTAGATGGATGATTGGAGCTGCAAACGTTAGCAATCAATTTAGACTCAGACAAAATATGGAGCTATATAAAATGTATCACATCTGGATACAGTATACATTGTTAGGATAGTCTGGACATGTGGCCAGAATGGAGGTCCACGAGTTAGATTGGCAGACGAGGCTAAGAGAGATAGCAGTGTTGGATTCAGAGCTTGGAGGACCTTGGCACAGAGCAGAGATGAGTGCAGGCGACGCCTTGATGCCGTTCTAGAACCTGTACTGTGTTGATTGAAAAAAATTGTCATAATTTTTTATAGTTCAAAGTGGCTTGAATATGGAAAAAAACTTTTGCTTCCTTATTTTCTAGTATTTGCATGGAATGTGGTATATAATTTTTTTGAATATTGATGTTATCTATGTTATATTTAAAATGATTATTTTTTCAGATTAACAAGTTCCGCATCGATCGCACGAAAGGTACCTCCGAATTCACTGAACTTGCCAAAAATCCTTATAGTTGGATGAAGAAAAATGCAAAATGACACCTGTGGACTTTTTATAATAGTAAAGAAATTGTACATAGTCAAATAGAGTTAGATTTTTAACATTCCTCCGCTTTATGTTAAGATTTTATATTATTTTGTTGTTTTTTTCCTATACAAATCAAATATTTGGTTTTCTTTATGTATAGTTTTAAATAATTTCTTTCAGTTAACTTTTTATTTTTAGGTTATGAAATGAAGATTTTGTTTTTTATTTCTATAAAATAGGCATATTATGTTACCACCTCAAAACTTTTTTGTTTGAGAGTATTTTTTAATAGAATTTATTTATTTTATGTCTTTAAAATTAAAAAAAAAAAGTGTTTTAAATTGTATAATAATGTGCTATACTTGTAATTATTTAATGTGTAAAGAATAAAAAATATTATTGTATACGCAGTTTTGTTTATGTATGGTATCCCTAATTTTATCTGTATGATACTTTTTTATCTTACAACATATATATGTTCATATAATTATATAACTTTAATTTTAAATTGTTGCGGTAAAAGCTTGTCAACTATTTTTATTTTCAAAATTTGCTAATAAAATATTATAATTTCAATTTTAACATATATTTGTCCAAATGACAAAAATTCTTCATTTGCTTATTAAATGCCGGAGTTTTGTGAAAAAAATTAACTGACAAATAAATGTTAGTTGACAAATTTAGGAATTTAGGAAAAATAATTTTCAAATTCTGTTAATGAAAAGTTATTGTTTTCAATGCCAATTTTCACTTTTGGAAGAAGTGTTCAAAATTGAACAAAATTTGTAGGCCGAAGACATTGGTTGATTCAATGAAGAAGTTAAACTTATTTAACTGAATATTTTATTCACACACAAAAGTGTTTTCAATATTCCCCATCATTATTGGTAAAACACTTTTTAAATTAAGTTTAATGTGCTAGTGAAATTGTAGTTTGGATAACCATTGCAGCCCCTCCTCTATATACTTATCCCTTAACATTTAGTTATATTGGTGGCCTTTTGAATAAAGAAACAGCCTTATATCATCATTTGTTTTGATTTCACTCAAGTCAAAGTTAAACGAATTATTGCCTTATTTGTAACAAATTTAATCTTATTCCATAATATGGAAAATTATTACTTGGGTATCATAATACATATTACTAACTAATGAAGGCCATTGGTTACAAGTATATGTAAATGTATACATATATAGTACATGACTGGGATCATACTATTACCAAACCAACGATTATAGAAGATCACTCTCAACAGCCAGGTTTAATCCAATTGAGGGTACCCTCTTTACAGAGGCTGAGTGAGCCCATGAGGATCTCCAAATACTTCCGAGTCGGTTCATGGCTGTTAAAGAAATGGTTTATCTGCCACTGGTTGTCTCTAACTTGGGACTTTGGCGGAAATCCAGCACTCCACATACTGAGGTATCTCGCTCCTCTCATGAAATAAAAAATTGTATTTATTTCTGAAGAAAATGCTAAATAATTAGGTTCGTTGACTTCAAATCCCGTTTCTAGTTTTTTTTTAAACTTCAGTTTTTATTTTAGTCACCTGAATTAAGTAATGGCTCATTTATATTGAAATAGTTTGCATCAATTATATTTAATACCACCATTAACTTATTTTTTCCTTTTGGCTGATCACATATGCTATTTATCTAATTAAACACACAAACATATATATGTTGAATAGAAGTATTTTTAAAATCGGAGTTTAAACGATTCCATCCACTTCTAAGATGGTTAAGACTTTCTAAAGCATAGAATCCGTTGGCAATAATTACAATATTTACACGTAAAAGCATTCACAGACATCATGTGTTTATCAAATCAAAGATTTAAAATAGATAAAATACTTAAATAAGATAAAATTGTCTTACATTACTTACTTCTGTTTTAATATTTTTCCTGATGGCTGAATCTTGTCCTCATTCACTGGTATAAATACTATTTATTACTCTCGCTTTTAATTTTACGAGCTTCTCAAAGTTATATCTATGGACTGCTCCAAGGGGCCACAGTAATCTACAATGCGAGAGAATAAGAAAGAACAAGAAAGCCCAAAAACGCATGGGACGGTGAAATCAGGAATTGTTTTTATTGCATATAATGTATCGATATTGCTTTAGCTACTGAATTTTTCTCACTTGTTCAGAAATATCGCCTTATAAATTTACATTTAAAGAATTTTAAAAATATTTTCTCTTACTCATTGCTAAGTAGTTTTGTTTTGAAATTTCTAATTTCATTTTTTTTTAAACAAATTTTAATCTAAAGTTAATATTTTAAAATTAAAAATAGCTGAATGTAAGCAGTAATAGGCATTGTTATCGTTAAGCTTAAATCAATTGGCATTGTTACTGTATTTTCTATGGCTCGACTTAAATAAGACAATAGGCTACTTGTGAAGTTGAAATTTTTAAGATGCTTTAGGAGATCTTGTTCTCTTCAGCCTTATTTTATGGCTTTAATTATGGAATAATAAAAATATTTGATTGTTAATTATATGAATGAATGAAAGGACTAATTCCACCGAAATACTACCACTTAATAAAATAAAAATGTGCTCATCTTATATAAGTATTAAAAAATTGGAGCCTACTTTACGGAACATTCACCTGATCCTAATAATGCAGACAACAATGGAATGAAAAACGATAATGTTGTAAAATTTTAAAAATTAAAAGCTTACTGTTGATTGATAATAGTTGACCTTGATTATATATGTGGAAGGAAATGTAGCCCTTTATAAGTATAAAAAAATCGGCTAATATATGAAATGACAAGTGGTTCGTTAATCTTAATTATACAGTATTCAGCCCAGAAGTGAAACAGTTTTTATATCTCGGCCATAAATATTGTATCAATTATGAACCAAATCAATTACCTGTAACATCTATCATTAGTGATATTAAATATATAATACAAAATAATATGGTAGAAACTCATCGTGATGAAATAAGAGGCAAATGTGTTAATATAATTAGAAATTACAGAAATAATAAACCTAATAATAATAACAAGAAAGATTTTAACTCAAAAAACTTGCAAAAAAAAACCAAACAATTTAAAAAACCCAACCTAATATAATTATCACAAAAAACAAACCAAACTGTCGTCCAATCAACAAAGACAAATACATAAATAAAGCTCAGTTATTACTAAATGATGCCCAAACTTATACAAAAGTCAGTTCCAATCCTACACATAAATTGATGACAGATACCAACTTAACTCTAGGATTATCAAAGAAGAATAATTACTTTGATATAAAACAGACAAAAAACTCATTACTAATTCCCCGACTTCCCCTAAATTATATTCAGTAATAAAACAATCATAAACACGGAAACCCAGTCAGACCCATTGTATCATTCATAAATTCACCGACGAATTTGCTTTCAAAATACTTAGCCAATTTGTTAAATCACTTATCTACAAATAAATATAATCTTAAAGATACATTTGAAATTCATAAAAAAATCACAAATATTAAAATTCCTAAAGGTTATAAATTAATTGCATTAGATGCATTATCTTTATTTACTAAGATATGCAATTCCAAAATAAAAACTTTAATAGAGAAAAATTGGAATAAATTAAAAACACATACAAAAATCCCCCCAAAAATATTTCTAAAATTACTGGCCCGATCTACAGAGAGAGGATATTTTCAATTCAATGAAAACTTTATATCCAAAAATTCGGCTGCCCTAAATGATCTCCTACTTTACCTATCTTGGCTGATATTTATTTAGAAGAACTGTTAAATACAGTCGTACCAAAAATACCATTTAATATACCGTTTGTATTTAAATATGTAGGGGAGTGGAGTGGCTCAGTGGTAGAGCACTGAGTTGCCATGCCGGAATCCCGCTGCAGGCCATGATTTTTATATAGTATGTTTGCAGCGGGATATGGACCATATGGGATCTAGGACCCTCCTGGGGCCCACCCAGCCTCTATAAAATGTTATAAAACAGTACAGTCTCTACCATGTACTGTACCCCAGACCCTTCATGGGTTGTAGTGGTACAGGTTTTTTTTTATTTTATTTAAATATGTGGATGATATACAAACCGAAAAAATTTAAAAAGAAATAATTTTTAATAAGTTTAATAAATATTCCTCTCGGTTAAACTTTACTATTGAACTCGAAATTGATAATAAAATACCATTTTTAGACGTTCTCTTAGTAAAAAATAAATGGTGGCAAAAACTTATTTATTTCGGTCCATACATAGATTACACAAGCCAATGCCCCAAAATATATAATATAAATACGGCAGAAAACCTAATAAATCGCGTGAGAAAATTATCATCCCCAAGAATTAACCAAAAACAGCCGAAAACAACGTAGTGGACCTCTTATTAAAGAAGGCACAGCCTCCTTCGTAATTTATTAAAAACAACAAAACCATTTTCTAACCAAATCAACCTAAATGAAACCAATCCTAAAAAATACTACTCAATACCCTATATACCAACACTTTCCAAAATCCTTGCAAAAACACTCACCGGTAATAAAAGTAACATTGACTCCGAAATTACTATCATAAACACAGCCACAGTGTCAAGACTATTTACAAAAACCAAATATTCGGATAAATTAGAGCTCAAAATCAAAAAAAAAAAAAATCAAATGTCGTGTACGAAATACAATGTGAAGATAAATGCGGTAAATTCGTAAATTCGTCACCAAAAGAAATTTAAAAACTCACTGGAATTCAAGAACGAGTACATATCTATATATATATATATATATATATATATATATATATATATATATATATATATATATATATTTATGACACACACGAGTAAATTATACTACCAAACATTTCAGCCAATTCAAACATTTATATATATGTATATATATAAATTTTATTGGGATAATTAATGTGTTAAATCACCTAATTCCTAGTCAGTTATTGCCTTGATGTTCATGGCAGTTTCTAATGGTTTATGATCTGAGTAGGCTATAAATTCTCTACACCACTCTACACTGGAACGTTCCAAGAAAGGGGCTCTTGGACCGTTATTGAACCTTTACCGCTTCTCTAGACGGTCTAAGGTTTGTCTCGTCTAAAGCCAGGCCTAATAATACAGACATCAATAGAATAAAAACCGAAAATAGTGTAAAATTTAAAGATAAATGGTTAATAGAAATCCCTAGTGAGTTAGTCGAACAACTAATTAGACAAATACATAAAGGCTATTGTCATACATAAAAAAAATTTAAATTTATTTGTGAAAATTATTTGATCAAAAACCTTGGAAAATATTTGTTAAATCATGCCCCGTGTTGGGGCGAGCGCCATTATAAATTTAAATGGCCAACGACCATTCTTCAATTGCTAATTATTTGAGAAAATGAGCAAATAAAAGAAATTATAACAAGTGAAAAATAATTTAAAAAACTCGAAATTAATGATAACTTGAGGTAAAAAAAATTAAATTTAATTGAACGAGATAAATTACAATACAATAAAAAATACAAATTATAATTAACTGTTATTATTATAAACTGAGGACGTTTTGTTATGATCTGGAGAAAAAAATGAATGAGGCTTCATAAAGCTTAATTAATGCCTTTTTAAAGCTCCAGATTGTGCTGATTTATAATCACAGTGAGGACATTGATGAGGCTTCTCGCCTGTATGAGATGCTACTATATGCCTTTTCATATTTTCAGAGTGTACTGATTTATTATTTTTCTTCATCAGATCTTGATCAGACATTGGATTCAGTAAATTCAGAGTTGATGGTTAAATTCTTTGAAATGAAGGAACAATTTGGTGGTCAACCAAAATATTTTGTCGGTAGTTGTTAGATTTTTCGTCAGGTTTGTTAATTTTTTAATTTTCCAATTTCTGCTTTTTAGTTGATTAGTTAATTTATTAAAGATGGTTTTATCCGTTGGGTATCGTGTTCTATGCAATTCGATATTTCTATGTGTTTTTCGCTTAATAAGATACAAACATGCTGTGGCAAGAGAGTCTGTTAGAAATTATTAATTTTATGATTTAAGGTATTATCATGTAAAATGCTCTTTATTGATGTAATAAGATTTTCTATGACAGTATCCATATCCTGATCTGCCTTGAGTGAAATTATCAAGTCTTATATTTTTTCCCAGTTTATCACTTACCCACTATTGGGCACTCCAGTCCTTGCAGGACCAGAGCCTCTGCCACCATTCTTCTCCATTCCTCTCGACATCTTCAGCATACGCCACGTGCTGTGAGAGTATTGTATGCGTACTGTATTTCGGGCATTTGCCTGATTGAGAATAGGTTTTGTAGTTGATCGCTCCAAATGGAATTCGTCTTTTTCCTCTCAAGTCCTTATTAATTTAGCATTTATTTAAATTACTTTTACTTCCTAGGGATTTCTATTAACCATTTATCTATTATTTTTACTATTTTTTCGTAGAGAAGACTTCAATTTTTTTTATAACAGAAAATTGCTTAGAATGAGGCTCACGAGGCTACTTATACCAGTCAGTAATATATAATCCATCTTTGTATCCTTGGCGGAGGGTTTTTACATGAAAGAAGGTGACATGGATGGAATACACCTCTTGTACTTTTGTCCTCACGGTACTCTTGTTAACAAAGGCTCAACCTTGGTCCACTTTCGCTTTCCTTTTCTACCTGATTTTGGTTCACCGTCCATCTTCCTCAGACCTTTTTTCCGACCTTGCTTCCTTCCTGGCTGACCCGAAAGACGTTGTCCTGTTCAAGGACTTGAATCCGAAAATTTTAATTTAAAAAAAATCAAACCATATTAGACGGGTGTCTCAGATACGTGGTATTGGCTTGCCTCACTAGTTGGTTGCGGATCCGCTGCGAAACTAATCCCCGCTGCAGAGCCAAAAATCGCTGGACTAAGGTCTTGTTGATCGGAATGGGAAACTTCATGCAACGAGGTGAGGAACGGCCCAGTCTAAGCAGTGTTCATAATTTTTAATCACAATAAACGCCAGTATCTTTCAGATATGCAGTGAAAATGTTCATTTAATTTTCTTTGATAATTTTATTGGTAATTTTCTTTGCCGGTTTTAATTTTTCTCTCTTCTTTCGACCCAAATATAATTTGACATAGCTTGTGGTTTTTTAAATGTAATTTGTATTTTTTTTCCCGAGTTCCTTGAGAATAAACTTTTATTTTCCTCTTCTTTCGGCCAAACCTTACCACAGTCTTACCGAAAATTCCTACAACAAATAGTTAGATAAAAAAATTGTTTTGTATCTCACGAATATGCAAGTTGATTCAAATAATTTTATTTTTAATTATTCAATGTATAATTTGTAATTCATTGGTATTTTAAACAAACATTTAGCAGTTGCATTTTAAAGATCTGAGGAAGATGGACGGTGAACAAGAAGCAGGTAGAAGAGGAAAGTGAAAGTGGACCAAGAGAGCCATTGTTTACAAGCGAGTCGTGAGAACAAAAAGACAAGAGATGTATTCCATCCATGTCACCTTCTTGGATGTAATAACCCTCCACCTATTATACAAAGATGGATTATATATCTACAAGAACTGGACCTATCTTTTAAGCATTTGTCAAGTAAAGAAAACCAAGTTGCTGACTCTATAAGTAGCCACTTGGGCCTCATACTGAGCATTTTCCTGATCTAAAAAAAATTGAAACCTTCTATGAGGAACATCTACCTGATCCTAATAATGCAGACAAGAATGGAATAAAAACCGATAATGTTTTAAAAATAAACGATAAATGGTTAATAGAAATACCCAGTGAGTTAGTCGGACAATTTAAATAAATGCTAAATTATTAAGAACTTGAGAAGAAAAAACGTTTAATTTGATTGAACGAGAGAAATAAATATACAATAAAAAAATACAAATGATAAGACACTCTTACTAGGCCAGCGGCAGGTGTTTGAAGGTAGCAATAAATTGAAGAAAGCTGCATTTTTGTTGTAACTTGTAAGTGCATGTCGGAGTAGTTGAAATCCATTTTTGTAAGTGAAAAAACGGATAGGAAAACCTTTGTTGGCCGAAAAACCTCGAAATTTTCGGAGTTATTTCAGTTTTTAGCCTGTATTTCCTAATCGGTACATTTTTGAAAAAAAAAAACAACCTAAGTAGCCATTTTTAATGTAGACTAAGTTTACACTTTTGAAAATTGGTCTTTTTTTCCAAAAAGTTTTGGTCGAAATTTTAAGTTTTGGCCGACTTTCGAGAGGAACACCGACCATAGAAGTGATTCTACGATGAAATTACAGGTTTTAAATTTAATCAGCGAAATTGCATTTTAAAAACGACAAGCTATGTCAAATTATATTTGGATCGAAAGAAGAGAGGAATATTAAAACCTGCAAGGATCAAAGAAAATTAAACGAACATTTCCACGTCATATCTAGACTCATATCATTTTAATTATATTATAATTAACATATTTGAATTATTTTAGTTATATAAATAAAAATTACGATCTATAATTGCAATGATGATTAATAAGATGGATAATTGAAATTTATCATGAAAATCAAAATTGAACACTGTTCAGACTGGAACGTTCCTCGCCTCGTTGCATGAAGTCTCCCATTCCGAGCGACAAGAGCTTAGACCAGCGATATTTGGCTCTGCAACGGGGATTAGTTTCGCAACCGCCTAGCGAGACAAGCCTAGACCACGTCGGGGAGAACACCGATCGGCAACGGTTTGATTTTGGTTAGCAACTTATTCTAAATGGTTATGCAAATTTCTGTTATGTTAAAAAGGTCTGAGGAAGATGGACACTGAACAAGAAGCAGGTAGAAGAGGAAAAGGAAAGCGAAAGTGGACCAAGGTTGAGCCTTTGCTTACAAGCGTGCCGTGAGGACAAAAGGACAAGAGGTGTATTCCATCCATGTCACCTTCTTGGATGTAATAACCCTCCACCAAGGATACGAAGATGGATCATTTATCTACTAGGGCTAAATCTTTTAACAGAAGGGGCAAGTAAAATAACAAAAATGTAAAACATCGAGTGAAGGCGGAAGAAGGGAGGGGGGGTGAGAAAATGGTGGGGCATCAAGAAGGGGTGGTGGGGAGCAAGAAGTCAGGGGGCGGCTATTACGGTTCTGGAGGCGGAAGAACAAGGAAGCAGAAGAAGAAGAGGATTAAGAAAATGGCTGGAAGCATTATTAAGCGGAGAACAAAGCCAGCGTTTCGCTTAAATCACAAAGGTACTGTAAGCTTTTATTATTTGTTAAGTGATTCGTTCAGAAAAGTATGTGTAGCTTTTTTTTTTTTATGGGATATATATTATTATTATTAGAGTATTTCTCTGGTGTATTTAATATTGTAATTAATAATTAATAATTGATTCCATAATGATAAACAAATATTTATAGAGGAATGGAAAAGTTTAAACAGTTACGACTCCTTCGCAAGTGGTTTGATTATTTCTTAGTGATAACAATCATAAAATTTATTATATGCATATAATAATAATCATAATTATTAAATATATGTATCAAAACTCTCTCCACTTCTCGGAAAGTATTGTAGATTTAATTGTTCTCTTTCTCCCTCCTTGAAAAATAATTTAAACAGTAATTTTTCAAGTCGATCAAAGCCTATTGGAAGGGCGAAAAAATCGTTGTCGAATTTACCGATATTGTTTTCATGTTGTGTCAAGAGGAGATATGTTTTCAGCTCTTTTCAAGTACAGTCACTTCCACAAATAGTCCTTAATTATATATATATTATTTTCCCCGAAATCCCTATATGGATATCATATTATAGGTGATGTATTTACAATAAATATGATGGCATTGGGGCTCATCAATTATTTGGTAAAATAAAATGGGTTTTACTTTCAATAGACAGAAATATATACATTATAATAATTGTACAACAAAGGGAGTTGGAGTGATGAGAACAATTATACAACTTGAACAATGACGGCTGGTCTGCCACTAGGCCGACGGTTAGTGCTCTAATTAAATATAAAATAAAATACTTGAAACTTTTTGCTTAATTTATATTTTGTATTTAGTCTCCTTATTAACTATTGTGTTCATTTTTTTTTTTTTTTTGTTGATTGATTCTAAAGAACTTATCAAGATTTCATTTTCTCTTTTATAATTAAAATAATATTCAATGCACAACATGAATTTATTAACTCCTAAAATTTATTTTAAATTCATTTTGTCTGCGGTAGTATCTATAGCATAAAAAGTACTTTTCCTAAATAAGCCTTCTTTATAATTGTTTTTCTTTCCTGTAAGTTGTTATGGAGATAAATTATTAATTTCCTCCCTCCAATTTATAATTTATATTATGTTACTCTAAGACATTAATGTTCCAAAGGCTTTTTTTAATATTATGGTGATTATTACTAAAATTTTGCTTAATGTATGTTTTATTTTTTCTTAGGCCTTGTTCTTATGGACAATTCCATAACCAAAACAATCATAAACAAAAATGTTTACCCAGTTGCTGATGGGAAAACCAAAGAAAATGGAAAAGCGAAACTGTCCAAGTGTAAATTTTGGCCAAATTGTTCTGCAGAAGACAACTGTAGGTTTCATCACCCTAAGGAGTATTGTAGGTAAGTTATCATAATTATGTTATGTTGTGTTATATATCGTTATGCAATATGTAATGTCTGGGTTAAAATCCGGTTGTAGTAGACAATTTTTTTTTCTTGTTTATCGCCCCCTTTCAGACTGTTACCATGCATACTTTCCTCAAAGATAAATTTTTTAAACCGATAATAGCCATTGATGGACCATAAGTGATCTAAAAGACCTCCTGGGCACAATCAGCCTCTATAATTTGGGTATCCTCAATTAGGGAAAACTTGGCGGATGAGCGAGATCTTGTCCAAAGCCTCTTCCTTTACAATCTATTGTCCTAAAAACAACACAGACTCTACCATGTTCTGAACTCCATATTTCTTTATGCAATATAGGTTCCTACATGACTTTTTTTACTGTTATTATTAGTGTTGTTGGATATTCTTATAGTTCTTCTGTCATAAAATCGTTCTTTTTAATCAAAGTTCAATTTGAAGCCGAGTAAAAGAGTGGATAATACTTAACTAGATGTATTGTTTAAAAATAAATTTAAGGAATTGCTTGTTCTAATTGTATATCTATCAATTACTGACAATTTGTTTGTTTCGAATAGAAATCAATTATTACTATTTGCAACTATATTTAAATAAATAAGTATCCCTTATGAAATATATAATTTCAATTATTCAGTACTATTAAGTTGCAGTATTATTAATGTTAACTTAAATTATATAGTATAGTTTATATATATTCATATAAAGTATGCAATTTATTTTTCAGAAACCTTCCTAATTGTAAATTTGGTCAGCGATGCTTAAACTACCATCCTCCTTGCAAGTTTGCGGATAAGTGTCTGAACTTGACCTGTCCATACACTCACAATCATATTGCAGTAACGCCTTCTGTCCCCAAAGGTGATTATTTTAAATATATACTGTTTATTTTTTTTCATTACTAAATTAAATATATATAGCATTAGATGTGTGCGTTACTTATGTAATGTAATAATAATGATCTACTTATTTCAATTTTAAAGATTTCTTGAAGTAATTTGACGAATCTGACCATTGTTGACAAGTAATTGCTAATATTCGGGAATTCATTTGTAGAATAAGACCTATTCGATTCGATAATGCTATTAGTGATGAATAAAATGATTATAATTGTTTCTTTTAAGAAAAGCTTTTGAATTTTTACACATTGCCGTTGGATGTTTTTGTGCAGGAATTGATAATTTATTGACTAATGTGTACATACAGTTTTTTATTGAGTTTAAAATGGAGTCTTCATCATTCTTGTAAAAAGTAAAGGCACTTTGATCTTACCAAAAATATACAAACTAATTGTTTTGTACTTTTTCAAATAACTTGCAAATTTGTTAGTTTTTTAATTAAGTATTCACAAGGGCTTTCTTAATAAGAATTGAATGTTATTCAGATTTTTGTTAACCTCAAAATATTGGCTCTGTTTATTGATATCAACCACTTTAGGATTTCACTATGATTATATTGGTATAATTTTGTCGAGGCTGGTATATACTATATACCTTGATAGTAGCCCTATAAAACACTTGTTTATAAGTATACTATAAAAACTATTACTTTTTCATTAGATGTGACATATTATCCCATATCTGATTGTCTCGCACATAAGAAGATTCATAGGGTTAGTATACATAAGACATAAGACTAATCCCAACAATGGGATATAACAATGGATTCAGTTAATCTCCTAATGGACCGGGATATGCATTGACGTTAGAGTGTAATGTCTATTTGATTCAATTGTAATGTGTAACGTTACCGCATTAAAACTTAATATTAGTTGATCAGAAAGATAAACATATCCTTGGCACTTTAGGTAGGAACTTGTACATTAATAAATCCATTAGCTGAGTTCAGAAACTTGACTCATTTTTGAAGTTGGTAGAAATAACTAAATTAAATAATTTGATTATATATTATATTTTATCTAAGATTAATTTAATGTTGTAACCAACTTTATTGTTTATTTTCAGCCAAAGTGTGGACAAAAGCTCCTTTAGCCGCATCAAACGGTCAAATTTGCATTTATCACCCCAACTGCAAGAAACCACTCTGCCCTTACCAGCATAGCTATTCGGCAACCCCTGGCGTTGTAAGTTTTAACTTTTCTCTTTATTAAAGATTTTGTAACATTTTTATTTTAGTTGTGCTGTTTTTTCCTATTATCTATTGTAAAGGCCATGTTGCATGATGATAGTTTCTCACATTGCCATGATAGTTGCTCAAGCATGGAAGAAATCGTTTATGTTTGATTAAACAGTAAAAGTAAGTTTTTGTGGAAATTAAATAGCAGATGAGGTACATAATATTTTCATTATAATTTCGTCTATAGTCAACAGACGTGTATATCCACTCATAGTCCATACTGATTGATTTAACGGTGCACAATCTATAGCACTTAAAGAGTTAGATGGATGATTGGAGCTGCAAAAGTTAGCAATCAATTTAGACTCAGACAAAATATGGAGCTATATAAAATGTATCACATCTGGATACAGTATACATTGTTATGATAGTCTGGACATGTGGCCAGAATGGAGGTCCACGAGTTAGATTGGCAGACGAGGCTAAGAGAGATAGCAGTGTTGGATCCAGAGCTTGGAGGACCTTGGCACAGGGCAGAGATGAGTGGAGGCGACGCCTTGATGCCGTTCTAGAACCTGTACTGTGTTGATTGAAAAAAATTGTCATAATTTTTTATAGTTCAAAGTGGCTTGAATATGGAAAAAAACTTTTGCTTCCTTATTTTCTAGTATTTGCATGGAATGTGGTATATAATTTTTTTGAATATTGATGTTATCTATGTTATATTTAAAATGATTATTTTTTCAGATTAACAAGTTCCGCATCGATCGCACGAAAGGTACCTCCGAATTCACTGAACTTGCCAAAAATTCTTATAGTTGGATGAAGAAAAATGCAAAATGACACCTGTGGACTTTTTATAATATTAAAGAAATTGTACATAGTCAAATAGAGTTAGTTTTTTAACATTCCTCCGCTTTATGTTAAGATTTTATATTATTTTGTTGTTTTTTTCCTATACAAATCAAATATTTGGTTTTCTTTATGTATAGTTTTAAATAATTTCTTTCAGTTAACTTTTTATTTTTAGGTTATGAAATGAAGATTTTGTTTTTTATTTCTATAAAATAGGCATATTATGTTACCACCTCAAAACTTTTTTGTTTGAGAGTATTTTTTAATAGAATTTATTTATTTTATGTCTTTAAAATTAAAAAAAAAAAAGTGTTTTAAATTGTATAATAATGTGCTATACTTGTAATTATTTAATGTGTAAAGAATAAAAAATATTATTGTATACGCAGTTTTGTTTATGTATGGTATCCCTAATTTTATCTGTATGATACTTTTTTATCTTACAACATATATATGTTCATATAATTATATAACTTTAATTTTAAATTGTTGCGGTAAAAGCTTGTCAACTATTTTTATTTTCAAAATTTGCTAATAAAATATTATAATTTCAATTTTAACATATATTTGTCCAAATGACAAAAATTCTTCATTTGCTTATTAAATGCCGGAGTTTTGTGAAAAAAATTAACTGACAAATAAATGTTAGTTGACAAATTTAGGAATTTAGGAAAAATAATTTTCAAATTCTGTTAATGAAAAGTTATTGTTTTCAATGCCAATTTTCACTTTTGGAAGAAGTGTTCAAAATTGAACAAAATTTGTAGGCCGAAGACATTGGTTGATTCAATGAAGAAGTTAAACTTATTTAACTGAATATTTTATTCACACACAAAAGTGTTTTCAATATTCCCCATCATTATTGGTAAAACACTTTTTAAATTAAGTTTAATGTGCTAGTGAAATTGTAGTTTGGATAACCATTGCAGCCCCTCCTCTATATACTTATCCCTTAACATTTAGTTATATTGGTGGCCTTTTGAATAAAGAAACAGCCTTATATCATCATTTGTTTTGATTTCACTCAAGTCAAAGTTAAACGAATTATTGCCTTATTTGTAACAAATTTAATCTTATTCCATAATATGGAAAATTATTACTTGGGTATCATAATACATATTACTAACTAATGAAGGCCATTGGTTACAAGTATATGTAAATGTATACATATATAGTACATGACTGGGATCATACTATTACCAAACCAACGATTATAGAAGATCACTCTCAACAGCCAGGTTTAATCCAATTGAGGGTACCCTCTTTACAGAGGCTGAGTGAGCCCATGAGGATCTCCAAATACTTCCGAGTCGGTTCATGGCTGTTAAAGAAATGGTTTATCTGCCACTGGTTGTCTCTAACTTGGGACTTTGGCGGAAATCCAGCACTCCACATACTGAGGTATCTCGCTCCTCTCATGAAATAAAAAATTGTATTTATTTCTGAAGAAAATGCTAAATAATTAGGTTCGTTGACTTCAAATCCCGTTTCTAGTTTTTTTTTAAACTTCAGTTTTTATTTTAGTCACCTGAATTAAGTAATGGCTCATTTATATTGAAATAGTTTGCATCAATTATATTTAATACCACCATTAACTTATTTTTTCCTTTTGGCTGATCACATATGCTATTTATCTAATTAAACACACAAACATATATATGTTGAATAGAAGTATTTTTAAAATCGGAGTTTAAACGATTCCATCCACTTCTAAGATGGTTAAGACTTTCTAAAGCATAGAATCCGTTGGCAATAATTACAATATTTACACGTAAAAGCATTCACAGACATCATGTGTTTATCAAATCAAAGATTTAAAATAGATAAAATACTTAAATAAGATAAAATTGTCTTACATTACTTACTTCTGTTTTAATATTTTTCCTGATGGCTGAATCTTGTCCTCATTCACTGGTATAAATACTATTTATTACTCTCGCTTTTAATTTTACGAGCTTCTCAAAGTTATATCTATGGACTGCTCCAAGGGGCCACAGTAATCTACAATGCGAGAGAATAAGAAAGAACAAGAAAGCCCAAAAACGCATGGGACGGTGAAATCAGGAATTGTTTTTATTGCATATAATGTATCGATATTGCTTTAGCTACTGAATTTTTCTCACTTGTTCAGAAATATCGCCTTATAAATTTACATTTAAAGAATTTTAAAAATATTTTCTCTTACTCATTGCTAAGTAGTTTTGTTTTGAAATTTCTAATTTCATTTTTTTTTAAACAAATTTTAATCTAAAGTTAATATTTTAAAATTAAAAATAGCTGAATGTAAGCAGTAATAGGCATTGTTATCGTTAAGCTTAAATCAATTGGCATTGTTACTGTATTTTCTATGGCTCGACTTAAATAAGACAATAGGCTACTTGTGAAGTTGAAATTTTTAAGATGCTTTAGGAGATCTTGTTCTCTTCAGCCTTATTTTATGGCTTTAATTATGGAATAATAAAAATATTTGATTGTTAATTATATGAATGAATGAAAGGACTAATTCCACCGAAATACTACCACTTAATAAAATAAAAATGTGCTCATCTTATATAAGTATTAAAAAATTGGAGCCTACTTTACGGAACATTCACCTGATCCTAATAATGCAGACAACAATGGAATGAAAAACGATAATGTTGTAAAATTTTAAAAATTAAAAGCTTACTGTTGATTGATAATAGTTGACCTTGATTATATATGTGGAAGGAAATGTAGCCCTTTATAAGTATAAAAAAATCGGCTAATATATGAAATGACAAGTGGTTCGTTAATCTTAATTATACAGTATTCAGCCCAGAAGTGAAACAGTTTTTATATCTCGGCCATAAATATTGTATCAATTATGAACCAAATCAATTACCTGTAACATCTATCATTAGTGATATTAAATATATAATACAAAATAATATGGTAGAAACTCATCGTGATGAAATAAGAGGCAAATGTGTTAATATAATTAGAAATTACAGAAATAATAAACCTAATAATAATAACAAGAAAGATTTTAACTCAAAAAACTTGCAAAAAAAAACCAAACAATTTAAAAAACCCAACCTAATATAATTATCACAAAAAACAAACCAAACTGTCGTCCAATCAACAAAGACAAATACATAAATAAAGCTCAGTTATTACTAAATGATGCCCAAACTTATACAAAAGTCAGTTCCAATCCTACACATAAATTGATGACAGATACCAACTTAACTCTAGGATTATCAAAGAAGAATAATTACTTTGATATAAAACAGACAAAAAACTCATTACTAATTCCCCGACTTCCCCTAAATTATATTCAGTAATAAAACAATCATAAACACGGAAACCCAGTCAGACCCATTGTATCATTCATAAATTCACCGACGAATTTGCTTTCAAAATACTTAGCCAATTTGTTAAATCACTTACCTACAAATAAATATAATCTTAAAGATACATTTGAAATTCATAAAAAAATCACAAATATTAAAATTCCTAAAGGTTATAAATTAATTGCATTAGATGCATTATCTTTATTTACTAAGATATGCAATTCCAAAATAAAAACTTTAATAGAGAAAAATTGGAATAAATTAAAAACACATACAAAAATCCCCCCAAAAATATTTCTAAAATTACTGGTCCGATCTACAGAGAGAGGATATTTTCAATTCAATGAAAACTTTATATCCAAAAATTCGGCTGCCCTAAATGATCTCCTATTTTACCTATCTTGGCTGATATTTATTTAGAAGAACTGTTAAATACAGTCGTACCAAAAATACCATTTAATATACCGTTTGTATTTAAATATGTAGGGGAGTGGAGTGGCTCAGTGGTAGAGCACTGAGTTGCCATGCCGGAATCCCGCTGCAGGCCATGATTTTTATATAGTATGTTTGCAGCGGGATATGGACCATATGGGATCTAGGACCCTCCTGGGGCCCACCCAGCCTCTATAAAATGTTATAAAACAGTACAGTCTCTACCATGTACTGTACCCCAGACCCTTCATGGGTTGTAGTGGTACAGGTTTTTTTTTATTTTATTTAAATATGTGGATGATATACAAACCGAAAAAATTTAAAAAGAAATAATTTTTAATAAGTTTAATAAATATTCCTCTCGGTTAAACTTTACTATTGAACTCGAAATTGATAATAAAATACCATTTTTAGACATTCTCTTAGTAAAAACTAAATGGTGGCAAAAACCTGTTCATTCTGGTCGATACATACATTACACAACCCAATGCCCCAAAATATATAATATAAATACGGCAGAAAACCTAATAAATCGCGTGAGAAAATTATCATCCCCAAGAATTAACCAAAAACAGCCGAAAACAACGTAGTGGACCTCTTATTAAAGAAGGCACAGCCTCCTTCGTAATTTATTAAAAACAACAAAACCATTTTCTAACCAAATCAACCTAAATGAAACCAATCCTAAAAAATACTACTCAATACCCTATATACCAACACTTTCCAAAATCCTTGCAAAAACACTCACCGGTAATAAAAGTAACATTGACTCCGAAATTACTATCATAAACACAGCCACAGTGTCAAGACTATTTACAAAAACCAAATATTCGGATAAATTAGAGCTCAAAATCAAAAAAAAAAAAAATCAAATGTCGTGTACGAAATACAATGTGAAGATAAATGCGGTAAATTCGTAAATTCGTCACCAAAAGAAATTTAAAAACTCACTGGAATTCAAGAACGAGTACATATCTATATATATATATATATATATATATATATATATATATATATATATATATATATATATATATATATTTATGACACACACGAGTAAATTATACTACCAAACATTTCAGCCAATTCAAACATTTATATATATGTATATATATAAATTTTATTGGGATAATTAATGTGTTAAATCACCTAATTCCTAGTCAGTTATTGCCTTGATGTTCATGGCAGTTTCTAATGGTTTATGATCTGAGTAGGCTATAAATTCTCTGCACCACTCTACACTGGAACGTTCCTAGAAAGGTGCTCTTGGACCGTTATTGAACCTTTACCGCTTCTCTAGACGGTCTAAGGTTTGTCTCGTCTAAAGCCAGGCCTAATAATACAGACATCAATAGAATAAAAACCGAAAATAGTGTAAAATTTAAAGATAAATGGTTAATAGAAATCCCTAGTGAGTTAGTCGAACAACTAATTAGACAAATACATAAAGGCTATTGTCATACATAAAAAAAATTTATTTGCGAAAATTATTTGATCAAAAACCTTGGAAAATATTTGTTAAATCATGCCCCGTGTTGGGGCGAGCGCCATTATAAATTTAAATGGCCAACGACCATTCTTCAATTGCTAATTATTTGAGAAAATGAGCAAATAAAAGAAATTATAACAAGTGAAAAATAATTTAAAAAACTCGAAATTAATGATAACTTGAGGTAAAAAAAATTAAATTTAATTGAACGAGATAAATTACAATACAATAAAAAATACAAATTATAATTAACTGTTATTATTATAAACTGAGGACGTTTTGTTATGATCTGGAGAAAAAAATTAATGAGGCTTCATAAAGCTTAATTAATGCCTTTTTAAAGCTCCAGATTGTGCTGATTTATAATCACAGTGAGGAGATTGATGAGGCTTCTCGCCTGTATGAGATGCTACTATATGCCTTTTCATATTTTCAGAGTGTACTGATTTATTATTTTTCTTCATCAGATCTTGATCAGACATTGGATTCAGTAAATTCAGAGTTGATGGTTAAATTCTTTGAAATGAAGGAACAATTTGGTGGTCAACCAAAATATTTTGTCGGTAGTTGTTAGATTTTTCGTCAGGTTTGTTAATTTTTTAATTTTCCAATTTCTGCTTTTTAGTTGATTAGTTAATTTATTAAAGATGGTTTTATCCGTTGGGTATCGTGTTCTATGCAATTCGATATTTCTATGTGTTTTTCGCTTAATAAGATACAAACATGCTGTGGCAAGAGAGTCTGTTAGAAATTATTAATTTTATGATTTAAGGTATTATCATGTAAAATGCTCTTTATTGATGTAATAAGATTTTCTATGACAGTATCCATATCCTGATCTGCCTTGAGTGAAATTATCAAGTCTTATATTTTTTCCCAGTTTATCACTTACCCACTATTGGGCAATCCAGTCCTTGCAGGACCAGAGCCTCTGCCACCATTCTTCTCCATTCCTCTCGACATCTTCAGCATACGCCACGTGCTGTGAGAGTATTGTATGCGTACTGTATTTCGGGCATTTGCCTGATTGAGAATAGGTTTTGTAGTTGATCGCACCAAATGGAATTCGTCTTTTTCCTCTCAAGTCCTTATTAATTTAGCATTTATTTAAATTACTTTTACTTCCTAGGGATTTCTATTAACCATTTATCTATTATTTTTACTATTTTTTCGTAGAGAAGACTTCAATTTTTTTTTATAACAGAAAATTGCTTAGAATGAGGCTCACGAGGCTACTTATACCAGTCAGTAATATATAATCCATCTTTGTATCCTTGGCGGAGGGTTTTTACATGAAAGAAGGTGACATGGATGGAATACACCTCTTGTACTTTTGTCCTCACGGTACTCTTGTTAACAAAGGCTCAACCTTGGTCCACTTTCGCTTTCCTTTTCTACCTGTTTTTGGTTCACCGTCCATCTTCCTCAGACCTTTTTTCCGACCTTGCTTCCTTCCTGGCTGACCCGAAAGACGTTGTCCTGTTCAAGGACTTGAATCCGAAAATTTTAATTTTAAAAAAATCAAACCATATTAGACGGGTGTCTCAGATACGTGGTATTGGCTTGCCTCACTAGTTGGTTGCGGATCCGCTGCGAAACTAATCCCCGCTGCAGAGCCAAAAATCGCTGGACTAAGGTCTTGATGATCGGAATGGGAGACTTCATGCAATGAGGCGAGGAACGGCCCAGTCTAAGCAGTGTTCATAATTTTTAATGACAATAAACGCGATAAACGCCACTATCTTTCAGATATGCAGTGAAAATGTTCATTTAATTTTCTTTGATCGTTGCCGGTTTTAATATTTCTCTCTTCTTTTGATCCAAATATAATTTGACATAGCTTGTGGTTTTTAAAATGTAATTTGTATTTTTTTCCGAGTTCCTTGAGAATAAACTTGTATTCCCCTCTTCTTTCGACCCAATCCTACCACAGTCTTACCGAAAATTCCTACAATAAACAGTTAGATATAGAAAGTGTTTTGTATCTTACGAATATGGAAGTTGATTCAAATTATTTTTTCAATATTTTATTTTTAATTACTTAATGTGTTATTTGTAATTCATTAATAATTTAAACAAACTTATAGATTGATTTTGCACTTGCATATTAAAGGTCTGAGGAAGATGGACGGTGAACAAGAAGCAGGTAGAAGAGGAAAGTGAAAGTGGACCAAGAGAGCCATTGTTTACAAGCGAGTCGTGAGGACAAAAATACAAGAGATGTATTCCATCCATGTCACCTTCTTGCATGTAAAAACCCTCCAGCTATTATACAAAGATGGATTATATATCTACAAGAGCTGGTCCTATCTTTTATGCATGTGTCAAGTAAAGAAAACCAAGTTGCTGACTCTATAAGTAGCCACTTGGGCCTCATACTGAGCAATTTCCTGATCTAAAAAAAATTGAAACCTTCTATAAGCAACATCCACCTGATCCTAATAATGCTGACAACAATGAAATAAAAACCGATAATGTTTTAAAAATAAAAAATAAATGGTTAATAGAAAGAAATACCTAGTGAGTTAGTCGGACAATTTAAATAAACACTAAATTATTAAGATCTAGAGAGGAAAAAAAGTTTAATTTAATTGAACGAGAGAAATAAATATACAATAAAAAAATACAAATGATAAGACTCTCTTACTAGACCAGCGGCCAGGTGTTTGAAGGTAGCAATAAATTGAAGAAAGCTGCATTTTTTGTTGTAAGTTGAAGTGCATGTCGGAGTAGTCGAAATCCATTTTTGTAAGTGAAAAAACGGATAGGAAACAAAAAACTTTTGTTGGCCGAAAAACCTCGAAATTTTCGGAGTTATTTCAGTTTTTAGCCTGTATCTCCTGATCGGTACATTTTAGAAAAAAATAAATGTAAGTAACCATTTTTAATGTAGACTAAGTTTACCCTTTTCAAATTTGGTCTTGTTTTCCAAAAATTTTTGGTCGATATTTTAAGTTTTGGCCGACTTTCGAGAGGAACACCGACCAAAGGAGTGATTATACGATGAAATTACAGGTTGTAAATTTAATTAGCGAAAGTACATTTTAAAAACGACAAGCTTTGTCAAATTATATTTGGATCGAAATAAGAGAGAAATATTAAAACCTGCAAGGATCAAAGAAAATTAAAGGAACATTTCCACTGCATATCCAGACTGGTTATTTTAATTATATTATATTTAACATATCTAAATTATTTTAATTATATAAATAATAATTACGATCTATAATTACAATAATAATTAATAAGATGTATAATTGAAATTTATCATGAAAATCAAAATGTTGAACACTGTTCAGACTGGAACGTTTCTCGCCTCGTTGCATGAAGTCTCCCATTCCGAGCGACAAGAGCTTAGACCAGCGATGTTTGGCTCTGCAACGGGGATTAGTTTCGCAACAGTTCCGCAACCGCCTAGCGAGACAAGCCTAGACAACGTCGGGGAGAACACCGATCGGCAACGGTTTGATTTTGGTTAGCAACTTATTCTAAATGATTATGAAAATTTCTGTTATGTTAAAAAGGCCTGAGGAAGATGGACAATAAATAAGAAGCAGGTAGAAAAGGAAAGCGAAAGTGGACCAAGGCTGAGCCTTTGTTTACAAGCGTGCCGTGAGGACAAAAGGACAAGAGTTGTATTCCATCCATGTCACCTTCTTGGATGTAATAACCCTCCACCAAGGATACGAAGATGGATCATTTATCTCCAAGGGCTAAATCTTTTAACAGAAGGGGCAAGTAAAAGAACAAAAATGTAAAACATCTAGTGAAGGCGGAAGAAGGGGGGGGTGAGAAAATGGTGGGGCACCAAGAAGGGGTGGTGGGGAGCAAGAAGTCAGGGGGCGGCTATTACGGTTCTGGAGGTGGAAGAACAAGGAAGCAGAAGAAGAAGAGGATTAAGAAAATGGCAGGAAGCATTATTAAGCGGAGAACAAAGCCAGCGTTTCGCTTAAATCACAAAGGTACTGTAAGCTTTGATTATTTGTTAAAAGATTTGTTCAGAAAAGTGTGTATAGCTTTTTTTTTTATGGGATATATATCATTATTAGAGTATTTCTCCGGTGTATTTAATATTGTAATTAATAATTGATTCCATAATGATAAACAAAAATTTATAGAGGAATGGAAAAGTTTAAACAGTTACGACTCCTTCGCAAGTGATTTGATTATTTCTTAGTGATAACAATCATAATTTATTATATGCACATAATAATAATCATAATTATTAAATATATAAGTATCAAAACTCTCTCCACTTCTCGGAAAGTATTGTACATTTAATTGTTCTCTTGATCCCTCCTTGAAAAAAAATTTAAACATTATATTTTGCAAGTCGATCAAAGCTTATTGGAGGGGTGAAAAAATCATGGCCAAATTTACCGATATTGTTTTCATGTTGTGTCAAGCGGAGGTTTCAGCTCTTTTCAAGTACAGTCACTTCCACAGATAGTCCTTAATTATATGTATATTATTTTCCCCGAAATCCCTTTATGAATATCATTTGATAGGTGATGTATTTACAATAAATATGATGACATTGGGGCTCATCAATTATTTGGTAAAATAAAAATTTGTAATCAAAAATTGAATAAGTTGGGATGATAGATATGGATTTATTTTTTTGGTTTTACTTTCAATAGACAGAAATATATACATTATAATAATTGTACAACAAAGGGAGTTGGAGTGATGAGAACAGTTATACAACTTGAACAATGATGGCTGGTCTGCCACTAGGCCGACGGTTACTGCTCTAATTAAATATAAAATAAAATACTTGAAACTTTTTGCTTAATTTATATTTTGTATTTAGTCTCCTTATTAACTATTGTGTTCATTTTTTTTTTGGTTGTTGATTGATTCTAAAGAACTTATCAAGATTTCATTTTCTCTTTCATAATTAAAATAAAATTCAATGCACAACATACATTTATTAACTCCTAAAATTTATTTTAAATTCATTTTGTCTGCAGTAGTATATATACCATAAAAAGTACTTTTCCATCAAATATATTTTGTTTTATTTAAAAAATAAAACAAAATTTAAACCAACTTGTATTAACATAAATAAGCCTTCTTTATAATTATTTTTCTTTCCTGTAAGTTGTTATGGAAAAAAATAATGAATTTCCTCCCTTCAGTTTATAATTTGTATTATGTTATCTGAATACATTAATGTTCATATTTTTGTTTTAATGTTCTAAAGGCTTTTTTTAATATTATTATTAAAATTTTGCTTAATGTATGTTTTATTTTTCCTTAGGCCTTGTTCTTATGGACAATTCCATAACCAAAACAATCATAAACAAAAATGTTTACCCAGCTGCTGATGGGAAAACCAAAGAAAACGGAAAAGCCAAAGTGTCCAAGTGTAAATTTTGGCCAAATTGTTCTGCAGAAGACAACTGTAGGTTTCATCACCCTAAGGAGTATTGTAGGTAAGTTATCATAATTTTGTTATGTTGTGTTATAAATCGTTATGCAATATGTAATGTCAGGGTTAAAATCCAGTTGTAGTAGGCAAATTTTTTTTTCTTGTTTATTGCCCCCTTTCAGACTGTTACCATGCATACTTTCCTCAAAGATAAATTTTTTAAACTGATAATAGCTATCGATGGACCATAAGTGATCTACAAGACCCCCTCGGCACACTCAGCCTTTATAAATTTGGTATCCTCAATTAAGGAAAACTTGGCGGATGAGCAAGATCTTGTCCAAAGCACCTTCCTTTACAATCTATTGTCCTAAAAACAATACAGACTCTACCATGTTCTGAACTCCATATTTCTTTATGCAATATAGGTTCCTACATAACTTTTTTTACTGTTATTATTAGTGTTGTTGGATATTCTTACAGTTCTTCAGTCATAAAATCGTTCTTTTTAATCAAAGTTCAATTTGAAGCCGAGTAGCAGAGTGGATATTACTTAACTAGATGTATTTTTTAAAAATAAATTTAAGGAATTGCTTGTTCTAATTGTATATCTATCAATTACTGCCAATTTGTTTGTTTCGAATAGACATCAATTATTATTATTATTCGCAACTATATTTAAATAAATAAGTATCCCTTATGAAATATAGTTTTTCAATTATTCAGTACTATTAAGTAGCAATATTATTAATGTTAACTTAAATTATATAGTATAGTTTATATATATTCATATAAAGTATGCAATTTCTTTTTCAGAAACCTTCCTAATTGTAAATTTGGTCAGCAATGTTTAAACTACCATCCTCCTTGCAAGTTTGCGGATAAGTGTCTGAACTTGACCTGTCCATACACTCACAATCATATTGCAGTAACGCCCTCTATTGCCAAAGGTGACTATCTAAAATTATTTTAAATATGCAATGTTTATTTTTTTTAATTATTAAATTAAATATATATATATATATATATATATATATATATATATATATATATATAAATATATATATAGCATTAGATGTATGCGTTACTTATGTAATGTTATAATAACAATCTACTTATTTCAATTTTCATGATTTCTTGAAGTTTTGACAAATCTGACCATTGTTGACAAGTAATTGCTAATATTCGGGAATTCATTTGTAGAATAAGACCTATTCGATTCGATAATGCTATTAGTGATGAATAAAATGATTATAATTGTTTCTTTTAAGAAAAGCTTTTGAATTTTTACACATTGCCGTTGGATGTTTTTTTGCAGGAGTTGATAATTTATTGACTAGTGTGTACATACATTTTTTTATTGAGTTTAAAATGGAGTCTTCATCATTCTTGTAAAAAATAAAGACACTTTGATCTTACCAAAAATATACAAACCAATTGTTTTGTGTACGTTTTTACTTTGTAATGCTATGTACGAGAAAGGGCAACATCAAACATTTGATTACTATAAAAAATAATTTTTATCTAACTAATCTATTAAAAAACGCATAACTATGTGACCTGTACTCTACTCACAGTTTGGGAAAAAAGTATTTTTACCTCTCAAGTTATGTTTTAAATTAATTACGAGATACTTTTTCAAATAACTTGCAAATTTGTTAGTTTTTTAATTAAGTATTCACAAGGGCTTTCTTAATAAGAATTGAATGTTATTCAGATTTTTGTTAACCTCAAAATATTGCCTCTGTTTATTGATATCAACCACCTTATGATTTCACTATGATTATATTGGTATAATTTTGTCGAGGCTGGTATATACTATAAACATTGATAGTAGCCCTATAAAACACTTGTTTATAAGTATACTATAAAAACTATTACTTTTTCATTAGATGTGACATATTATCCCATATCTGATTGTCTCGCACATAAGAAGATTCATAGGGTTAGTATTTAAACATAAGACTAATCCCAACAATGGGATATAACAATGGATTCAGTTAATCTCCTAATGGACCGGGATATGCATTGACGTTAGAGTGTAATGTCTATTTGATTCAAGTGCAATGTGTAACGTTACCGCATTAAAACTTAATATTAGTTGATCAGAAAGGTAAACATATCCTTGCTACTTTTGGTAGGAACTTGTACATTAATGAATCTATTAGCTGAGTTCAGAAACTTGACCCATATTTGAAGTGGGTAAAACATAATTAACTAAATTAAATAATTTTATTATATATTATATTTTATCTAAGATTAATTTAATGTTGTAACCAACTTTATTGTTTATTTTCAGCAAAAGTGTGGACAAAAGCTCCTTTAGCTGCAACAAAACGTCAAATTTGCATTTATCACCCCAACTGCAAGAAACCACTCTGCCCTTATCAGCATAGCTATTCGGCAACCCCTGGCGTTGTAAGTTTTAACTTTTCTCTTTATTAAAGATTTTGTAACATTTTTATTTTAGTTGTGCTGTTTTTTCCTATTATCTATTGTAAAGGCCATGTTGCATGATGATAGTTTCTCACATTGCCATGATAGTTGCTCAAGCATGGAAGAAATCGTTTATGTTTGATTAAACAGTAAAAGTAAGTTTTTGTGGAAATTAAATAGCAGATGAGGTACATAATATTTTCATTATAATTTCATCTACTAAAAAAATTGTAAAACACATATAGTGTCTATAGTCAACAGACGTGTATATCCACTCATATTCCGTACTGAATGATTTAACGGTGCACAATCTATAGCACTTAAAGAGTTAGATGGATGATTGGAGCTGTAAAAGTTAGCAATCAATTTAGACTCAGACAAAATATGGAGCTGTATAAAATGTATCACATCTGGATACAGTGATATACAAACATTGTTAGGATGGTCCGGACGTGTGGCCAGAATGGAGGTCCACGACTTAGATTGGCAGACGAGGTTATTGAATGGATTCAGAGCTTGGAGAACCTTGGCACAGGGCAGAGATGAGTGGAGGCGACGCCTTGATGCCGTTCTAGAACCTGTGCTGTGTTGATTGAAAAAAATTGTCATAATTTTTTATAGCTTAAAGTGGCTTGAATATGGAAAAAAACTTTGTTTCCTTATTTTCCAGTATTTGCATGGAATGTGGTATATAATGTTTTGAATATTGATGTTATCTATGTTATATTTAAAATGATTATTTTTTCAGATTAGCAAGTTCCGCATTGATCGCACGAAAGGTACCTCCGAATTCACTGAACTTGCCAAAAATCCTTATAGTTGGATGAAGAAAAATGCAAAATGACACCTGTGGACTTTTTATAATAGTAAAGAAATTGTACATAGTCAAATAGAGTTAGATTTTTAACATTCCTCTGCTTTATGTGTTAAACTTTTTTCTTATTTTGTTGTTTTTTTCCTCTACGAATCAAATATTTGGTTTTCTTTATGTATAGTTTTAAATAATTTCTTTCAGTTAATTTTTTATCTTTAGGTTATGAAATTAAAATTTTGAATCAATAATGTTTCATATATGTAAATATTTAATGTAACTATTTAATGTTTCATATTTGTAAATATTTAATGTAAATACGTGATTTAATGTAAATATGTATTCATAGAATAAAAAATATTGGATACGCAGTTTTTTTTTTATGTATGTTATCCCTAATTTTTTCTGTATGATACTCTTTTATCCTACAACATATATATGTTCATATAATTATATAACTTTAATTTTAAATTGTTGCGGTAAAAGCTTGTTAACTATTTTTATTTTCAAAATTTGCTAATAAAATATTATAATTTCAATTTTAACATATATTTGTCCAAATGAAAAAAATTCTTCATTTGTTTATTAAATGCCGGGGTTTTGTGGAAAAAATTAACTGACAAATAAATGTTAGTTTTCAAGTTTAAGAAATAGAATAAGAAAATAATTTTCTAATTTTGTTAATGAAAAGTTGTTGTTTTCAATACTAATTTTAACTTTCTAAAGAAGTCTTCAAAAATGAACAAAATTTGTAAGCCGAAGACATTGGTTGATTGAATGAAGAAGTTAATCTTATTTAACTGGATATTTTATTCCTTAAATTTAATCTTATTCCTTAATATGAAAAATTATTACTTGGGTATCATAATACATATTACTAACTAATGAAGGCCATTGGTTACAAGTATATGTAAATGTATACATATATAGTACATGACTGGGATCATACTATTACCAAACCAACGATTATAGAAGATCACTCTCAACAGCCAGGTTTAACCCAATTGAGGGTACCCTCTTTACAGAGGCTGAGTGAGCCCATGAGGACCTCCAAACACTTCCGAGTCGGTTCATGGCTGTTAAAGAAATGGTTTATCTGCCACTGGTTGTCTCTAACTTGGGACTTTGGCGGAAATCCAGCACTCCACATACTGAGGTATCTCGCTCCACTCATGAAATAAAGAATTGTATTTATTTCTGAAGAAAATGCTAAATAATTAGGTTCGTTTTCGTTGACTTCAAATCCCGTTTCTAGTATTTTTTTAAACTTCAGTTTTTATTTTAGTCACCTGAATTATGTAATGGCTCATTTATATTGAAATAGTTTGCATCAATTATATTTAAAACCACCTTCAACTTATTTTTTCCTTTTTGCTGATCACATATGCTATTTATTTACATAAACATACAAACTGATTTAAGTTAAATAGAACTATTTTTGAAATCGGAGTTTAAACGATTCCATCCACTTCTAGGAGGGTTAAGACTTTCTAAAGCATAGAATCCGTTGGCAATAATTACAATATTTACACGTAAAAGCATTCACAAGCATCATGTGTTAATCTAATTCAAAAATTTAAAATAGAGAAAATACTTAAATAAGATAAAATTGACTTACATTACTTATTTCTGTTTTATTATTTTTCCTGATGGCTGAATCTTTTCCTCATTCACTGGTATAAATGCTATTTATTAATCATGCTTTTAATTTTACGAGCTTCTCAAAGTTATATCTATGGACTGCTCCAAGGGACCACAATAATCTACAATGTGAGAGAATAAGAAAGAACACGAAAGCCCATAAACACATGGGACGGTGAAATCAGGAATTGTTTTTTATTGCATATAATGAATCGATATTGCTTTAGCTACTGAATTTTTTCTCACTTGTTCAGAAATATCGCCTTATAAATTTACATTTAAAGAATTTTTAAAATATTTTCTCTTACTCATTGCTAAGTAGTTTTGTTTTGAAATTTCTAATTTAATTTTTTTTAAACAAATTTTAATCTAAAGTTTATATTTTAAAATTAAAAATAGCCGAACACATTAAGAAATAGGCATTGTTATCGATAAGCTTAAATCAATTGGCATTGTTACTGTATTTTCTATGGCTCGATTTAAATAAGATGATAGGCTACTTGTGAAGTTGAAATTTTTAAGCTGCTTTAGATCTTGTTCTCTTCAGCCTTATTTTATGGCTTTAATTATGAAATAATAAAAATATTTGATTGTTAATTATATGAATGAATGATATGACTAATTCCACCGAAATACTGTCTTTTAATAAAATAAAAATGTGTTCATCTTATATAAGTATTAAAAAATTGGAGCTTACTTTACGGAACATTCACCTGATCCTAATAATGCAGGCAACACTGGAACAAAAATTGATAATGTAAATTTTTTAAAATTAAAAGTTTACTGTTGATTAATAATAGTTGACCTTGATTATATATATGGAAGGAAATGGTCCGTGTGGAAGAAAATATATTTCTCTTAGATATTGCAGGTCTTCTTCAGGGCTAAATATGCAAAATCGGACAATTGAAAATTACTAAATTGTTAAAAATTACTAAATATGTTAAATATTAAATTTAATATGTATAAGCATCAAGAGGATTAATAACAAAGTGACAGGAAGGTAGTAATAAAGAATAATATAAGTAATAAAAAAGATAGTGTTAAAAATTATTACTTGATTTATTACTTAGTGTATTGTTTATTATCTTTTATTATTACCTTCCTCGTCACTTTGTTATTAATACTCTACAGTGATGATCTCCACGCGGGCCATTTTCTTCCACATATATAATCAAGGTCAACTGTTATCAATCAACATTAAATTTTTAATTTAAAAAAAATACTACATCATCGGTTTTTATTCTATTGTTGTCTGCACTATTAGGATCAGATGGATGTTCCGTACTGTAGGGTTCAATATTTTCAATTGACTAATTATAGAGTCAGCAATTTGGTATTCTTTACCTGACAGCTGCTTAAAGGATAGGTCCAGCCCTTGTAGATATATAATCCATCTGTCACGGAAAGACAAAGGTTCCGGGTTCGAATCCCGGCCGAGGACCTATCTTTTCTCTTTAAAAATAAAAAAATGGACCAATAATTATAAAAAATTATAAATAGTAATATGACATATGTCAATAAGATCCCAAAATTAAATTAATGTTCAAAGAACTTCGTTCTAGTGTATTCATCGCAAAAATTGCGAGAACACGAGGACATGGGATCGGATAAGAGAAAAGATTTGTCCTCTGCCGGCAAGCGGCCTTGGTGGCTCAAATGGTAGAGCGCTGTCACGGAAAGACAAAGGTTTGGGTTCGAATCCTGGCCGAGGGCATATCTTTTCTCTTTGTAAATAATTATAACCCATCTTGTATCCTTGGTAGAGGGTTTTTACATGCAAGAAGGTGACAGGGGTGGAATACATCTCTGGTCCTTTTCTTCTCACGGCTCGCTTGTAAACAATGGCCCTCATGTTTACTTTCACTTTCCTCTTCTACTTGCTCCTTGTTCAGGGACCATGCTCCTGAGACCTTTGGCGAGACAAACTTTAGGTCCTCTAGGAACGGGGTCTAAAGGATTCAACAGAGCCCTCTATAAGTTTGAAAAAAAAACATTCTAAATATTGAAATAAAAAGTGCAATATTTAAAATAGACAAACTAAACAAAGACATTGAAAACTGCAAAACCGAATTAAGTAAAATAATACTACAAAATATCTACGAAAATTTTTATAATACAATCAATAATTCCTGTGAAAAAACATTCAAACAAATAAAAGAAGATCAAATAAAAAATATTTCAAAAGTAAGTATAAAAAAATCGGCCAATATATGAAATGACGAGTGGTTCGTTAATCTTACTTGTACAGTATTTAGACCAGACGTGAAACAGTCTTTATATCTCGGCCATTAATATATATATATATATATATATATATATATATATATATATATATATATATATATAAGAGAGAGTGGCGTTAGTTACTGACCTAATAACTCAAGAACGCCTGGACCGATTTCGAAGATTCGAACCATTTAGGACTGGTCTCGATCCAAAAAAGAGGAATACCCAAGAAAAATTGAAATCGGTCCAGGCGTTCTTGAGTTATACTCGTAGTTATTTTTATTTTTTTTGAGTTTGCCCTAAGAAGAGAAGGCTTAGTTACCAGGTGAGGATGAGTCATCCAAACTCCCACTGTATTCTTTTCGTTGCCCTTTGCTCCCTGGTCTTTCATCTTCTCTAACAAGGTGAAAAGGGTGACAAAGGTTTGTAATAAAAATAAAACGATATTTTTAGTGCGAGCCCCATGAAATTTTAGATTTATCTTCTACATTGATAATAAAGAACATTAAAAATAAAGAAATATGAGCTTTTATTTTCGGAAAATCGACCCCTAAAAGAGTAAAATACGATAAATTGTAACATGTTAAGTTAATAAGTAAGCAGGTTTCAAATTTTAACATAATAATAATTGTATTCATGATTATCAAAATCAACCCCTAAATATTACAGTTTTGGATATTATATTGGATATCAAAACAGAACTTATTGACAGTTCAGTAATTATGCCATTTAATATGTAATAGGAAAGGTTATTAAAATCTATCAAAAAACAAAAACCAATACTTTTGGTAGGCTGGCTGAATTCACAAATGCTTCAAGTCATTGTTTATAACATGTAATATTTGTTATTCATTTATAGAATTCAAAATTCACTCTCCGTTTAAACTCAACATAAATTTCTATTTAAATCAATGCGGACGAAGTCGCAGGCAAAAGCTAGAACAGTCCATTCATAACTATTTAACAATTTTATTATTCTAATATTTCACTTAAACAATTAAACCGTTTTTGAGATGCCATTAGAATTACATATTTATGTTATATTTAAGACGTTAGGGTACTGGAATAATTAAACATGAGAGAAGTAAAGTAAATTTAATTCATTGAGTAAAGGTAATAATAAAAACTTCTGTCAACTCTTTTCTAATTTATTAATAAATTATTTTAAAAATGCCTCTATTTTTATTATTTCTTTTAATAGTCATATTGAACTTTTATTTCTACAACATAATTTAGCCATAAATGCAACTTCTGGTCACGAAAGATATAAATTTTTAAAACGGCCGTTATTCAAAACCATATCTACAATTACAAAAAATGAAATAAACAAAAAAAAAAGCATTCCTTAATAGAAATTATTAAAATTATAACGAAACTAGAAAAGCCAATTGAATAATAAATAAAACATTAAAATTTATTGAAGGAATAAATAATTCAGAATTATACCAGAATAACAAACCTATCAGGTAGTCTTGGGAAGATTTATTGGGATCTGAAAACTTTGAACTGAAAAGGTCAGTTCCAACTCGACAATTGGAAGGTTTAGGAAGGTACAACACTAAATTTCCCACGTTTAGGTAGTAAACCCTAAGTACGGAACTACCTGAAGATAGTAAGGTAACTACCTGAAGATAGTAAGGTAACTACCTGAAGATAGTAAGGTAACTACCTGTTTCAAAACTAAGAAAAAGAAATCTATGACAAAATACTGTAATAAATAATACTGTAATAAGATTCCTTACTTAAATTTACTTTTCTTGGAGTTCACTTATCTCAAAACCTTATGGTAAAATGTAAACATAATAATTTTATGTTAAATCAATAATAATAATAAATCATAATTTTATTCATGATTTTGCAAAATAAACCCCTAGATATTACAGTTTTTGATATTATATGGTGGATTTCAATAGAAAACTTATCAATAGTTCCGTAATTATGCCATATAATATTTAATAGGACAGTTTATTAAAATCTATCGACAAAGGGATAAGCATTGGTAGGCTGGCTCAATTCACAAATAATTCAAGTCAATGTTTATAATATGGAGTTCATTTATGGAATTCAAAATTCACTCTCCGTTTAAAATCAACATACATTTCTATTTAAAATCAACACGGGCAAAAGCTAGTATTGTATAAATTATGAACCAAATCAATTACTCGTAACATCATTCATTGGTGATATATTTAATATATAATACAAAATAATGTGGTAGAAACCGATTGTGATGAAATAAGAGGCAAATGTGTTAATATAATTAGAAATTACAGAAATAATAAACCTAATAATAATAACAAGAAAGATTTTAACTCAAAAAATTGCACGAAAAAACCGAACAATTTAAAAAACCCCTCCTAATATAATAATCACAAAAACAAACCAAACTGTCGTCCAATCAACAAAGACAAATACATAAATAAAGCTCAGTTATTACTAAATGATGCCCAAACTTATACAAAAGTCAGTTCCAATCCTACACATAAATTGAGGACAGATACCAACTTAACTCTACGATTATCAAAGAAGAATAATTACTTTGATATAAAACAGACAAAAAACTCATTATTCCCCGCCTTCCCCTAAATTATATTCAGTAATAAAAAATCATAAACACGGAAACCCAGTCAGACCCATTGTATCATTCATAAATTCACCGACGAATGAACTTTCAAAATTCTTAGCCAATTTGTTAAATCACTTATCTACAAATAAATATAATCTTAAAGATTCATTCGAATTTCATCAAAAGGTCACAAATATTAAAATTCCTAAAGGTTATAAATTAATTTCATTAGATGCATTATCTTTATTTACTAAAATATGTATTTCCAAAATAAAAACTTTACTAGAGAAAAATTGGAATAAATTAAAAACGCTTACAAATTTCCCCCCAAAAATATTTCTAAAGTTACTGACCCCTGGTACAGGTATGGACCATATGGGATCTAGGACCCTCCTGGGGCCCACCCAGCCTCTATAAAATATTATAAAAATAGGGTACCCAAAATAAGGGGGAAATCCGGCAGTTGAGCATGACCTTAGGACAAGTCATCTCCTTGCAGAACAGTTGTCCTTGAAACAGTACAGTCTCTACCAAGTACTGAACCCCAGACCATTAATGGGTTGTAGTGGTACAGGTTTTTTTTTTATTTTATTTAAATATCTGGATGATATACAAACCGAAAAAATTTAAAAAGAAATAATTTTTAATGAGTTTAATAAATATTCCTCTCGGTTAAACTTTACTATTGACCTCGAAATTGATAATAAAATACCATTTTTAGACCTTCTCTTAGTAAAAACTAAATGGTGGCAAAAACCTACTCATTCTGGTCGATACAGACATTACACAAGCCAATGCCCCTAAATATATAAAATAAATACGGCTATAAATCAAATAAATCGCGCAAGAAAATTGTCATCCCCAATAATTAACCAAAAACAGCCGACAACAACGTAGTGGACCTCTTATTAAAGAATGGTAATCCGCACAGCCTCCTTCGTAATTTACTAAAAACAACAAAAACACTTTCTAACTAAAACAACCTAAATGAAACCAATCCTAAAAAATACTACACAATAACAAATATACCAACACTTTCCAAAATGCTTGCAAAAACACTCACCGGTAATAAAAGTAACATTGACTCCGAAATTACTTTCAAAAACACAGCCACAGTGTCAAGACTATTTACAAAAACCAAATATTCGAATAAATTAGAGCTAAAATAAAATGTCGTGTACGAAATACAATGTGAAGATAAAATCGGTAAATTCTATTTATTTAATATTTAAATATTCACCATCAAATAAAAATAAATAAAATATAATTTATATATATTTATTGTAGTGTGTCGTTTAATGTTTTTATTAAAAACTCATTTTTTCAATGTTAGAGCATGACTAGGAGACTAAACTAGTTTCGAAACGTCGCCAAAAGAAATTTAAGAACTCACTGGAATTCAAGAACGAGTACATATCTATATATATATATATATATATATATATATATATATATATATATATATATACATACATATATATATTTATAACACACACAAGTAAACTGTCAACAACAATTCAAACATTTATATATATGTATATATATAAATTTTATTGGGATAAATAATATGTTAAATCCCCTAATTCCTAGTCAGTTATTGCCTTGATGTTCATATTTTCTAATGGTTTATGAACTGAGTAGGCTATGAATTCTCTGCACCACTCTACACTGGAACGTTCCAAGAAAGGTGCTCTTGGACCGTTATTGAACCTTTGCCGCTTCTCTAGACGGTCTAAGGTTTGTCTCGTCTAAAGCCAGGCCTAATAATGCAGACATCAATAGAATAAAAACCGAAAATAGTGTAAAATTTAAAGATAAATGGTTAATAGAAATCCCTAGTGAGTTAGTCGAACAACTAATTAGACAAATACATAAAGGCTATTGTCATACATAAAAAAAATTTAAATTTATTTGTGAAAATTATTTGATCAAAAATCTTGGAAAAAATTTGTTACATCATGCCACGTGTTGGAGCGAACGCCATTATAAATATAAAATAGCCAATGACCACTCTTCAATTGCTAATAATTTGAGAAAATGAGCAAAAAAAAAGAAATTATAAGAAGTGAAAAATAATTTAAATAAACTCGAAATTAATGATAACTTGAGGTAAAAAAATTAAATTTAATTGAACGAGATAAATTACAATACAAGAAAAAATACTAATTATAATTAACTGTTATTATTATAAACTGAGGACGTTTTGTTATGATCTGGAGAAAAAATTAATGAGGCTTCTTAAAGCTTAATTAATGCCTTTTTAATGCTCCAGATTGTGCTGATTTACAATCACAGTGAGGACATTGATGAGGCTTCTCGCCTGTATGACGTGCCATTGTATGCCTTTTCGTATTTTCAGAGTGTACTGATTTATTATTTTTCTTCGTCAGATCTTGGTCAGACATTGGATTCAGTATATTCAGAGTTGATGGTTAAATTCTTTGAAATGAAGGAACAATTTGGTGGTCAACCAAAATATTTTGTCGGTAGTTGTTAGATTTTCCGTGAGGTTTGTTAATTTTTTAATATTCCAATTACTGCTTTTTAGTTGATTAGTTAATTTAGTAAAGATAGCTTATCCGTTGGGTATCGTGTTCTATGCCATTTTGATATTGCTCTGCGTTTTTTGCTTAATAAGATACAAATATGCTGTAACTGATGTAACCTCTATAAGTCCGTTATCATACATTTTATATCTTTATTTTACTAGTTTTTCTAAATTCTCCATGTTCCAACCTTTTTTTATATGTTAATATTCTCATTTTGTATCTTTGGTTTACCTCCTTTTTTTATTTCCCTTTATATTATTTTTACTTTTCTATCCTCTCTGTACATTTATTTTATTTTATATTCGTTATCTTTAATTATTATGTCTGTCACTATTTTAATTTCTGTTCATTTTCTTTAATTTTATTTAATCTGTCTTATTTTATTATACTCAACACTATTTTAATTTCTTTTCTTTATCTTTAATTTTATTAAATCTGTCTATATCTTAATTTTATTATATTCTGTCACTTTTTTAATATTCATTTTCATATCCTTCACTATTTTAATTTTGTACATTACTTGTCACCATATTATTGTTACTGTACATTTTTATATTTTTTGTTCTGTTTGTTTCTCTCTCAAAGCCCTGAAGACGACCTACACTGTAGGTCGAAACGTCGGCACATAATTATAAATCTAGTACTTATTCAGTGTTTTTTTTTACTGCACCCCCCAACTATCACCTTTCTAAATTACTTTTACTTCCTAGGGATTTCTATTAATTATTTATCTATTATTTTTACTATTTTTCCGTATAGAAGCCTTCAATTTTGTTTATAATAGAAAATTGCTTAGAATGAGGCTCACGAGGCTACTTATACGAGTCAGTAATATATAATCCATCTTTGTATCCTTGGTGGAGGGTTTTTGCATGCAAGAAGGTGACATGGATGGAATACACCTCTTGTCTTTTTGTCCTCACGGCACGCTTGTAAACAATGGCTCTCTTGGTCCACTTTCGCTTTCCTTTTCTACCTGCTTCTTGTTCACCGTCCATCTTCCTCAGACCTTTTTTCCGACCTTGCTTCCTTCCTGGCTGACCCGAATGACGATGTCCTGTTCAAGGACTTACATCCGAAAATTATAATTTTTAAAAAATCAAACCATATTAGACGGCTGCGGAACGGTGGTCTCAGATACGTGGTCTTGGCTTGCCTCACTAGTTGGTTGCGGATTCGCTGCGAAAGTATTCCCTGTTGCGGAGCCAAAAATCGCCGGACTAAGGTCTTGTTGATCGGAATGGGAGACTTCATGCAACGAGGCGAGGAACGGCCCAGTCTAAGCAGTGTTCATAATTTTTAATGACAATAAACGCGATAAACGCCAGTATCTTTCAGATATGCAGTGGAAATTTTCATTTAATTTTCTATGATCGTTGCCGGTTTTAATATTTCTCTCTTCTTTCGACCCAAATATAATTTGACATAGCTTGTGGTTTTTAAAATGTAATTTGTATTTTTTTCCGAGTTCCTTGAGAATAAACTTGTATTCCCCTCTTCTTTTGACCCAATCCTACCACAGTCTTACCGAAAATTCCTACAATAAACAGTTAGATATAGAAAGTGTTTTGTGTCTCACGAATATGCAAGTTGATTCAAATTATTTTTTCAATATTTTATTTTTAATTAGTCAATGTATAATTTATAATTTATTGGTATTTTAAACAAACATATAACAGGATTTTGCACTTGCATTTTAAAGGTCTGAGGAAGATGGACGGTGAACAAAAAACAGGTAGAAAAGGAAAGCGAAAGTGGACCAAGGTTGAGCCTATGTTTACAAGCGTGCCGTGAGGACAAAAAGACAAGAGATGTATTCCATCCATGTCAAGCTGCAATTTTGATAAGATGTAAGTGCATGTCGGAGTAGTTGAAATCCATTTTTGTAAGTGAAAAAACGGATAGGAAAACCTTTGTTGGCCGAAAAAACTCGAAATTTTCGGAGTTATTTCAGTTTTTAGCCTGTATCTCCTGATCGGTACATTTAAAAAAAAAAAAGTGTAAGTAATCATTTTTAATGTAGACTAAGTTTACTTTTTTGAAAATTGGTCTTTTTTCCAAAAATTTTTGGTCGATATTTTAAGTTTTGGCCGACTTTTGGGAGGAAAACCGACCATTGGAGTGATTCTACGATGAAATTACAGGTTGTAAATTTAATTAGTGAAATTATATTTTAAAAATGACAAGCTATGTCAAATTATATTTGGATCGAAAGAAGAGAGAAATATTAAAACCTGCAAGGATCAAAGAAAATTAAACGAACATTTCCACTGCATATCTAGACTGATCATTTTAATTATATTATAATTAACATATTTGAATTATTTTAATTATATAAATAATAATTACGATCTATAATTACAATAATAATTAGTAAAATGTATAATTGAAATTTATCATGAAAATCAAAATGTTAAAACACTGTTCAGACTGGAACGTTCCTCGCCTCTTTGCATGAAGTCTCCCATTCCGAGCGACAAGAGCTTAGACCAGCGATGTTTGGCTCTGCAACGGGGATTAGTTTCGCAACAGTTCCGCAACCGCCTAGCGAGACAAGCCTAGACCACGTCGGGGAGAACACCGATCGGCAACGGTTTGATTTTGGTTAGCAACTTATTCTAAATGATTATGAAAATTTCTGTTATGTTAAAAAGGCCTGAGGAAGATGGACAATAAATAAGAAGCAGGTAGAAAAGGAAAGCGAAAGTGGACCAAGGCTGAGCCTTTGTTTACAAGCGTGCCGTGAGGACAAAAGGACAAGAGTTTTATTCCATCCATGTCACCTTCTTGCATGCAAAAACCCTCCACCAAGGATACGAAGATGGATCATTTATCTCCAAGGGCTAAATCTTTTAACAGAAGGAGCAAGTAAAAGAACAAAAATGTAAAACATCTAGTGAAGGCGGAAGAAGGGGGGGTGAGAAAATGGTGGGGCACCAAGAAGGGGTGGTGGGGAGCAAGAAGTCAGGGGGCGGCTATTACGGTTCTGGAGGCGGAAGAACAAGGAAGCAGAAGAGGAAAAAGAAAATGGCAGGAAGCATTATTAAGCGGAGAACAAAGCCAGCGTTTCGCTTAAATCACAAAGGTACTGTAAGCTTTTATTATTTGTTAAGTGATTTGTTCAGAAAAGTGTGTGTAGCTTTTTTTTTTAAGGGATATATATCATTATTAGAGTATTTCTCTGGTGTATTTAATATTGTAATTAATAATTAATAATTGATTCCATAATGATAAACAAAAATTTATAGAGGAATGGAAAAGTTTAAACAGTTACGACTCCTTTGCAAGTGATTTGATTATTTCTTAGCGATAACTATCATAATTTATTATATGCATATAATAATAATATTCATAATTATTGAATATATAAGTATCAAAACTCTCTCCACTTCTCGGGAAGTATTGCAGATTTAATTGTTCTCTTGCTCCCCCCTCAATCTCTTCAGGAAAAAAATTTAAACATTATATTTTTCAAGTCGATCAAAGCCTATTGGAGGGCTGAAAAAATCGTTGCCAAATTTACTGATATTGTTTTCATGTTGTGTCAAGCGGAGGTATCTTTTCAGCTCTTTTCAAGTACAGTCACTTCCACAAATAGTCCTTAATTATATATATATTATTTTCCCCGAAATCCCTATATGAATATCATGTTATAGGTGATGTATTTACAATAAATATGATGACATTGGGGCTCATCGATTATTTGGTAAAATAAAAATGGGTTTTACTTTCAATAGACAGAAATATATACATTATAATAATTGTACAACAAAGGGAGCTGCAGTGATGAGAACAGTTATACAACTTGAACAATTACGGCTGGTCTGCCACTAGGCCGACAGTTAGTGCTCTAATTAAATATAAAATAAAATACTCGAAACTTTTTGCTTAATTTATATTTTGTATTTAGTCTCCTTAGTAACTATTGTGTTCATTTTTTTTTTGTTTGTTGATTGATTCTAAAGAACTTATCAAGATTTTATTTTGTCTTTTATAATTAAAATAATATTCAATGCACAACATAAATTTATTAACTCCTAAAATTTATTTTAAATTCATTTTTTCTGCGGTAGTATACATTGCATAAAAAGTACTTTTCCATCCAATATATTTTGTTTTATTTGAAAAATAAAACACAATTTAAACATTTAAACGAACTTGTTTTAATATAAATAAGCCTTCTTTATAATTGCTTTTCTTTCCTGTAAGTTGTTATGGAGATAAATTATTAATTTCCTCCCTCCAATTTATAATTTATATTATGTTACTCTAAGACATTAATGTTCCAAAGGCTTTTTTTAATATTATTGTAATTATTACTAAAATTTTGCTTAATGTATGTTTTATTTTTTCTTAGGCCTTGTTCTTATGGACAATTCCATAACCAAAACAATCATAAACAAAAATGTTTACCCAGTTGCTGATGGGAAAACCAAAGAAAATGGAAAAGCGAAACTGTCCAAGTGTAAATTTTGGCCAAATTGTTCTGCAGAAGACAACTGTAGGTTTCATCACCCTAAGGAGTATTGTAGGTAAGTTATCATAATTATGTTATGTTGTGTTATATATCGTTATGCAATATGTAATGTCTGGGTTAAAATCCGGTTGTAGTAGACAATTTTTTTTTCTTGTTTATCGCCCCCTTTCAGACTGTTACCATGCATACTTTCCTCAAAGATAAATTTTTTAAACCGATAATAGCTATTGATGGACCATAAGTGATCTAAAAGACCTCCTGGGCACAATCAGCCTCTATAATTTGGGTATCCTCAATTAGGGAAAACTTGGCGGATGAGCGAGATCTTGTCCAAAGCCCCTTCCTTTACAATCTATTGTCCTAAAAACAACACAGACTCTACCATGTTCTGAACTCCATATTTCTTTATGCAATATAGGTTCCTACATGACTTTTTTTACTGTTATTATTAGTGTTGTTGGATATTCTTATAGTTCTTCTGTCATAAAATCGTTCTTTTTAATCAAAGTTCAATTTGAAGCCGAGTAAAAGAGTGGATAATACTTAACTAGATGTATTGTTTAAAAATAAATTTAAGGAATTGCTTGTTCTAATTGTATATCTATCAATTACTGACAATTTTTTTGTTTCGAATAGAAATCAATTATTACTATTTGCAACTATATTTAAATAAATAAGTATCCCTTATGAAATATAGTTTTTCAATTATTCAGTACTATTAAGCTGCAGTATTATTAATGTTAACTTAAATTATATAGTATAGTTTATAAATATTCATATAAAGTATGCAATTTCTTTTTCAGAAACCTTCCTAATTGTAAATTTGGTCAGCGATGCTTAAACTACCATCCTCCTTGCAAGTTTGCGGATAAGTGTCTGAACTTGACCTGTCCATACACTCACAATCATATTGCAGTAACGCCTTCTGTCCCCAAAGGTGACTATCTAAAATTATTTTAAATATATACTGTTTATTTTTTTTCATTACTAAATTAAATATATATAGCATTAGATGTGTGCGTTACTTATGTAATGTAATAATAATGATCTACTTATTTCAATTTTAAAGATTTCTTGAAGTAATTTGACGAATCTGACCATTGTTGACAAGTAATTGCTAATATTCGGGAATTCATTTGTAGAATAAGACCTATTCGATTCGATAATGCTATTAGTGATGAATAAAATGATTATAATTGTTTCTTTTAAGAAAAGCTTTTGAATTTTTACACATTGCCGTTGGATGTTTTTGTGCAGGAATTGATAATTTATTGACTAATGTGTACATACAGTTTTTTATTGAGTTTAAAATGGAGTCTTCATCATTCTTGTAAAAAGTAAAGGCACTTTGATCTTACCAAAAATATACGAACTAATTGTTTTGTACTTTTTCAAATAACTTGCAAATTTGTTAGTTTTTTAATTAAGTATTCACAAGGGCTTTCTTAATAAGAATTGAATGTTATTCAGATTTTTGTTAACCTCAAAATATTGGCTCTGTTTATTGATATCAACCACTTTAGGATTTCACTATGATTATATTGGTATAATTTTGTCGAGGCTGGTATATACTATATACCTTGATAGTAGCCCTATAAAACACTTGTTTATAAGTATACTATAAAAACTATTACTTTTTCATTAGATGTGACATATTATCCCATATCTGATTGTCTCGCACATAAGAAGATTCATAGGGTTAGTACTTAAACATAAGACTAATCCCAACAATGGGATATAACAATGGATTCAGTTAATCTCCTAATGGACCGGGGTATGCATTGACGTTAGAGTGTAATGTCTATTTGATTCAAGTGTAATGTGTAACGTTACCGCATTAAAACTTAATATTAGTTGATCAGAAAAGTAAACATATCCTTGCCACTTTTGGTAGGAACTTGTACATTAATGAATCTATTAGCTGAGTTCAGAAACTTGACCCATATTTGAAGTGGGTAAAACATAATTAACTAAATTAAATAATTTTATTATATATTATATTTTATCTAAGATTAATTTAATGTTGTAACCAACTTTATTGTTTATTTTCAGCAAAAGTGTGGACAAAAGCTCCTTTAGCTGCAACAAAACGTCAAATTTGCATTTATCACCCCAACTGCAAGAAACCACTCTGTCCTTATCAGCATAGCTATTCGGCAACCCCTGGCGTTGTAAGTTTTAACTTTTCTCTTTATTAAAGATTTTGTAACATTTTTATTTTAGTTGTGCTGTTTTTTCCTATTATCTATTGTAAAGGCCATGTTGCATGATGATAGTTTCTCACATTGCCATGATAGTTGCTCAAGCATGGAAGAAATCGTTTATGTTTGATTAAACAGTAAAAGTAAGTTTTTGTGGAAATTAAATAGCAGATGAGGTACATAATATTTTCATTATAATTTCATCTACTAAAAAAATTGTAAAACACATATAGTGTCTATAGTTAACAGACGTGTATATCCACTCATAGTCCATACTGATTGATTTAACGGTGCACAATCTATAGCACTTAAAGAGTTAGATGGATGATTGGAGCTGCAAAAGTTAGCAATCAATTTAAACTCAGACAAAATATGGAGCTATATAAAATGTATCACATCTGGATACAGTATACATTGTTAGGATAGTCTGGACATGTGGCCAGAATGGAGGTCCACGAGTTAGATTGGCAGACGAGGCTAAGAGAGATAGCAGTGTTGGATTCAGAGCTTGGAGGACCTTGGCACAGAGCAGAGATGAGTGGAGTGACGCCTTGATGCCGTTCTAGAACCTGTACTGTGTTGATTGAAAAAAATTGTCATAATTTTTTATAGTTCAAAGTGGCTTGAATATGGAAAAAAACTTTTGCTTCCTTATTTTCTAGTATTTGCATGGAATGTGGTATATAATTTTTTTGAATATTGATGTTATCTATGTTATATTTAAAATGATTATTTTTTCAGATTAACAAGTTCCGCATCGATCGCACGAAAGGTACCTCCGAATTCACTGAACTTGCCAAAAATCCTTATAGTTGGATGAAGAAAAATGCAAAATGACACCTGTGGACTTTTTATAATATTAAAGAAATTGTACATAGTCAAATAGAGTTAGTTTTTTAACATTCCTCCACTTTATGTGTTAAGCTTTTATATGATTTTGTTGTTTTTTTCCTATACAAATCAAATATTTGGTTTTCTTTATGTATAGTTTTAAATAATTTCTTTCAGTTAACTTTTTATTTTTAGGTTATGAAATGAAGATTTTGTTTTTTATTTCTATAAAATAGGCATATTATGTTACCACCTCAAAACTTTTTTGTTTGAGAGTATTTTTTAATAGAATTTATTTATTTTATGTCTTTAAAATTAAAAAAAAAAAGTATTTTAAATTGTATAATAATGTGCCATTCTTGTAATTATTTAATGTGTAAAGAATAAAAAATATTATTGTATACACAGTTTTTGTTTATGTATGGTATCCCTAATTTTATCTGTATGATACTTTTTTATCCTACAACATATATATGTTCATATAATTATATATCTTTAATTTTAAATTGTTGCGGTAAAAGCTTGTCAACTATTTTTATTTTCAAAATTTGCTAATAAAATATTATAATTTCAATTTTAACATATATTTGTCCAAATGACAAAATTCTTAATTTGTTTATTAAATGCCGGAGTTTTGTGGAAAAAATTAACTGACAAATAAAGGTTAGTTTTAAGTTTAAGAAATAGAAGAAGAAAATAATTTTCAAATTTTGTTAATGAAAAGTTATTGTTTTTCAATGCCAATTTTCACTTTCTAAAGAAGTGTTCAAAATTGAACAAAATTTGTAGGCCGAAGACATTGGTTGATTCAATGAAGAAGTTAAACTTATTTAACTGGATATTTTATTGGCACACAAAAATGTTTTTAATATTCCACATCATTATTGGTAAAACACTTTTTAAATTAAGTTTAATGTACTAGTGAAATTGTAGTTTGGATAACCATTGCAGCCCCTCCTCTATATACTTATCCCTTAACATTTAGTTATATTGGTGGCCTTTTGAATAAAGAAACAGCCTTATATCATCATTTGTTTTGATTTCACTCAAGTCAAAGTTAAACGAATTATTGCCTTCTTTGTAACAAATTTAATCTTATTCCATAATATGGAAAATCATTACTTGGGCATCATAATACATATTACTAACTAATGAAGACCATTGGTTACAAGTAGATGTAAATGTATACATACATAGTACATGACTGGGATCATACTATTACCAAACCAACGATTATAGAAGATCACTCTCAACAGCCAGGTTTAATCCAATTGAGGGTACCCTCTTTACAGAGGCTGGGTGAGCCCATGAGGATCTCCAAATACTTCCGAGTCGGTTCATGGCTGTTAAAGAAATGGTTTATTTGCCACTGGTTGTCTCTAACTTGGGACTTTGGCGGAAATCCAGCACTCCACATACTGAGGTATCTCGCTCCTCTCATGAAATAAAAAATTGTATTTATTTCTGAAGAAAATGCTAAATAATTAGGTTCGTTGACTTCAAATCCCGTTTCTAGTTTTTTTTTAAACTTCAGTTTTTATTTTAGTCACCTGAATTAAGTAATGGCTCATTTATATTTAAATAGTTTGCATCAATTATATTTAAAACCACCTTTAACTTATTTTTTCCTTTTTGCTGATCACATATGCTATTTATTTACTTAAACATACAAACTGATTTAAGTTAAATAGAAGTATTTTTGAAATCGGAGTTTAAACGATTCCATCCACTTCTAAGAGGGTTAAGACTTTTTAAAGCATAGAATCCGTTAGCAATAATTACTATATTACACGTAAAAGCATTCACAGACATCATGTGTTTATCAAATCAAAGATTTAAAATAGATAAAATACTTAAATAAGATAAAATTGTCTTACATTACTTACTTCTGTTTTAATATTTTTCCTGATGGCTGAATCTTGTCCTCATTCACTGGTATAAATACTATTTATTACTCTCGCTTTTAATTTTACGAGCTTCTCAAAGTTATATCTATGGACTGCTCCAAGGGGCCACAGTAATCTACAATGCGAGAGAATAAGAAAGAACAAGAAAGCCCAAAAACGCATGGGACTGTGAAATCAGGAATTGTTTTTATTGCATATAATGTATCGATATTGCTTTAGCTACTGAATTTTTCTCACTTGTTCAGAAATATCGCCTTATAAATTTACATTTAAAGAATTTTAAAAATATTTTCTCTTACTCATTGCTAAGTAGTTTTGTTTTGAAATTTCTAATTTCATTTTTTTTTAAACAAATTTTAATCTAAAGTTAATATTTTAAAATTAAAAATAGCTGAACGTAAGCAGTAATAGGCATTGTTATCGTTAAGCTTAAATCAATTGGCATTGTTACTGTATTTTCTATGGCTCGACTTAAATAAGACAATAGGCTACTTGTGAAGTTGAAATTTTTAAGATGCTTTAGGAGATCTTGTTCTCTTCAGCCTTATTTTATGGCTTTAATTATGGAATAATAAAAATATTTGATTGGTAATTATATGAATGAATGAAAGGACTAATTCCACCGAAATACTACCACTTAATAAAATAAAAATGTGCTCATCTTATATAAGTATTAAAAAATTGGAGCCTACTTTACGGAACATTCACCTGATCCTAATAATGCAGACAACAATGGAATGAAAAACGATAATGTTGTAAAATTTTAAAAATTAAAAGCTTACTGTTGATTGATAATAGTTGACCTTGATTATATATGTGGAAGGAAATGTAGCCCTTTATAAGTATAAAAAAATCGGCTAATATATGAAATGACAAGTGGTTCGTTAATCTTAATTATACAGTATTCAGCCCAGACGTGAAACAGTTTTTATATCTCGGCCATAAATATTGTATCAATTATGAACCAAATCAATTACCTGTAACATCTATCATTAGTGATATTAAATATATAATACAAAATAATATGGTAGAAACTCATCGTGATGAAATAAGAGGCAAATGTGTTAATATAATTAGAAATTACAGAAATAATAAACCTAATAATAATAACAAGAAAGATTTTAACTCAAAAAACTTGCAAAAAAAAACCAAACAATTTAAAAAACCCAACCTAATATAATTATCACAAAAAACAAACCAAACTGTCGTCCAATCAACAAAGACAAATACATAAATAAAGCTCAGTTATTACTAAATGATGCCCAAACTTATACAAAAGTCAGTTCCAATCCTACACATAAATTGATGACAGATACCAACTTAACTCTAGGATTATCAAAGAAGAATAATTACTTTGATATAAAACAGACAAAAAACTCATTACTAATTCCCCGACTTCCCCTAAATTATATTCAGTAATAAAACAATCATAAACACGGAAACCCAGTCAGACCCATTGTATCATTCATAAATTCACCGACGAATTTGCTTTCAAAATACTTAGCCAATTTGTTAAATCACTTATCTACAAATAAATATAATCTTAAAGATACATTTGAAATTCATAAAAAAATCACAAATATTAAAATTCCTAAAGGTTATAAATTAATTGCATTAGATGCATTATCTTTATTTACTAAGATATGCAATTCCAAAATAAAAACTTTAATAGAGAAAAATTGGAATAAATTAAAAACACATACAAAAATCCCCCCAAAAATATTTCTAAAATTACTGGTCCGATCTACAGAGAGAGGATATTTTCAATTCAATGAAAACTTTATATCCAAAAATTCGGCTGCCCTAAATGATCTCCTATTTTACCTATCTTGGCTGATATTTATTTAGAAGAACTGTTAAATACAGTCGTACCAAAAATACCATTTAATATACCGTTTGTATTTAAATATGTAGGGGAGTGGAGTGGCTCAGTGGTAGAGCACTGAGTTGCCATGCCGGAATCCCGCTGCAGGCCATGATTTTTATATAGTATGTTTGCAGCGGGATATGGACCATATGGGATCTAGGACCCTCCTGGGGCCCACCCAGCCTCTATAAAATGTTATAAAACAGTACAGTCTCTACCATGTACTGTACCCCAGACCCTTCATGGGTTGTAGTGATACAGGTTTTTTTTAATTTAAATATGTGGATGATATACAAACCGAAAAAATTTAAAAAGAAATAATTTTTAATAAGTTTAATAAATATTCCTCTCGGTTAAACTTTACTATTGAACTCGAAATTGATAATAAAATACCATTTTTAGACGTTCTCTTAGTAAAAACTAAATGGTGGCAAAAACCTATTTATTTTGGTCCATACATAGATTACACAAGCCAATGCCCCAAAAGATATAAAATAAATACGGCAGAAAACCTAATAAATCGCGTGAGAAAATTATCATCCCCAATAATTAACCAAAAACAGCCGAAAACAACGTAGTGGACCTCTTATTAAAGAAGGCACAGCCTCCTTCGTAATTTACTAAAAACAACAAAAAAACTTTCTAACCAAAACAACCTAAATGAAACCAATCCTAAAAAATACTACACAATACCCTATATACCAACACTTTCCAAAATCCTTGCAAAAACACTCACCGGTAATAAAAGTAACATTGACTCAGCAATTACTTTCAAAAACACAGCCACAGTGTCAAGACTATTTACAAAAACCAAATATTCCGATAAATTAGAGCTAAAATCAAATGTCGTGTACAAAATACAATGTGAAGATAAATGCGGTAAATTCTATTTATTTAATATTTAAATATTCACCATCAAATAAAAATAAATAAAATATAATTTATATATATTTATTGCAGTGTGCCATTTAATGTTTTTATTAAAAACTCATTTTTTCAATGTTAGAGCATGACTATGAGACTAAACTAGTTTCGAAACGTCGCCAAAAGAAATTTAAGAACTCACTGGAATTCAAGAACGAGTACATATCTATATATATATATTTATGACACACACAAGTAAATTATACTACCAAATATTTCAGCCAATTCAAACATATATATATATATACATATATATATATATATATATATATATATATATATATATATATATATATATATATATATACATATATATATGTATATATACAAACTTTATTGCGATAATTAATATGTTAAATCACCTAATTCCTAGTCAGTTATTGCCTTGATGTTCATATTTTCTAATGGTTTATGAACTGAGTAGGCTATGAATTCTCTACACCACTCTACACTGGAACGTTCCAAGAAAGGTGCTCTTGGACCGTTATTGAACCTTTACCGCTTCTCTAGACGGTCTAAGGTTTGTCTCGTCTAAAGCCAGGCCTAATAATGCAGGCAACATATAAAAAATAAAAACGAAAATAGTGTAAAATTTGAAGATAAATGGTTAATAGAAATCCATAGTGAGTTAGTCGAACAACTAATAAGACAAATACATAAAGGCTATTGTCATACATAAAAAAAATTTAAATTTATTTGTGAAAATTATTTGATCAAAAACCTTAGAAAAAATTAGTTACATCATGCCACGTGTTGGGGCGAACACCATTATAAATATAAAATAGCCAACGACCACTCTTCAATTGCTAATTATTTGAGAAAGTGAAAAAAAAAATAAATTATAACAAGTAAGAAATAATTTAAATAAACTCGAAATTAATGATACCTTGAGGTAAACAAAATTAAATTTAACTGAACGAGGTAAACTACAATACAATAAAAAATAGAAATTATAATTAACTGTTATTATTATAAACTGAGGACGTTTTGTTATGATCTGGAGAAAAAAATTAATGAGGCTTCTTAAAGCTTAATTAATGCCTTTTTAAAGCTCCAGATTGTGCTGATTTACAAACACAGTGAGGACATTGATGAGGTTTCTCGCCTGTATGAGATGCCACTATATGCCTTTTCATATTTTCAGAGTGTACTGATTTATTATTTTTCTTCGTCAGATCTTGATCAGACATTGGATTCACTTTATTCAGAGTTGATGGTTAAATTCTTTGAAATGAAGGAACTTTTTGGTGGTCAACCAAAATATTTTGTCGGTAGTTGTTATATTTTCCGTGAGGTTTGTTAATTTTTTAATATTCCAATTTCTTGTTTTTAGTTGATTAATAAATTTAGTAAAGATATTTTTATCCGTTGGGCATCGTGTTTTATGCACTTCGATATTTCTATGTGTTTTTCGCTTAATAAGATACAAACATGCTGTGGCACGTCAGTCTCTTGGAAATTATTAATTTTATGATTTAAGGTATTATCATGCAAAAAGCTTTTTATTGATGTAGTAAAATGCTTCTTGTCTTGTTGATCGGAATGGGAGACTTCATGCAACGAGGCGAGGAACGGCCCAGTCTAAGCAATGTTCATAATTTTTAATGACAATAAACGCGATAAACGCCAGTATCTTTCAGATATGCAGTGGAAATGTTCATTTAATTTTCTTTGATCGTTGCGGGTTTTAATATTTCTCTCTTCTTTCGAACCAAATATAATTTGACATGGCTTGTGGTTTTTAAAATGTAATTTGTATTTTTTTTCCGAGTTCCTTGAGAATAAACTTTTATTTTCCTCTTCTTTCGACCAAACTCGACCACAGTCTTACCGAAAATTCCTACAATAAATAGTTAGATAAAAAAATTGTTTTGTATCTTACGAATATGCAAGTTGATTAAAATTATTTTTTCAATATTTTATTTTTAATTACTTAATGTATAATTTGTAATTCATTAATAATTTAAAAAAACTTATAAATTGATTTTGCACTTGCATTTGAAAAGTCTGAGGAAGATGGACGGTGAACAAGAAGCAGGTAGAAGAGGAAAGTGAAAGTGGACCAAGAGAGCCATTGTTTACAAGCGAGTCGTGAGGACAAAAAGACAAGAGACGTATTCCATCCATGTCACCTTCTTGCATGTAAAAACCCTCCACCCAGTATACAAAGATGGATTATATATCTACAAGAGCTGGACCTATCTTTTAAGCACGTGTCAAGTAAAGAAAACCAAGTTGCTGACTCTATAAGTAGCCACTTGGGCCTCATACTGTGCAATTTCCTGATCTAAAAAAAATTGAAACCTTCTATAAGGAACATCTACCTCATTCTAATAATGCAGACAACAATAGAATAAAAACCGATAAAGTTTTAAAAATAAATTATAAATGCTTAATAGAAATACCTAGTGAGTTAGTCGGACAATTTAAATAAATACTTAATTATTAAGATCTTGAGAGGAAAAAAAGTTTAATTTAATTGAACGAGAGAAATAAATATACAATAAAAAAATACAAATGATAAGACACTCTTACTAGGCCAGTGGCCAGGTGTTTGAAGGTAGCAATAAATTGAAGAAAGCTGCATTTTTGATATGTTTTAAGTGCCTGTCTGAGTAGTAGAAATCCATTTTTGCAATCGAAAAAACGCATAGGAACCAAAAAACTTTTGGTGGCTGAAAAACCTCGACATTTTCGAAGTTATTTCAGTTTTTAGCCTGTATCTCCTAATCAGTACATTTAAAAAAAAAAATGTAAATAACCATTTTTAATGTAGACTAAGTTTACCCTTTTGAAACTTGGTCTTTTTTCCAAAAAGTTTTGGTCGAAATTTTAAGTTTTGGCCGACTTTCGAGAGGAACACCGACCATAGGAGTGATTCTACGGGTTTTAAATTTAATCAGCAAAATTGCATTTTAAAAACGACAAGCTATGTAAAATTATATTTGGATCGAAAGAAGAGAGAAATATTAAAACCTGCAAGGATCAAAGAAAATTAAACGAACATTTCCACTGCATATCTAGACTGATCATTTTAATTATATTATAATTAACATATTTGAATTATTTTAGTTATATAAATAAAAATTACGATCTATAATTGCAATAATGATTAATAAGATGGATAATTGAAATTTATCATGAAAATCAAAATTGAACACTGTTCAGACTGGAACGATCTTCACCTCTTTGCATGAAGTCTCCCATTCCGAACGACAAGAGCTTAGACCAGCGATCTTTATCTCTGCAACGGGGATTAGTTTCGCAACAGTTCCGCAACCGCCTAGCGAGACAAGCCTAGACCACGTCGGGGAGAACACCGATCGGCAACAGTTTGATTTTGGTTAGCAACTTATTCTAAATGGTTATGCAAATTTCTGTTATGTTAAAAAGGTCTGAGGAAGATGGACACTGAACAAGAAGCAAGTAGAAGAGGAAAAGGAAAGCGAAAGTGGACCAAGGTTGAGCCTTATTTTACAAGCGTGCCGTGAGGACAAAAGGACAAGAGATATATTCCATCCAAGTCACCTTCTTGGATGTAATAACCCTCCACCAAGGATACGAAGATGGATCATTTATCTCCAAGGGCTAAATCTGTTAACAGAAGGAGCAAGTAAAATAACCAAAATGTAAAATATCGAGTGAAGGCGGAAGAAGAGGGGAGGAGAAAATGGTGGGGCATCAAGAAGGGGTGGTGGGGAGCAAGAAATCAGGGGGCGGCTATTACGGTTCTGGAGGCGGAAGAACAAGGAAGCAGAAGGAGAAGAGGATTAAGAAAATGGCAGGAAGCATTATTAAGCGGAGAACAAAGCCAGCGTTTCGCTTAAATCACAAAGGTACTGTAAGCTTTTATTATTTGTTAAGTGATTTGTTCAGAAAAGTGTGTGTAGCTTTTTTTTTATGGGATATATATCATTATTAGAGTATTTCTCTGATGTATTTAATATTGTAATTAATAATAATAATAATTGATTCCATAATGATAAACAAATATTTATAGAGGAATGGAAAAGTTTAAACAGTTACGACTCCTTCGCAAGTGATTTGATTATTTCTTAGCGATAACTATCATATTTTATTATATGCATATAATAATAATCATAATTATTAAATATATAAGTATCAAAACTCTCTCCACTTCTCGGAAAGTATTGTACATTTAATTGTTCTCTGCCACTAGGCCGACATTAACTGCTCTAATTAATATAAAATAAAATACTTGAAACTTTTTCCTTAATTTATATTTTGTATTTAGTCTCCTTATTAACTATTGTGTTCATTTTTTTTTGTTTGTTGATTGATTCTAAAGACCTTATCAAGATTTTAATTTCTCTTTTATAATTAAAATAATATTCGATGCACAACATAAATTTATTAACTCCTAAAATTTATTTTAAATTCATTTTGTCTGCGGTAGTATATATAGCATAAAAAGTACTTTTCCATCCAATATATTTTGTTTTATTTGAAAAATAAAACACAATTTAAACATTTAAACCAACTTGTATTAATATAAATAAGCCTTCTTTATAATTGTTTTTCTTTCCTGTAAGTTGTTATGGAGATAAATTATGAATTTCCTCCCTTCAATTTGTAATTTGTATTATGTTGCTCTAAGACATTAATGTTCATATTTTTTTTTTTTTTAATGTTCTAAAGGCTTTTTTAATATTATTATTAAAATTTTGCTTAATGTATTATTTTTTTTTAGGCCTTGTTCTTATGGACAATACCATAACCAAAACAATCATAAACAAAAATGTTTACCCAGCTGCTGATGGGAAAACCAAAGAAAATGGAAAAGCCAAAGTGTCCAAGTGTAAATTTTGGCCGAATTGTTCTGCAGAAGACAACTGTAGGTTTCATCACCCTAAGGAGTATTGTAGGTAAGTTATCATAATTATGTTATGTTGTGTTATATATCGTTATGCAATATGTAATATCTGGATTAAAATCCAGTTGTAGTAGAAAAAATTATTTTTCTTCGATATCTCCCCCTTTCAGATTGTTACCATGCATACTTTCCTCAAAGATAAATTTTTTAAACCGATAATAGCTATTGATAGACCATAAGTGATCTACAAGACCCCTCTGGGCACAATCAGCCTCTATAAATTGTGTATCCTCAATTAGGGAAAACTCGGCGGATGTGTGAGATCTTTAGAAAGCACCTTCCTTTACAATCTAGTTTCCTAAAAACAATACAGACTCTGCCATGTTCTGAACTCTATATTTTTTTATGCAATATAGGTTCCTACATAACTTTTTTTACTGTTATTATTAGTGCTGTTGGATATTCTTATAGTTCTTCAATCATAAAATCGTGCTTTTTAATTGAAGTTCAATTTGTTACTGCCAATTTGTTTGTTTCAAATAGACATCAATTATTATTATTCGCAACTATATTTAAATAAATAAGTATCCCTTATCAAATATAGTTTTTCAATTATTCATTATCATTAAGTTGCAGTATTATTAATGTTAACTTAAATTATATAGTATAGTTTATATATATTCATATAAAGTATGCAATTTCTTTTTCAGAAACCTTCCTAATTGTAAATTTGGTCAGCAATGTTTAAACTACCATCCTCCTTGCAAGTTTGCGGATAAGTGTCTGAACTTGACCTGTCCATACACTCACAATCATATTGCAGTAATGCCCTCTATCCCCAAAGGTGACTATCTAAAATTATTTTAGTTATAAAATTATTTATTAGTCTAAATTGACTAATGTGTACATACATTTTTTTATTGAGTTTAAAATGGAGTCTTCATCATGCTTGTAAAAAATAAAGGCACTTTGATCTTACGGAAAATATACAAACCAATTGTTTTGTATATTGTACGTTTTTACTTTGTAATGCTATGTATGAGAAAGGGAAACATCAAACATTTGATTACTATAAAAAATAATTTTTATCGAACTAATCTATAAAAAAACGCATAACTATGTGACCTGTAATCTACTCACAGTTTGGGAAAAAAGTATTTCTATCACTCAAGTTATGTTTTGAGATCCTTTTTCAAATAACTTCCAAATTTGTTAGTTTTTTAATTAAGTTTTCACAAGGGCTTTCTTAAAAAGAATTTAATGTTATTCAGATTTTTGGTAACCTCAAAATATTGCCTCTGTTTATTGATATCAACCACCTTAGGATTTCACTATGATTACATTGGTATAATTATGTCGAGGCAGGTATATACTATATACCTTGAGAGTAGCCCTATAAAACACTTGTTTATAGGTATACTTTTTTAAATTATAACTTTTTCATTAGATGAGACATATTATCCCATATCTGATTGTCTCGCACATAAGAAGATAGTTTACTTTCTGGACTATAAATTGTTGTACACCTACCATTCATAGGGATAGTTTTTAAACATAAGACTAATTCCAACAATGGGATATAACAATGGATTCAGTTAATCTCCAAATGGACCGGAAAATGCATTGACGTTAGAGTGTAATGTCTATTTGATTCAAGTGTAATGTGTAACGTTATTGCTCTCAGGATAAAACGTGACCCAAAATTAAAACTTAATATTAGTTGATCAGAAAGGTAAACATATCCTTGCCATTTTTGGTAGGCACTTGTACATTAATAAATCCATTAGCTGAGTTCAGAAACTTGACCCATTTTTGAAGTTGGTAGAAATAACTAAATTAAATAATTTGATTATATATTATATTTTATCTAAGATTAATTTAATGTTATAACCGACTTTATTGTTTATTTTCAGCCAAAGTGTGGACAAAAGCTCCTTTAGCCGCATCAAACGGTCAAATTTGCATTTATCACCCCAACTGCAAGAAACCACTCTGTCCTTATCAGCATAGCTATTCGGCAACCCCTGGCGTTGTAAGTTTTAACTTTTCTCTTTATTAAAGATTTTGTAACATTTTTATTTTAGTTGTGCTGTTTTTTCCTATTATCTACTGTAAAGGCCATGTTGCATGATGATAGTTTCTCACATTGTCACGATAGTTGCTCAAGCATGGAAGAAATCATTTGTGTTTGATTAAACAGTAAAAGTAAGTTTTTGTGGAAATTAAATAGCAGATGAGGTACATATTATTTTCATTATAATTTCATCTACTAAAAAAATTGTAAAACACATATAGTGTCTATAGTCAACAGACGTATATATCCACTCATAGTCCATACTGATTGATTTAACGGTCCACAATCTATAGCACTTAAAGAGTTAGATGGATGATTGGAGCTGTAAAAGATAGCAATCAATTTAGACTCAGGCAAAATATGGAGCTGTATAAAATGTATCACATCTGGATACAGTGTACATTGTTAGGATGGTCTGGACATGTAGCCAGAATGGAGGTCCACGACTTGGATAGGCAGACGAGGCTAAGAGAGATAGCAGTGTTGGATCCAGAGCCTGGAGGACCTTGGCACAGGGCAGAGATGAGTGGAGGAGACGCCTTGATGCCATTCTAGAACCTGTGCTGTGTTGATTGAAAAAAATTGTCATAATTTTGTATTTTCCAGTATTTGCATGATATGTGGTATATATATTTTTTAATATTGATGATATCTATGTTATTTTTAAAATGATTATTTTTTCAGATTAACAAGTTCCGCATCGATCGCACGAAAGGTACCTCCGAATTCACTGAACTTGCCAAAAATCCTTATAGTTGGATGAAGAAAAATGCAAAATGACACCTGTGGACTTTTTATAATATTAAAGAAATTGTACATAGTCAAATAGAGTTAGTTTTTAAACATTCCTCCGCTTTATGTGTTAAGCTTTTTTCTTATTTTATTGTTTTTTTTCCTAAACGAATCAAACATTTGGTTTTCTTTATGTATATTTTTAAATAATTTCTTTCAGTTAACTTTTTATTTTTAGGTTATGAAATGAAGATTTTGTTTTTTTATTTCTATAAAATAGGCATATTATGTTACCACCTCAAAAAAACATTTTTGTTTGAGGGTATTTTTTAATAGAATTTATTTATTTTGTCTTAAAAATTTAAAAAAAAAAAAGTGTTTTAAATTGTATATTAATGTACCATATATGTAATTATTTAATGTGTAAAGAATAAAAAATATTGTGTACGCAGTTTTTGTTTATGTATGTTATCCCTAATTTTGTCTGTATGATACTTTTTATCTTACAACATATATATGTTCATATAATTATATAACTTTATTATAAATTGTTGCGGTAAAAGCATGCCAACTATTTTTATTTTCAAAATTTGCTAATAAAATATTATAATTTCAATTTTAACATATATTTGTCCAAATGACAAAAATTCTTCATTTGTTTATTAAATGCCGGAGTTTTGTGGATTGCAGTGAAAAAAATTAACTCACAAATAAATGTTAGTTGACAAGTTTAGGAAACAGAAGAAGAAAATAATTTTCTAATTTTGTAATGAAAAGTTATTGTTTTCAATGCCAATTTTCACTTTCGAAAGAAGTGTTCAAATTAGTTCAATAGTTTTATTATTTTTCCTGATGGCTGAATCTTGTCCTCATTCACTGGTATAAATACTATTTATTAATCATGCTTTTAATTTTACGAGCTTCTCAAAGTTATATCTATGGACTGCTCCAAGGGACCACAATAATCTACTTTAAATTTACATTTAAAGAATTTTTAAAATATTTTCTCTTACTCATTGCTAAGTAGTTTTGTTTTGAAATTTCTAATTTAATTTTTTTTAAACAAATTTTAATCTAAAGTTAATATTTTAAAATTAAAAATAGCTGAATGTAGCTAGAAATAGGCATTGTTATCGATAAGCTTAAATTAATTGGCATTGTTACTGTATTTTATATGGCTCGATTTAAATAAGACGATAGGCTACTTGTGTCTAAAGAATTCTTAAAATATTTTCTCTTACTCATTGCTAAGTAGTTTTGTTTTGAAATTTCTAATTTCATTTTTTTTTTTTAAATTTTAATCTAAAGTTTATATTTCTAAATTGAAAATAGCTGAACGCATTAAGAAATAGGCATTGTTATCGATAAGCTTAAATTAATTGGCATTGTTACTGTATTTTCTATGGCTCGATTTAAATAAGACGATAGGCTACTTGTGAAGTTGAAATTTTTAAGCTGCTTTAGGAGATCTTGTTCTCTTCAGCCTTATTTTATGGCTTTAATTATGAAATAATAAAAATATTTGATTGCTAATTGTATGAATGAATGATACGATTAATTCCACCGAAATACTGTCATTTAATAAAATAAAAATGTGTTCATTTTACATAAGTATTAAAAAATTGGAGCCTACTTTACGGAACATTCACCTGATCCTAATAATGCAGACAACACTGGAATGAAAATCGATAATGTTGTAAATTTTTTAAAATTAAAAGTTTACTGTTGATTGATAATAGTTGACCTTGATTATATATGTGGAAGGAAATGGTCCGTGTGGAGGCCAATAAATTTCTCTTAGATATTGCAGGTCTTCTTCAGGGCTAAATATGCAAAATACGGACAATTGAAAATTACTAAATTGTTAAAAATTACTAAATATGTTAAATATTAAATTTAATATGTATAAGCATCAAGAGTAATAAAGAATAAAATAAGTAATAAAAAATATAGTGTTAAAAATTATTACTTAATTTATTACTTAGTGTATTGATTATTATCTTTTATTATTACCTTCCTTGTCACTTTTACTCTTGACGCTTATACAATTTAAATTTAATATTTAACATATTTAGTAATTTTTAACAATTTAATCATTTTTAATTGTCCGTATTTTGCATATTAGCCCTGAAGAAGACCTGCAATGTGGGTCAAAACGTTTGCTATTTAATAAAAATTTCTCCCTATCAAAGAGAAATCTATTGACCTCTATTCCAATTATATAATCAAGGTCAACCATTACACTGGTCAACAGTATTTTTGTTAAATGGGTAAATGGTGCTGTCTAATATGTATTTTGCTTTAGTAATTCCGTAATTTTAAAAAATTTACTGCATTATCAATTTTTATTCCATTGTTGTCTGCATTATTAGGATCAGGTGGATGTTCCTTATATAATCCATTGTTGCATCTTTGGTGGAGGGTTTTTACATGCAAGAAAGTGACATGGATGGAATACATCTCTTGTCTTTTTGTCCTCACGGCACTCTTGTCAACAAAGGCTCTCTTGGTCCACTTTCGCTTTCCTCTTCTACCTGCTTCTTGTTCAGGGACCATGCTCCTGAGACCTTTGGCGAGACAAACTTTAGGCCGTCTAGAGACGGGGTCTAAACGCTTCAATAGAGTCCTTTATAAGTTTTAAAAAAACATTCTAAATATTGAAATAAAAAGTGCAATATTAAAATAGACAAACTAAACAAAGACATTGAAAACTGCAAAATCGAATTCAGTAAAATAATACTGAAAAATATCTACGAAAATTTTTATAATACAATCAATAATTCCTATGAAAAAACATTCAAACAAATAAAAGAAGATCAAATAAAAAATATTTCAAAAATAAGTATAAAAAAATCGGCTAATATATAAAATGACAAGTGATTCGTTAATCTTAATTATACAGTATTTAGACCAGACGTGAAACAGTTTTTATATCTTGGCCATAAATATTGTATAAATTATGAACCAAATCAATTACCCGTAACATCTATCTCGGCCATAAATCTTTTGGTTGTTTGGGATATTATATTGGATTTCAATACAGAACTTAATGACAGTTCGGTAATTATGCCATTTAATATTTAATAGGAAAGGTTATTAAAATCTATCAACAAACAAAAACCAATGGTTATTGGTAGGCTGGCTGAATTCACAAATGCTTCAAGTCATTATTTATAATATGTAATATTTGTTATTCATTTATAGAATTCAAAATTCACCCTCCGTTTAAACTCAACATAAATTTATATTTAAATCAATGCGGACGAAGTCGCGGGCAAAAGCTAGAACAGTCCATTAATAACTACTTAACAATTTTATTATTCTAATATTTCACTTAAACAATTAAACCGTTTTTGAGATGCCCTTAGAATTACCTATGTATGTTATATTTCAGACGTTAGGGTACTGGAATAATTAAACATGACAGAAGTAAAGTAAATTTAATTCATTGTGTAAAGGTAATAATAAAAACTTCTGTCAACTCTTTTCTAATTTATTAATAAATTATTTAAAAAATGCCTCTATTTTTATTATTTCTTTTAATAGTCTTATCGAACTTTTATTTCTACAACATAATTTAGCAATAAATGTAACTTCTGGCCACGAAAGATATAAATTTTTAAAACGGCCGTTATTCAAAACCATATCTACAATTACTAAAAATGAAACAAACAGAAAAAAGGCATTGCTTAATGGAAATCATTAAAATTATAACGAAAATAGAAAAGCCAATTGAATAATAAATAAAACATTAAGATTCGTTGAAGGAATAAATGATTAAAAATTTTACCAGAATAACAAACCTATCAGGTAGTCATGGGAAGATTTTTGGGGTCTGAAAACTTTGAACAGAAAAGTTCAGTTCAAACTCGGCAATTGGAAGGTTTGGAAGGTACAATACCAAATTGCCCAGGTGTAGGTAGTAAACCCTAAGCACGGAACTGCCTGAACATAGTAAGGTAACTACCTGTTTCAAAACTAATAAAAATAAATCTATGAAAAAATACTGTAATAAGATTCCTTTCTTAAATTTACTTTTATTGCTGTTCACTTATCTCAAAACCTTTCAATGTTTTATAATCTTAAAACTTGTTAGAATCTTTAGAATTAAGATAACAAAACATATCGATGCCTTAGTCCACATTTGTGTTAAGTGCCGAAAACAAGATTTTACAGGAGTCAAATTTGAAAATAATTTAACACAAGAGATACAGTTCAAGTTTAAGTACCCAAAATATTTTTGTATTCTTCACAGCTTCTCTGTTAATTTTATATCAACATATGATCTATGACTTCTTGATCACAACTTTACAATATTATTTATATAATAAAACCCATTCCTGAAAAAATTACACTTGTGAACATTTGTGAACTAAGGCATCGTTATGTCCGTTGTTAGAAATTATTAACAAAAGAATAATAGTTTGTTGAGGTCCCTTTATTAAGTAGGATATTTTGAATTCTCTTATGCCTATCCTAGAAAGGTGACATCTTATGTCCAGTTCTCATTCAATACCAAGATCAACTATGTTTCATGTTAATTAGATATTTTTATGAACTTGAAATAAAGAAATATGTGTCTTTTATTTTTTGAAAATCGGCCCTGAAAAGTGTAAAATATGGGAAATTGTATCATGCCAAGTTAGAGAAGTGAATTAAGTAAGCAGGCTTTACATTTTAATATAATAATAATTCTATTCATGATTTTGCAAAATAAACATCTAAATATTACAGTTTTTGATATTATATGGTGGATTTCAATAGAAAATGTATCGATAGTTCTGTAATTATGCCATTTAATATTTAATAGGACAGTTTATTAAAATCTATCACCAAAGGGATAAGCATTGGTAGGCTGGCTCAATTCACAAATAATTTAAGTCATTGTTTATAATACGGAGTTCATTTATGGAATTCAAAATTCACTCTCCGTTTAAAATCAACATAAATTTCTATTTAAATCAATGCGGACGAAGTCGCGGGCAAAAGCTAGTATTGTATAAATTATGAACCAAATCAATTACTCGTAACATCATTCATTGGTGATATATTTAATATATAATACAAAAAAATGTGGATGAAACTGATCGTGATGAAATAAGAGGCAAATGCGTTAATATAATTACAAATTACAGAAATAATAAACCTAATAATGATAACAAGAAAGATTTTAACTCAAAAAATTTCACGAAAAAACCGAACAATTTTCAAAAACACAACCTAATATAATAATCACAAAAACAAACAAACTGTCGTCCAATCAACAAACACGAATACATAAATAAAACTCAGTTATTACTAAATGATGCCCAAACTTATAAAAAAGTCAGTTCCAATCCTACACATAAATTGAGGACAGATACCAACTTATCTCTAGGATTATTAACAAAGAATAATTTACGTTGATATAAAAACATACAAAAAACTCATTACTAATTCCCCGACTTCCCCTAAATTATATTCAATATTAAAAAATCATAAACACGGAAACCCAGTCAGACCCATTGTATCATTCATAAATTCACCGACGAATGAGCTTTCAAAATTCTTAGCCAATTTGTCAAATTACTTATCTACAAATAAATATAATCTTAAAGATTCATTTGAATTTCATCAAAAAGTCACAAATATTAAAATTCCTAAAGGTTATAAATTAATTTGATTAGATGCATTATCTTTATTTACTAAAATATGCATTTCCAAATTAAAAACTTCCAAATTAACTTTAATAGAGAAAAATTGGAATAAATTAAAAACACATACAAAAATCCCCCAAAAAATATTTCTAAAGTTACTGGCCCGATCTACAGAGAGAGCATATTTTCAATTCAATGAAAAATTTTATATCCAAAAATTCGGCTCTCCTAAGGGATCTCCTATTTCACCTATCTTGGCTGGTATTTATTTAGAAGAACTGTTAAATACAGTCGTACCAAAAATACCATTTAATATACCGTTTGTATTTAAATATGTAGGGGAGTGGAGTGGCTCAGTGGTAGAGCACTGAGTTGCCATGCCGGAATCCCGCTGCAGGCCATGATTTTTATATAGTATGTTTGCAGCGGGATATGGACCATATAGGATCTAGGACCCTCCTGGGGCCCAACCAGCCTCTATAAAATATTATAAAAATAGGGTACCCAAAATAAGTGGAAAAATCTGGCGGTTGAGCGTGACCTTAGGACAAGTCATATCCTTGGAGAACCGTTGTCCTTGAAACAGTACAGTCTCTACCTTGTACTGAATCCCAGACCCTTCATGGGTTGTAGTGGTACAGGTTTTTTTTTATTTTATTTAAATATGTGGATGATATACAAACCGAAAAAATTTAAAAAGAAATAATTTTTAATAAGTTTAATAAATATTCCTCTCGGTTAAACTTTACTATTGAACTCGAAATTGATAATAAAATACCATTTTAGACGTTCTCTTAGTAAAAACTAAATGGTGGCAAAAACCTATTCATTCTGGTCGATACATACATTACACAAGCCAATGCCCCAAAATATATAAAATAAATACGGCTAAAAACCAAATAAATCGCGCGAGAAAATTGTCATCCCCAATAATTAACGAAAAACAGTCGAAAACAACGTAGTGGACCTCTTTTTAAAGAATGGTTATCCGCACAGCCTCCTTCGTAATTTACTAAAAACAACAAAAACACGTTCTAACCAAAACAACCTAAATGAAACCAATCCTAAAAAATACTACACAATACCCTTTATACCAACACTTTCCAAAATCCTTGCAAAAACACTCACCGGTAATAAAAGTAACATTGACTCCGAAATTACTTTCAAAAACACAGCCACAGTGTCAAGACTATCTACAAAAATCAAATATTCGGATAAATTAGAGCTAAAATCAAATGTCGTGTACGAAATGCAATGCGGTAAATTCTATTTATTTAATATTTAAATATTCACAATCAAATAAAAATAAATAAAATATAATTTTTATCTATTTATTGTAGTGTGCCATTTAATTTTTTTATTAAAAACTCATTTTTTTAATGTTAGAGCATGACTATGAGACTAACCTAGTTTCGAAACGTCACCAAAAGAAATTTAAGAACTCACTGGAATTCAAGAGCGAGTACATATCTATATATATATATTTATATATATTTATGACACACACAAGTAAATTATACTACCAAACATTTCAGCCAATTCAAACATTTATATATATGTATATATATAAATTTTATTGGGATAATTAATATGTTAAATCCCCTAATTCCTAGTCAGTTATTGCCTTGATGTTCATATTTTCTAATGGTTTATGAACTGAGTAGGCTATGAATTCTCTGCACCACTCTACACTGGAACGTTCCAAGAAAGGTGCTCTTGGACCGTTATTGAACCTTTACCGCTTCTCTAGACGGTCTAAGGTTTGTCTCGTCTAAATTGCGTATATGCTAGTTTAAATTACAAATTTTACATTAAACAATTAAAAATAAAATATTTTTAAAAATGTTTGGATAGACGAACATATTTGAACAACTAATTAGACAAATACATAAAGGCTATTGTCATACATACAAAAAATTTAAATTTATTTGTGAAAACTATTTGATCAAAAACCTTGGAAAAAATTTCCTCATGCCACGTGTTGGGGCGAGCGCCATTATAAATATAAAATAGCCAATGACCACTCTTCAATTGCTAATTATTTGAGAAAATGAGCAAAAAAAAGAAATTATAAGAAGTGAAAAATAATTTAAATAAACTCGAAATTAATGATAACTTGAGGTAAAAAAATTAAATTTAATTGAACGAGATAAATTACAATACAAGAAAAAATACTAATTATAATTAACTGTTATTATTATAAACTGAGGACGTTTTGTTATGATCTGGAGAAAAAATTAATGAGGCTTCTTAAAGCTTAATTAATGCCTTTTTAATGCTCCAGATTGTGCTGATTTACAATCACAGTGAGGACATTGATGAGGCTTCTCGCCTGTATGACGTGCCATTGTATGCCTTTTCGTATTTTCAGAGTGTACTGATTTATTATTTTTCTTCGTCAGATCTTGGTCAGACATTGGATTCAGTATATTCAGAGTTGATGGTTAAATTCTTTGAAATGAAGGAACAATTTGGTGGTCAACCAAAATATTTTGTCGGTAGTTGTTAGATTTTCCGTGAGGTTTGTTAATTTTTTAATATTCCAATTACTGCTTTTTAGTTGATTAGTTAATTTAGTAAAGATAGCTTATCCGTTGGGTATCGTGTTCTATGCCATTTTGATATTGCTCTGCGTTTTTTGCTTAATAAGATACAAATATGCTGCAACTGATGTAACCTCTATAAGTCCGTTATCATACATTTTATATCTTTATTTTACTAGTTTTTCTAAATTCTCCATGTTCCAACCTCATTTTGTATCTTTGGTTTACCTCCTTTTTTTATTTCCCTTTATATTATTTTTACTTTTCTATCCTTTCTGTACATTTATTTTATTTTATATTCGTTATCTTTAATTATTATGTCTGTCACTATTTTAATTTCTGTTCATTTTCTTTAATTTTATTTAATCTGTCTTATTTTATTATACTCATCACTATTTTAATTTCTTTTCTTTATCTTTAATTTTATTAAATCTGTCTATATCTTAATTTTATTATATTCTGTCACTTTTTTAATATTCATTTTCATATCCTTCACTATTTTAATTTTGTACATTACTTGTCACCATATTATTGTTACTGTACATTTTTATATTTTTTGTTCTGTTTGTTTCTCTCTCAAAGCCCTGAAGACGACCTACACTGTAGGTCGAAACGTCGGCACATAATTATAAATCTAGTACTTATTCAGTGTTTTTTTTTACTGCACCCCCCAACTATCACCTTTCTAAATTACTTTTACTTCCTAGGGATTTCTATTAATTATTTATCTATTATTTTTACTATTTTTCCGTATAGAAGCCTTCAATTTTGTTTATAATAGAAAATTGCTTAGAATGAGGCTCACGAGGCTACTTATATGAGTCAGTAATATATAAACCATCTTTGTATCCTTGGCGGAGGGTTCTTACATGAAAGAAGGTGACATGGATGGAATACACCTCTTGTCTTTTTGTCCTCACGGCTCGCTTGTAAACAAAGGCTCAACCTTGGTCCACTTTCGCTTTCCTTTTCTACCTGCTTCTTGTTCACCGTCCATCTTCCTCAGACCTTTTTTCCGACCTTGCTTCCTTCCTGGCTGACCCGAATGACGATGTCCTGTTCAAGGACTTACATCCGAAAATTATAATTTTTAAAAAATCAAACCATATTAGACGGCTGCGGAACGGTGGTCTCAGATACGTGGTCTTGGCTTACCTCAGTAGTTGGTTGCGGATTCGCTGCGAAAGTATTCCCCGTTGCGGAGCCAAAAATCGCAGGACTAAGGTCTTGTTGATCGGAATGGGAGACTTCATGCAACGAGGCGAGGAACGGCCCAGTCTAAGCAGTGTTCATAATTTTTAATGACAATAAACGCGATAAACGCCAGTATCTTTCAGATATGCAGTGGACATGTTCATTTAATTTTCTTTGATCGTTGCCGGTTTTAATATTTCTCTCTTCTTTCGACCCAAATATAATTTGACATAGCTTGTGGTTTTTAAAATGTAATTTGTATTTTTTTCCGAGTTCCTTGAGAATTGTATTTATTGTAGAATTGTATTCCCCTCTTCTTTTGACCCAATCCTACCACAGTCTTACCGAAAATTCCTACAATAAACAGTTAGATATAGAAAGTGTTTTGTGTCTCACGAATATGCAAGTTGATTCAAATTATTTTTTCAATATTTTATTTTTAATTAGTCAATGTATAATTTATAATTTATTGGTATTTTAAACAAACATATAACAGGATTTTGCACTTGCATTTTAAAGGCCTGAGGAAGATGGAAGGTGAACAAAAAACAGGTAGAAAATGAAAGCGAAAGTGGACCAAGAGAGCCTTTGTTGACAAGCGTGCCGTGAGGACAAAAATACAAGAGATGTATTCCATCCATGTCACCTTCTTGGATGTAATAACCCTCCACCAAGGATACGAAGATGGATTATATATCTTCAAGGGCTGGACCTATCTTTTAAGCATGTGTCAAGTAAAGAAAACCAAGTTGCTGACTCTATAAGTAGCCACTTGGGCCTCATACTGAGCAATTTCCTGATCTAAAAAAAATTGAAACCTTCTATAAGGAACATCACACCGATAAAGTTTTAAAAATGAACGATAAATGCTTAATAGAAATCCCTAGTGAGTTGGTCGGACAATTTAAATAAATACTAAATTATTAAGAACTTGAGAGGAAAAAAAGTTTAATTTAATTGAACGAGAGAAATAAATATACAATAAAAAAATACAAATGATAAGACACTCTTACTAGACCAGCGGCAGGTGTTTGAAGGTAGCATAAATTGAAGTCAGTTGCAATTTTGATATGTTGCAAGTGCATGTCGGAGTAGTTGAAATCCATTTTTGCAAATGAAAAAACGGATAGGAAAACTTTTGGTGGCCGAAAAACATCGAAATTTTCGGAGTTATTTCAGTTTTTAGCCTGTATCTCCTGATCGGTACATTTTTAAAAAAAAAAGTGTAAGTAATCATTTTTAATGTAGACTAAGTTTACCCTTTTGAAAATTGGTCTTTTTTCCAAAAATTTTTGGTCGATATTTTAAGTTTTGGCCGACTTTTGGGAGGAAAACCGACCATTGGAGTGATTCTACGATGAAATTACAGGTTGTAAATTTAATTAGCGAAAGTACATTTTAAAAACGACAAGCTATGTTAAATTATATTTGGATCGAAATAAGAGAGAAATATTAAAACCTGCAAGGATCAAAGAAAATTAAACGAACATTTCCACTGCATATCCAGACTGATTATTTTAATTATATTATATTTAACATATCTAAATTATTTTAATTATATAAATAATAATTACGATCTATAATTACTATAATAATTAATAAAATGTATAATTGAAATTTATCATGAAAATCAAAATGTTGAACACTGTTGAGACTGGAACGTTCCTCGCCTCGTTGCATGAAGTCTCCCATTCCGAGTGACAAGAGCTTAGACCAGCGATTTTTGGCTCTGCAACGGGGATTAGTTTCGCAACCGCCTAGCGAGACAAGCCTAGACCACGTCGGGGAGAACACCGATCGGCAACAGTTTGATTTTGGTTAGCAACTTATTCTAAATGGTTATGCAAATTACTGTTATGTTAAAAAGGTCTGAGGAAGATGGACACTGAACAAGAAGCAAGTAGAAGAGGAAAAGGAAAGCGAAAGTGGACCAAGGTTGAGCCTTTGTTTACAAGCGTGCCGTGAGGACAAAAGGACAAGAGGTGTATTCCATCCATGTCACCTTCTTGGATGTAATAACCCTCCACCAAGGATACGAAGATGGATCATTTATCTACTAGGGCTAAATCTTTTAACAGAAGGGGCAAGTAAAATAACAAAAATGTAAAACATCGAGTGAAGGCGGAAGAAGGGGGGAGGGGTGAGAAATGGTGGGGCAGCAAGAAGGGGTGGTGGGGAGCAAGAAGTCAGGGGGCGGCTATTACGGTTCTGGAGGCGGAAGAACAAGGAAGCAGAAGAAGAAGAGGATTAAGAAAATGGCTGGAAGCATTATTAAGCGCAGAACAAAGCCAGCGTTTCGCTTAAATCACAAAGGTACTGTAAGCTTTTATTATTTGTTAAGTGATTTGTTCAGAAAAGTATGCGTAGCTTTTTTTTTTTATGGGATATATATCATTATTAGAGTATTTCTCTGGTGTATTTAATATTGTAATTAATAATTGATTCCATAATGATAAGCAAATATTTATAGAGGAATGGAAAAGTTTAAACAGTTATGACTCCTTCGAAAGTGATTTGATTATTTCTTAGTGATAACAATCGTAATTTATTGTATGCATACAATAATAATCATAATTATTAAATATATAAGTATCAAAACTCTCTCCACTTCTCGGAAAGTATTGTAGATTTAATTGTTCTCTTGCTCCCCCCTCAATCTCTTCAGGAAAAAACTTTAAACATTATATTTTTCAAATGGATCAAAGCTTATTGGAGGTGTGAACAAAAACGTTGCCAAATTTACCGATATTGTTTTCATGTTGTGTCAAGAGGAGGTATGTTTTCAGCTCTTTTCAAGTACAGTCACTTCCACAAATAGTCCTTAATTATTTATATATATATATATATATATATATATATATATATATATATATATAGTATTTTTCCCGAAATCCCTGTATTAATATCATGTTATAGGTGATGTATTTACAATAAATATGATGACATCGGGGCTCATCGATTATTTGGTAAAATAAAAATTTGTAATAAAAAATTGAATAAGTTGGGATGATAGATATGGATTTATTTTTTTGGTTTTACTTTCAATAGACTGAAATATATACATTATAATAATTGTACAACAAAGGGAGTTGGAGTGATGAGAACAGTTATACAACTTGAACAATGACGGCTGGTCTACTAATAGGCCGACGGTTACTGCTCTAATTAAATATAAAATAAAATACTTGAAACTTTTTGCTTAATGTATATTTTGTATTTAGTCTCCTTATTAACTATTTTTTTTATTTTTTTTTGTTTGTTGATTGATTCTAAAGAACTTATCAAGATTTTATTTTCTTTTTTATGATTAAAATAATATTCAATGCACAACATAAATTCATTAACTCCTAAAATTTATTTTAAATTCATTTTGTCTGCGGTAGTATCTGTAGCATAAAAAGTACTTTTCCTAAATAAGCCTTCTTTATAATTGTTTTTCTTTCCTGTAAGTTGTTATGGAGATAAATTATGAATTTCCTCCCTTCAATTTATAATTTGTATTATGTTACTCTAAGACATTAATATTCTAAAGGCTTTTTTTTTTAATATTATTGATATTATTATTAAAATTTTGCTTAATGTTTTATTTTTTCTTAGGCCTTGTTCTTATGGACAATTCCATAACCAAAACAATCATAAACAAAAATGTTTACCCAGCTGCTGATGGGAAAACCAATGAAAACGGAAAAGCCAAAGTGTCCAAGTGTAAATTTTGGCCGAATTGTTCTGCAGAAGACAACTGTAGGTTTCATCACCCTAAGGAGTATTGTAGGTAAGTTATCATAATTATGTTATGTTGTGTTATGTATCGTTATGCAATATGTAATGTCTGGGTTAAAATCCAGACAACTTTTTTTTTCTTGTTTATCTCCCCCTTTCAGATTGTTACCATGCATACATTCTTCAAAGATAAATTTTTTAAACCGATAATAGCTATTGATGGACCATAAGTGATCTACAAGACCCCCTGGGCACAATCAGCCTCTATAATTTGGGTATCCTCAATTAGGGAAAACTTGGCGGATGAGCGTGATCTTGTCCAAAGCACCTTCCTTTACAATCTATTGTCCTAAAAACAATACAGACTCTACCAGGTTCTGAACTCTACATTTATTTATGCAATATAGGTTCCTACATACTTTTTTTACTGTTATTGTTAGTGTTGTTGGATATTCTTATAGTTCTTCTGTCATAAAATCGTTCTTTTTAATCAAAGTTCAATTTGAAGCCGAGTAAAAGAGTGGATAATACTTAACTAGATGTATTGTTTAAAAATAAATTTAAGGAATTGCTTGTTCTAATTGTATATCTATCAATTACTGCCAATTTGTTTGTTTCAAATAGACATCAATTATTATTATTCGCAACTATATTTAAATAAATAAGTATCCCTTATGAAATATAGTTTTTCAATTATTCAGTACTATTAAGTTACAGTATTATTAATGTTGACTTAAATTATATAGTATAGTTTATATATATTCATATAAAGTATGCAATTTCTTTTTCAGAAACCTTCCTAATTGTAAATTTGGTCAGCGATGCTTAAACTACCATCCTCCTTGCAAGTTTGCGGATAAGTGTCTGAACTTGACCTGTCCATACACTCACAATCATATTGCAGTAACGCCTTCTGTCCCCAAAGGTGACTATCTAAAATTATTTTAAATATATACTATTTATTTTTTTTTAATTATGAGATTAAATATATATAGCATTAGATGTATGCGTTACTTATGTAATGTAATAATAACGATCTACTTATTTCAATTTTCATGATTTCTTGAAGTTTTGACAAATCTGACTATTGTTGACAAGTAATTGCTACTATTCGTGAATTCATTTGTAGAATAAGACCTATTCAATTCGATAATGCTATTAGTGATGAATAAAATGATTATAATTGTTTCTTTTAAGAAAAGCTTTTGAATTTTTACACATTGTCGTTGGATGTTTTTGTGCAGGACTGGAGAATTTATTGACTAATGTGTACATACAGTTTTTATTGAGTTTAAAATGGAGTCTTCATCATTCTTGTAAAAAGTAAAGGCACTTTGATCTTACCAAAAATATACGAACCAATTGTTTTGTGTACGTTTTTACTTTGTAATGCTGTGTACGAGAAAGGGCTACATCAAAAATTTGACTACTATAAAAAATTATTTATATCTAACTAATCTATAAAAAAACGCATAACTATGTGATCTGCACTCTACTCACAGTTTGGGAAAAAAGTATTTTTACCATTCAAGTTATGTTTTAAATTAATTACGAGATACTTTTTCAAATAACTACCAAATTTGTAAGGTTTTTAATTAAGTATTCACAAGGGCTTTCTTAATGAGAAATGAATATTATTCAGCTTTTTGTTAACCTCAAAATATTGCCTCTGTTTATTGATATCAACCACTTTAGGATTTCACTATGATTATATTGGTATAATTTTGTCGAGGCTGGTATATACTATATACCTTGACAGTAGCCCTATAAAACACTTGTTTACAATTATACTATAAAAACTATTACTTTTTCATTAGATGTGACATATTATCCCATATCTGATTGTCTCGCACATAAGAAGATAGTTTACTTACTGGACTATAAATTGTTGTACACCTACCATTCATAGGGTTAGATTTTAAACATAAGACTAATTCCAACATTGGGATATAACAATGGATTCAGTTAATCTTCTAATGGACCGGGATATGCATTGATATTAGAATGTAATGTCTATTTGATTCAAGTGTAATGTGTAACGTTACCGCTCTCAGGCGAAAACATGACCCAAAATTAAAACTTAATATTAGTTGATCAGAAAGGTAAACATATCCTTGCCACTTTTGGTAGGCTTTTGTACATTAATGAATCCATTAGCTGAGTTCAGAAACTTGACCCATTTTTGAAGTTGGTAGAAATAACTAAATTAAATAATTTGATTATATATTATATTTTATCTAAGATTAATTTAATTTTATAAGCAACATTATTGTTTATTTTCAGCCAAAGTGTGGACAAAAGCTACTTTAGCTGCATCAAACCGCCAAATTTGCATTTATCACCCCAACTGCAAGAAACCACTCTGCCCTTATCAGCATAGCTATTCGGCAACCCCTGGCGTTGTAAGTTTTTACTTTTCTCTTTATTAAAGATTTTGTAACATTTTTATTTTAGTTGCGCTGTTTTTTCCTGCCATGATGATAGTTTCTCACATTGTCATGGTAGTTGCTCAAGCATGGAAGAAATCATTTGTGTTTGATTAAACAGTAAAAGTAAATTTAAGGTAAAAGAGCTGTATAAAATGTATCACATCTGGATACAGTGTACATTGTTAGGATAGTCTGGACATGTGGCCAGAATGGAGGTCCACGACTTAGATTGGCAGATGAGGCTAAGAGAGATAGCAGTGTTGGATTCAGAGCTTGGAGGACCTTGGCACAGAGCAGAGATGAGTGGAGGCGACGCCTTGATGCCGTTCTAGAACCTGTGCTGTGTTGATTGAAAAAAATTGTCATAATTTTTTATAGCTTAAAGTGGCTTGAATATGGAAAAAAAACTTTGTTTCCTTATTTTCCAGTATTTGCATGGAATGTGGTATATAATTTTTTGAATATTGATGTTATCTATGTTATATTTAAAATGATTATTTTTTCAGATTAACAAGTTCCGCATCGATCGCACGAAAGGTACCTCCGAATTCACTGAACTTGCCAAAAATCCTTATAGTTGGATGAAGAAAAATGCAAAATGACACCTGTGGACTTTTTATAATATTAAAGAAATTGTACATAGTCAAATAGAGTTAGTTTTTTAACATTCCTCCGCTTTATGTGTTAAGCTTTTATATGATTTTGTTGTTTTTTTCCTATACAAATCAAATATTTGGTTTTCTTTATGTATAGTTTTAAATAATTTCTTTCAGTTAACTTTTTATTTTTAGGTTATGAAATGAAGATTTTGTTTTTTATTTCTATAAAATAGGCATATTATGTTACCACCTCAAAACTTTTTTGTTTGAGAGTATTTTTTAATAGAATTTATTTATTTTATGTCTTTAAAATTAAAAAAAAAAAGTGTTTTAAATTGTATAATAATGTGCTATACTTGTAATTATTTAATGTGTAAAGAATAAAAAATATTATTGTATACGCAGTTTTGTTTATGTATGGTATCCCTAATTTTATCTGTATGATACTTTTTTATCTTACAACATATATATGTTCATATAATTATATAACTTTAATTTTAAATTGTTGCGGTAAAAGCTTGTCAACTATTTTTATTTTCAAAATTTGCTAATAAAATATTATAATTTCAATTTTAACATATATTTGTCCAAATGACAAAAATTCTTCATTTGCTTATTAAATGCCGGAGTTTTGTGAAAAAAATTAACTGACAAATAAATGTTAGTTGACAAATTTAGGAAACAGAAGAAGAAAATAATTTTCAAATTCTGTTAATGAAAAGTTATTGTTTTCAATGCTAATTTTCACTTTTGGAAGAAGTGTTCAAAATTGAACAAAATTTGTAGGCCAAAGACATTGGTTGATTCAATGAAGAAGTTAAACTTATTTAACTGGATATTTTATTCACACACAAAAGTGTTTTTAATATTCCCCATCATTATTGGTAAAACACTTTTTAAATTAAGTTTAATGTGCTAGTGAAATTGTAGTTTGGATAACGATTGCAGCCTCTCCTCTATATACTTATCCCTTAACATTTAGTTATATTGGTGGCCTTTTGAATAAAGAAACAAACTTATATCATCATTTGTTTTGATTTCACTCAAGTCAAAGTTAACCGAATTATTGCCTTATTTGTAACAAATTTAATCTTATTCCATAATATGGAAAATTATTACTTGGGCATCATAATACGTATTACTAACTAATGAAGGCCATTGGTTACAAGTATATGCAAATGTATACACATAAAGTATACTGGGATCATACTATTACCAAATCAATGATTATAGAAGATCACTCTCAACAGCCAGGTTTAATCCAATTGAGGGTACCCTCTTTACAGAGGCTGGGTGAGCCCCATGAGGATCTCCAAATACTTCCGAGTCGGTTCATGGCTGTTAAAGAAATGGTTTATTTGCCACTGGTTGTCTCTAACTTGGGACTTTGCCAGAAATCCAGCACTCTACATACTGAGGTATCTCGCTCCTCTCATGAAATAAAAAATTGTATTTATTTCTGAAGAAAATGCTAAATAATTAGGTTCGTTTTCGTTGACTTCAAATCCCGTTTCTAGTATTTTTTTAAACTTCAGTTTTTATTTTAGTCACCTGAATTAAGTAATGGCTCATTTATATTAAAATAATTTGCATCAATTATATTTAAAACCACCTTTAACTTATTTTTTGCTGATCACATACGCTATTTATTTACTTAAACACACAATCATATATTTTAAATAGAAGTATTGTTGAAATTGGACTTTAAATGATTTCATCTACTTCTAAGAGTGTTAAGACTTTCTAAAGTATAGAATCCATCGGTAGTGATCACAATATTTGCACATACAAGCATTCACAGGCATCATATGTTTGTCTAATTCTTCTTCTTCTTTCGCAATACCCTAATGTGCCTCTTAGCGTAGGGGAGCATTTAGCCATTTGTTGTGCTGAGTTTCTTTGAATGAAATGTACTCTCTTATGGTTGATTAACCCAGCCAGAAAGGTCCTGTAACCTCGGGACAACTGGTCGTTTGGTTGTACTCTCCAAACTTTAAAGATTTAAAATAGAGAAAATACTTAAATAAGATAAAATTGTCTTACATTATTTACTACTGTTTTAATATTTTTCCTGATGGCTGAATCTTGTCCTCATTCACTGGTATAAATACTATTTATTAATCTCGCTTTTAATTTTACGAGCTTCTCAAAGTTATATCTATGGACTGTTCCAAGGGACCACAGTAATCTGCAATGTGAAAGAATAAGAAAGAACAAGAAAGCCCAGAAACGCATGGGACGGTGAAATCAGGAATTGTTTTTTTTATTGCATATAATGTATCGATATTGCTTTAGCTACTGAATTTTTCTCACTTGTTCAGAAATATCGCCTTATAAATTTACATTTAAAGAATTTTTAAAATATTTTCTCTTACTTATTGCTAAGTAGTTTTGTTTTGAAATTTCTAATTTAATTTTTTTTAAACAAATTTTAATCTAAAGTTTATATTTCTAAATTAAAAATAGCTGAACGCATTAAGAAATAGGCATTGTTATCGATAAGCTTAAATTAATTGGCATTGTTACTGTATTTTCTATGGCTCGATTTAAATAAGACAATAGGCTACTTGTGAAGTTGAAATTTTTAAGCTGCTTTAGGAGATCTTGTTCTCTTCAGCCTTATTTTATGGCTTTAATTATGAAATAATAAAAATATTTGATTGCTAATTGTATGAATGAATGATACGATTAATTCCACCGAAATACTGTCATTTAATAAAATAAAAATGTGTTCATCTTACATAAGTATTAAAAAATTGGAGCCTACTTTACGGAACATTCACCTGATCCTAATAATGCAGACAACACTGGAATAAAAAACGATAATGTTGTAAATTTTTTAAAATTAAAAGTTTACTGTTGATTGATAATAGTTGACCTTGATTATATATGTGGAAGAAAATGGTCCGTGTGGAGGCCAATATATTTCTATTAGATATTGCAGGTCTTCTTCAGGGCTAAATATGCAAAATACGGACAATTGAAAATTACTAAATTGTTAAAAATTACTAAATATGTTAAATATTAAATTTAATATGTACAAGCATCAAGATTATTAATAACAAAGTGACAGGAAGGTAGTAATAAAGAAAATAAATAAGTAATAAAAAAGATAAAAATTATTACTTAATTTATTACTTAGTGTATTGTTTATTATCTTTTACTATTACCTTCCTTGTCACTTTTACTCTTGATGCTTATACAATTTAAATTTAATATTTAACATATTTAGTAATTTTTAACAATTTAGTCATTTTCAATTGTCCGTATTTTGCATATTAGCCCTGAAGGAGACCTGCAATGTGGGTCAAAACGTTGGCTATTTAATAAAAATTTCTCCCTATCAAAGAGAAATCTATTGGCCTCTATTCCAACTATATAATCGAGGTCAACCCTTACACTGGTCAACAGTATTTTTGTTAAATGGGTAAATGATGCTGTCTAATATGTATTTTGCTTTAGTAATTCCGTAATTTTAAAAAATTTACTGCATTATCAATTTTTATTCCATTTTGTCTGCATTATTAGAATCAGGTGGATGTTCCTTATGTAATCCATCGTTGTATCTTTGGTGGAGGGTTTTTACATGCAAGAAAGTGACATGGATGGAATACATCTCTTGTCTTTTTGTCCTCACGGCACTCTTGTCAACAAAGGCTCTCTTGGTCCACTTTCGCTTTCCTCTTCTACCTGCTTCTTGTTCAGGGACCATGCTCCTGAGACCTTTGGCGAGACAAACTTTAGGCCGTCTAGAGTCGGGGTCTAAAGGATTCAATAGAGCCCTTTATAAATACAAAAAAAATGGGCTAATATAGGAAATGACAAGTGGTTCGTTAATCTTAATTATACAGTATTTAGACCAGACGTGAAACAGTTTTTATATCTCGGCCATAAATATTGTATCAATTATGAACCAAATCAATTACCCGTAATATCATTCATTAGTGATATTTAATATATAATACAAAATAATATGGAAGAAACTGATCGTTGTGAAATAAGAGGCAAGTGTGTTAATATAATTACAAATTACAGAAATAATAAACCTTATAATAATAACAAGAAAGATTTTAACTCAAAAAAATTTCAAAAAAAAAACCGAACAATTTAAAAAACCCATCCTAATATAATAATCACAAAAACAAACCAAACTGTCGTCAAATCAAAAAAGACGAATACATAAATAAAACTCAGTTATTACTAAATGATGCCCAAACTTATAAAAAATTCAGTTCCAATCCTACACATAAATTTATTACAGATACCAACTTATCTCTAGGATTATTAAAAAAGAATAATTACGTTGATATAAAAACATACAAAAAACTCATTACTAACTCTCCCTCTGACTTTCATAGAGTGCGGTGGTACTGTGTCGAATAGTGAAAAAATTAGTATATTTCTCTTGACATTTTTCTTTTCTTTATCTTATTTTGTTTTTATTAATTAACATTGTTAATTAATGAGAACGGGAGATGTAGTTAACTTGCTAGGTGCATCTAACCCACACCAATCCACTTCGGCTACCAAAGAATTTTCTGATGAAGAAAAAATAAATTCTTAGAAGCGAAATTACGAGGGTTCACCACTAAACCAATCGCCTATTAAAAAGATGGGTAAATACCATCAGGAAATTGCACCGATTCCGGTGAGTAACAGGTTCAATATACTAACTGAGACTGAACTTTCACCTAATAATCCGGTTGCTTCAGACCAGACTTCTAACAATGAACAAAATAGTACTGAAAATTCTACAAAAATTCCCCCAATTTTCCTCCACAAAGCAAATAATTATCAACTCCTATTAAATGATTTAAAAGGATTATGTTTAGGACCTTTTACCACCAAATTAATCGGCAACAACACAAAAATAATGTTAACAACTATTGAAGATTACAGGAGAATGACTAAATATTACGACGAAGAAAAAATAGAACATCATACTTTTTCTACTGAAAAAAATAAACATCTGAATGTTATAATTAGAGGGGTTCCTTACACAGTAACTGACGTAGAACTAAAGGCTGAATTAAATAGTCAAAAATTCGAACTTACACATGTCTCCAGGATATTAAATAAAGATAAAAAGCCCACTCCCCTTTATTCTGTATCACTGGTGAATAATGACCAGGCTAGCAACATTTTCAAGGTTTACAATTTATTTTATGCTATCGTATCAATTGAGCCAAAACACAAAACTAATAATATCCCAATGTGTACTAACTGTCAAAGGTATGGACACACAAAAAATTATTGTCATTTGAAGCCTAGATGTGTTAAGTGCAAGGAAAATCACCATTTTCCTAAATGTCCTTTAAAATACACGGATAAGCCGTATTGCGTCAATTGTAAACAAGCACACGCGGCTAGCTACAGAGGCTGCCCCCACTATCAAACAATAAAAAACAAAATAAACTCACCTGGGCAGAGTGAAATACATAATAGCAATACGACGGCAGAAACTACGTATAAACAAACTAGGAATGTCTCGACGAAATTCAAATTTTCAGATGCGGCTCGTTCGGCACACTCAACGCAACAACAAACAGTTACTACAGAATCAAACACTGACAGCATCTTATCTACTATAACAAAAGTAATCTTAGAAGCGATTTTACCACAAATTATGCAACAGTTAAGCTCACTAGTTACCTCCTTCTTTACAAATGGACCCTAGTGTAAACATTAAGTTATCTATAGTTACTAATTCCTTCTCAGCATGTTATGTTCGTTATATTTATTTTTTCCATTTTTCTTATCATTTCCTAAATGGTACTATATTTATTTGTACCCAGACGTCTGAATTGAGAAATACAAAACTATTATATTGGAATGCTTACGACATATGCTCTCTCATCGTAAATAGCCTGCCTCCTTTACGAATGGGCCATAATGTAAACAAGAGCTTATCTGATATTACCAATTCTCTCACAACAAACTGCGCTTTCTTCCAGTCCACGTATCATAAATTAACTCCCTTATATCATTTTTTTCAATTATGGTTACTGAACTCAGACAATTAAAATTGTTAAACTGGAATGCACATGGCATATCCCCTCAAAGAAATGAACTTAAAATTTTCCTTGAATCAAATTCCATTGATATAGCCTGCATAACTGAGACTCATCTATCTCAAAAAATCAAATTCGAAATCTCAGGATACAAAATATTACGAAATGATAGAGTGTGTTCGACTCCCTAAGGTGGTGTTGCCCTGATAATTAAAAATAATATTAGTTTCTCCGAAAATATTATTTTTAATATATCTAACCTAGAGGTCATATCGGTTCGATTACATTCGTCTCCTCCTACAGTTGTCACAGCAGCTTATAAACCACCAACCAAAAAATTGCTTCAAGAAGAAATTTTTAAACTTCTACCACCAGCTGATCATACACTAGTTTTAGGTGACATAAACTGTAAAAATATTTACTGGGGATGCCGTAAATCGAATTCTAGTGGTAACACCTTGTTAGAAATCTGTTCAAGCCACAATATACAAATTCATGCACCAAATGAACCAACATTCTACAGATGAGGCTGTAAACCAGACATCCTCGACATAGCACTAACCAAAAATTTTAGGCTTCCTCTCTCATCCCACGTGATCACAGCTCTAAACTCGGACCACATCCCAGTTTTAATTAACTTCTCAGCACAAATACACATAGAAACGAAGATGAAATCCCTCATTAATGGAATAATCGACTGGAAAGTGTACAAAATTCTAATGGACGAGAAAATAAACATAAAGAATAATTATCCTACCGCAATAGAAATTGATACAAACATACTCAACTTCAACGAACATATCTCACATAGCCTGCATGAAGCAACTATACAATCTTTCCAGTTTAGGAGAAAAACATTCTCGAGTAAATGTCCAAACTCAATTCTTTTAAAAATTAAAGAAAAAAATCATGCAAGGAGGCAGTGGATGCGGAATAAAAACCCTGCTTATAAAAGGAGATGGAACAACCTAAAACACGCCATTACAAAGGAACTAGATGAATGCACATATACAAAATATCAGACTTATGTAGGTGATTTAGACCCTAAGGACCAATCGTTATGGAAGGCTACGCGACGTCTGATGAATGAGCACGAGAATATTCCTAGTGTTGTAGAAAACGGTGAATTCTTCACCAGCGATGTAGAAAAGACTGAAATGTCCGCGGATTACTTTGAGAAAACGTTCTCCAACACAGAATGCGAAAGAAGTCCGCATATTGCTAAAGACGACGACGATTATTTAAACCACCCCGTTGCAACAGTGCAGCTTCCATCCAAATTCACGACCCCAAAAAAAGTACAAGAATTAATAAATTAACTTAAAATAAAGAAAAGTCCTGGCCATGATTTGATTCCAGTCATAGCAATAAAGAAGTTGCCTAGGAAAGCTGTGGTTTTCATTTCGTCCATATTTAATAGCTGTCTCAGAATTGGATATTTCCCCAATAAATGGAAAAAAGCCGAACTCATAGTCATCCACAAACCTGGTAAAAACGCGAAACAAGTCAGCAGCTATAGACCTATAAGCTTATTACCAATTATTGGAAAATTATTGGAAACAATTATAAAAAAGTATCTTTCTTCATTTTTTAACAATAATGACATTATCCCGGATTTTCAATTTGGTTTTCAGTATAGTCATTCCACCTCATATCAACTAGCCCGACTATCAGAATTCATAATAAACGGATTCGAAATGAAGAAACATACGCTAGTAACGTTCTTGGACTTCCAACAAGCGTTTGATAAGGTTTGGCACCGAGGTCTACTGTACAAACTAAAGAAAGTAGATACCCCGAAATACTTACACGTTATTCTGAGCTCATTCCTGAGCGGTCGAACATTCTCTGTTAGAATTAATAACACATGTTCAACTGTGAGACAAATCCATGCAGGTACTCCACAAGGTTCAGTCCTTTCTCCCATTTTATTCAATTTTTATCTTCACGATATCATCCAGTCTACACATACCTCCATAGCTATGTTCGCCGACGATACAGCCGTTTCCTCCCAACACAATGACATAATAATAGCCAGAAATACTTTGCAGAGCCACCTGGATGATCTCGAGCAATACTTTACTAAATGGAGGATTACTCTCAACATCGAAAAATGTACCTCTAAAGTTTTTACCCTTAGACGCCCACCAGACCCACCTGAGCTAACCCTCGTAGGTAAAAGAGTGAAATGGAACCCTGCCAGCGAAGCTATACGATACCTTGGAGTTCACCTGGACCGCCGCCTAACCTGGAATACCCATATCAATAGTAAATTAACCCAAACCTACGCAAGATTGTCAATGCTCTATCCTATCGTGAATAGAAAATCAAAATTAAAACCAGAGATAACAATTCTCATTTACAAAACAATCCTAAGGCCATTACTGATGTACGGCTGTGAAGTCTGGGGAGCAGCATCCATTACAAAAAGAAAAAGATTGCAAACTTTTCAAAACAAGGTCTTAAGAATCGCAGTGGATGCTCCCTGGTTCATCAGAAACAGTCAACAGCACCGTGAACTACAAATAGAAACAATAGACGACCACATAAAAAAAAGATTCAGAAAATTTCATGCTCAACTACCAGCAGTTAAAGGAGCAATAAATTACAACGTAGGATAGCAGACATCATCGCGAAGACTAAAGCCCAGGTTACTGCAGGACATCTTATTATGAGCTGTGTAAATATGTATTCTAGTGACATTACTACCTTAAATTTATTTAACAACTATTTTATATATGTATATTTTTTTTTATATAACACAATCCACTGTTTTACTCTTATCCAATAGTTATAACGATGTATTTAGTTAGGGGTGTCTATTGTACGGACTATACACCCCATAATCAATTGTTTTAAACAATAAATAATTAATATTATAACAACCATGTAAAGGCCCACCAGGCCGATCTGGTAAAAATAAAATATTATATAATAATAAATAAAAAATAACTAACTCTCCGACTTCCCCAAAATTATATTCAGTAATAAAAAAATCATAAATACGGAAGCCCAGTCAGACCCATTGTATCATTCATAAATTCACCGACGAATGAGCTTTCAAAATTCTTAGCCAATTTGTTAAATCATCTATCTACAAATAAATTTAATCTTAAAGATTCATTTGAATTTCATCAAAAAGTCACAAATATTAAAATTCCTAAAGGTTATAAATTAATTTCATTAGATGCATTATCTTTATTTACTAAAATATGCATTTCCAAAATAAAAACTTTAATAGAGAAAAATTGGAATAAATTAAAAACGCTTACAAAAATCCCCCCAAAAATATTTCTAAAGTTACTGGCCCCAGGTACAGGTATGGACTATTTGGGATCTAGGACCCTCCTGGGGCCCACCCAGCCTCTATAAAATATTATAAAAATAGGGTACCCAAAATAAGTGGGAAATCTGGCAGTTGAGCGTGACCTTAGGACAAGTCATCTCCTTGTAGAACAGATGTCCTTGAAACAGTACAGTCTCTACCATGTACTGAACCACAGACCCTTCATGGGTTGTATTGAAACAGGTTTTTTTTATTTAAAGATGTGGATGGTATACAAACCGAAAACATTTAAAAAGAAATAATTTTTAATGGGTTTATTAAATATTCCTCTCGGTTAAACTTAACTATTGACCTCGAAATTGATAATAAAATACCATTTTTAGACGTTCTCTTAGTAAAAACTAAATGGTGGCAAAAATCTATTCATTCTGGTCGATACATACATTACACAAGCCAATGCCCCAAAATATATAAAATAAATACGGCTATAAAACAAATAAATTGCGCGAGAAAATTGTCATCCCCAATAATTAACCAAAAACAGCCGAAAACAACGTAGTGGATCACTTTTTAAAGAATGGTTATCCGCACAGCCTCCTTCGTAATTTACTAAAAACAACAAAAAAACTTTCTAACCAAAACAACCTAAATGAAACCAATCCTAAAAAATACTACACAATACTCTATATACCAACACTTTCCAAAATCCTTGCAAAAACACTCATCGGTAATAAAAGTAACATTGACTCCGCAATTACTTTCAAAAACACAGCCACAGTGTCAAGACTATTTACAAAAACCAAATATTCCGATAAATTAGAGCTAAAATCAAATGTCGTGTACGAAATACAATGTGAAGATAAATGCGGTAAATTCTATTTATTTAATATTTAAATATTCACCATCAAATAAAAATAAATAAAATATAATTTATATATATTTATTGCAGTGTGCCATTTAATGTTTTCATTAAAAACTCATTTTTTCAATGTTAGAGCATGACTATGAGACTAAACTAGTTTCGAAACGTCGCCAAAAGAAATTTAAGAACTCACTGGAATTCAAGAACGAGTACATATCTATATATATATATATTTATGACACACACAAGTAAATTATACTACCAAATATTTCAGCCAATTCAAACATTTATATATAAATTTTATTGTGATAATTAATATGTTAAATCCCCTAATTCCTAGTCAGTTATTGCCTTGATGTTCATATTTTCTAATGGTTTATGAACTGAGTAGGCTATGAATTCTCTGCACCACTCTACACTGGAACGTTCCTAGAAAGGTGCTCTTGGACCGTTATTGAACCTTTACCGCTTCTCTAGACGGTCTAAGGTTTGTCTCGTCTAAAGCCAGGCCTAATAATGCAGGCAACATATAAAAAATAAAAAACCAAAATAGTGTAAAATTTGAAGATAAATGGTTAATAGAAATCCATAGTGAGTTAGTCGAACAACTAATAAGACAAATACATAAAGGCTATTGTCATACATAAAAAAAATTTAAATTTATTTGTGAAAATTATTTGATCAAAAACCTTAGAAAAAATTAGTTACATCATGCCACGTGTTGGGGCGAACACCATTATAAATATAAAATAGCCAACGACCACTCTTCAATTGCTAATTATTTGAGAAAGTGAACAAAAAAAATAAATTATAACAAGTAAAAAATAATTTTAAAAAACTCGAAATTAATGATACCTTGAGGTAAACAAAATTAAATTTAATTGAACGAGGTAAATTACAATACAATAAAAAATAGAAATTATAATTAACTGTTATTATTATAAACTGAGGACGTTTTGTTATGATCTGGAGAAAAAAATTACTGAGGCTTCTTAAAGCTTAATTAATGCCTTTTTAAAGCTCCAGATTGTGCTGATTTACAAACACAGTGAGGACATTGATGAGGCTTCTCGCCTGTATGAGATGCTACTATATGCCTTTTCATATTTTCAGAGTGTACTGATTTATTATTTTTCTTCATCAGATCTTGATCAGACATTGGATTCAGTAAATTCAGAGTTGATGGTTAAATTCTTTGAAATGAAGGAACTTTTTGGTGGTCAACCAAAATATTTTGTCGGTAGTTGTTATATTTTCCGTGAGGTTTGTTAATTTTTTAATATTCCAATTTCTTGTTTTTAGTTGATTAATAAATTTAGTAAAGATATTTTTATCCGTTGGGCATCGTGTTTTATGCACTTCGATATTTCTATGTGTTTTTCGCTTAATAAGATACAAACATGCTGTGGCACGTCAGTCTCTTGGAAATTATTAATTTTATGATTTAAGGTATTATCATGCAAAAAGCTTTTTATTGATGTAGTAAAATGCTTCTTGTCTTGTTGATCGGAATGGGAGACTTCATGCAACGAGGCGAGGAACGGTCCAGTCTAAGCAATGTTCATAATTTTTAATGACAATAAACGCGATAAACGCCAGTATCTTTCAGATATGCAGTGGAAATGTTCATTTAATTTTCTTTGATCGTTGCGGGTTTTAATATTTCTCTCTTCTTTCGAACCAAATATAATTTGACATAGCTTGTGGTTTTTAAAATGTAATTTGTATTTTTTTTCCGAGTTCCTTGAGAATAAACTTTTATTTTCCTCTTCTTTCGACCAAACTCGACCACAGTCTTACCGAAAATTCCTACAATAAATAGTTAGATAAAAAAATTGTTTTGTATCTTACGAATATGCAAGTTGATTCAAATTATTTTTTCAATATTTTATTTTTAATTACTTAATGTATAATTTGTAATTCATTAATAATTTAAAAAAACTTATAAATTGATTTTGCACTTGCATTTGAAAAGTCTGAGGAAGATGGACGGTGAACAAGAAGCAGGTAGAAGAGGAAAAGGAAAGTGAAAGTGGACCAAGAGAGCCTTTGTTTACAAGCGTGCCGTGAGGACAAAAATACAAGAGATGTATTCCATCCATGTCACCTTCTTGGATGTAATAACCCTCCACCTATTATACAAAGATGGATTATATATCTACAAGAGCTGGACCAATCTTTTAAGCACGTGTCAAGTAAAGAAAACCAAGTTGCTGACTCTATAAGTAGCCACGTGGGCCTCATACTGTGCAATTTCCTGATCTAAAAAAAATTGAAACCTTCTATAAGGAACATCTACCTCATTCTAATAATGCAGACAACAATAGAATAAAAACCGATAAAGTTTTAAAAATAAATTATAAATGCTTAATAGAAATACCTAGTGAGTTAGTCGGACAATTTAAATAAATACTTAATTATTAAGATCTTGAGAGGAAAAAAAGTTTAATTTAATTGAACGAGAGAAATAAATATACAATAAAAAAATACAAATGATAAGACACTCTTACTAGGCCAGTGGCCAGGTGTTTGAAGGTAGCAATAAATTGAAGAAAGCTGCATTTTTGATATGTTTTAAGTGCCTGTCTGAGTAGTTGAAATCCATTTTTGCAATCGAAAAAACGCATAGGAACCAAAAAACTTTTGGTGGCTGAAAAACCTCGACATTTTCGAAGTTATTTCAGTTTTTAGCCTGTATCTCCTAATCAGTACATTTAAAAAAAAAAATGTAAATAACCATTTTTAATGTAGACTAAGTTTACCCTTTTGAAAATTGGTCTTTTTTCCAAAAAGTTTTGGTCGAAATTTTAAGTTTTGGCCGACTTTCGAGAGGAACACCGACCATAGGAGTGATTCTACGGGTTTTAAATTTAATCAGCAAAATTGCATTTTAAAAACGACAAGCTATGTAAAATTATATTTGGATCGAAAGAAGAGAGAAATATTAAAACCTGCAAGGATCAAAGAAAATTAAACGAACATTTCCACTGCATATCTAGACTGATCATTTTAATTATATTATAATTAACATATTTGAATTATTTTAGTTATATAAATAAAAATTACGATCTATAATTGCAATAATGATTAATAAGATGGATAATTGAAATTTATCATGAAAATCAAAATTGAACACTGTTCAGACTGGAACGATCTTCACCTCTTTGCATGAAGTCTCCCATTCCGAACGACAAGAGCTTAGACCAGCGATCTTTATCTCTGCAACGGGGATTAGTTTCGCAACAGTTCCGCAACCGCCTAGCGAGACAAGCCTAGACCACGTCGGGGAGAACACCGATCGGCAACAGTTTGATTTTGGTTAGCAACCTATTCTAAATGGTTATGCAAAATTCTGTTATGTTAAAAAGGTCTGAGGAAGATGGACACTGAACAAGAAGCAGGTAGAAGAGGAAAAGGAAAGCGAAAGTGGACCAAGGTTGAGCCCATGTTTACAAGCGTGCCATGAGGACAAAAGGACAAGAGGTGTATTCCATCCATGTCACCTTCTTGGATGTAATAACCCTCCACCAAGGATACGAAGATGGATCATTTATCTCCAAGGGCTAAATCTGTTAACAGAAGGAGCAAGTAAAATAACCAAAATGTAAAATATCGAGTGAAGGCGGAAGAAGAGGGGAGGAGAAAATGGTGGGGCATCAAGAAGGGGTGGTGGGGAGCAAGAAGTCAGGGGGCGGCTATTACGGTTCTGGAGGCGGAAGAACAAGGAAGCAGAAGGAGAAGAGGATTAAGAAAATGGCAGGAAGCATTATTAAGCGGAGAACAAAGCCAGCGTTTCGCTTAAATCACAAAGGTACTGTAAGCTTTTATTATTTGTTAAGTGATTTGTTCAGAAAAGTGTGTGTAGCTTTTTTTTTATGGGATATATATCATTATTAGAGTATTTCTCTGATGTATTTAATATTGTAATTAATAATAATAATAATTGATTCCATAATGATAAACAAATATTTATAGAGGAATGGAAAAGTTTAAACAGTTACGACTCCTTCGCAAGTGATTTGATTATTTCTTAGCGATAACTATCATATTTTATTATATGCATATAATAATAATCATAATTATTAAATATATAAGTATCAAAACTCTCTCCACTTCTCGGAAAGTATTGTACATTTAATTGTTCTCTGCCACTAGGCCGACATTAACTGCTCTAATTAATATAAAATAAAATACTTGAAACTTTTTCCTTAATTTATATTTTGTATTTAGTCTCCTTATTAACTATTGTGTTCATTTTTTTTTGTTTGTTGATTGATTCTAAAGACCTTATCAAGATTTTAATTTCTCTTTTATAATTAAAATAATATTCGATGCACAACATAAATTTATTAACTCCTAAAATTTATTTTAAATTCATTTTGTCTGCGGTAGTATATATAGCATAAAAAGTACTTTTCCATCCAATATATTTTGTTTTATTTGAAAAATAAAACACAATTTAAACATTTAAACCAACTTGTATTAATATAAATAAGCCTTCTTTATAATTGTTTTTCTTTCCTGTAAGTTGTTATGGAGATAAATTATGAATTTCCTCCCTTCAATTTATAATTTGTATTATGTTGCTCTAAGACATTAATGTTCATATTTTTTTTTTTTTTTAATGTTCTAAAGGCTTTTTTAATATTATTATTAAAATTTTGCTTAATGTATTATTTTTTTTTAGGCCTTGTTCTTATGGACAATACCATAACCAAAACAATCATAAACAAAAATGTTTACCCAGCTGCTGATGGGAAAACCAAAGAAAATGGAAAAGCCAAAGTGTCCAAGTGTAAATTTTGGCCAAATTGTTCTGCAGAAGACAACTGTAGGTTTCATCACCCTAAGGAGTATTGTAGGTAAGTTATCATAATTATGTTATGTTGTGTTATATATCGTTATGCAATATGTAATATCTGGATTAAAATCCAGTTGTAGTAGAAAAAATTATTTTTCTTCGATATCTCCCCCTTTCAGATTGTTACCATGCATACTTTCCTCAAAGATAAATTTTTTAAACCGATAATAGCTATTGATAGACCATAAGTGATCTACAAGACCCCTCTGGGCACAATCAGCCTCTATAAATTGTGTATCCTCAATTAGGGAAAACTTGGCGGATGAGCGTGATCTTGTCCAAAGCACCTCCCTTTACAATCTATTGTCCTAAAAACAATACAGACTCTACCAGGTTCTGAACTCTACATTTATTTATGCAATATAGATTCCTACATAACTTTTTTTACTGTTATTATTAGTGCTGTTGCATATTCTTATAGTTCTTCAGTCATAAAATCGTTCTTTATAATCAAAGTTCAATTTGAAGCCGAGTAAAAGAGTGGATAATACTTAACTAGATGTATTGTTTAAAAATAAATTTAAGGAATTGCTTGTTCTAATTGTATATCTATCAATTACTGACAATTTGTTTGTTTCGAATAGAAATCAATTATTACTATTTGCAACTATATTTAAATAAATAAGCATCCCTTATGAAATATAGTTTTTCAATTATTCAGTACTATTAAGTTGCAGTATTATTAATGTTAACTTAAATTATATAGTATAGTTTATATATATTCATATAAAGTATGCAATTTCTTTTTCAGAAACCTTCCTAATTGTAAATTTGGTCAGCAATGTTTAAACTACCATCCTCCTTGCAAGTTTGCGGATAAGTGTCTGAACTTGACCTGTCCATACACTCACAATCATATTGCAGTAATGCCCTCTATCCCCAAAGGTGACTATCTAAAATTATTTTAGTTATAAAATTATTTATTAGTCTAAATTGACTAATGTGTACATACATTTTTTTATTGAGTTTAAAATGGAGTCTTCATCATGCTTGTAAAAAATAAAGGCACTTTGATCTTACGGAAAATATACAAACCAATTGTTTTGTATATTGTACGTTTTTACTTTGTAATGCTATGTATGAGAAAGGGAAACATCAAACATTTGATTACTATAAAAAATAATTTTTATCGAACTAATCTATAAAAAAACGCATAACTATGTGACCTGTAATCTACTCACAGTTTGGGAAAAAAGTATTTCTATCACTCAAGTTATGTTTTGAGATCCTTTTTCAAATAACTTCCAAATTTGTTAGTTTTTTAATTAAGTTTTCACAAGGGCTTTCTTAAAAAGAATTTAATGTTATTCAGATTTTTGGTAACCTCAAAATATTGCCTCTGTTTATTGATATCAACCACCTTAGGATTTCACTATGATTACATTGGTATAATTATGTCGAGGCAGGTATATACTATATACCTTGAGAGTAGCCCTATAAAACACTTGTTTATAGGTATACTTTTTTAAATTATAACTTTTTCATTAGATGAGACATATTATCCCATATCTGATTGTCTCGCACATAAGAAGATAGTTTACTTTCTGGACTATAAATTGTTGTACACCTACCATTCATAGGGATAGTTTTTAAACATAAGACTAATTCCAACAATGGGATATAACAATGGATTCAGTTAATCTCCAAATGGACCGGAAAATGCATTGACGTTAGAGTGTAATGTCTATTTGATTCAAGTGTAATGTGTAACGTTATTGCTCTCAGGATAAAACGTGACCCAAAATTAAAACTTAATATTAGTTGATCAGAAAGGTAAACATATCCTTGCCATTTTTGGTAGGCACTTGTACATTAATAAATCCATTAGCTGAGTTCAGAAACTTGACCCATTTTTGAAGTTGGTAGAAATAACTAAATTAAATAATTTGATTATATATTATATTTTATCTAAGATTAACTTAATGTTATAACCGACTTTATTGTTTATTTTCAGCCAAAGTGTGGACAAAAGCTCCTTTAGCCGCATCAAACGGTCAAATTTGCATTTATCACCCCAACTGCAAGAAACCACTCTGCCCTTATCAGCATAGCTATTCGGCAACCCCTGGCGTTGTAAGTTTTAACTTTTCTCTTTATTAAAGATTTTGTAACATTTTTATTTTAGTTGTGCTGTTTTTTCCTATTATCTATTGTAAAGGCCATGTTGCATGATGATAGTTTCTCACATTGCCATGATAGTTGCTCAAGCATGGAAGAAGTCGTTTATGTTTGATTAAACAGTAAAAGTAAGTATTTGTGGAAATTAAATAGCAGATGAGGTACATAAATTTTCATTATAATTTCATCTACTAAAAAAATTGTAAAACACATATAGTGTCTATAGTCAACAGACGTGTATATCCACTCATAGTCCATACTGATTGATTTAACGGTGCACAATCTATAGCACTTAAAGAGTTAGATGGATGATTGGAGCTGCAAAAGTTAGCAATCAATTTAAACTCAGACAAAATATGGAGCTATATAAAATGTATCACATCTGGATACAGTATACATTGTTAGGATAGTCTGGACATGTGGCCAGAATGGAGGTCCACGAGTTAGATTGGCAGACGAGGCTAAGAGAGATAGCAGTGTTGGATTCAGAGCTTGGAGGACCTTGGCACAGGGCAGAGATGAGTGGAGGCGACGCCTTGATGCCGTTCTAGAACCTGTACTGTGTTGATTGAAAAAAATTGTCATAATTTTTTATAGTTCAAAGTGGCTTGAATATGGAAAAAAACTTTTGCTTCCTTATTTTCTAGTATTTGCATGGAATGTGGTATATAATTTTTTTGAATATTGATGTTATCTATGTTATATTTAAAATGATTATTTTTTCAGATTAACAAGTTCCGCATCGATCGCACGAAAGGTACCTCCGAATTCACTGAACTTGCCAAAAATCCTTATAGTTGGATGAAGAAAAATGCAAAATGACACCTGTGGACTTTTTATAATATTAAAGAAATTGTACATAGTCAAATAGAGTTAGTTTTTAAACATTCCTCCGCTTTATGTGTTAAGCTTTTTTCTTATTTTATTGTTTTTTTTCCTAAACGAATCAAACATTTGGTTTTCTTTATGTATATTTTTAAATAATTTCTTTCAGTTAACTTTTTATTTTTAGGTTATGAAATGAAGATTTTGTTTTTTTATTTCTATAAAATAGGCATATTATGTTACCACCTCAAAAAAACATTTTTGTTTGAGGGTATTTTTTAATAGAATTTATTTATTTTGTCTTAAAAATTTAAAAAAAAAAAAGTGTTTTAAATTGTATATTAATGTACCATATATGTAATTATTTAATGTGTAAAGAATAAAAAATATTGTGTACGCAGTTTTTGTTTATGTATGTTATCCCTAATTTTGTCTGTATGATACTTTTTATCTTACAACATATATATGTTCATATAATTATATAACTTTATTATAAATTGTTGCGGTAAAAGCATGCCAACTATTTTTATTTTCAAAATTTGCTAATAAAATATTATAATTTCAATTTTAACATATATTTGTCCAAATGACAAAAATTCTTCATTTGTTTATTAAATGCCGGAGTTTTGTGGATTGCAGTGAAAAAAATTAACTCACAAATAAATGTTAGTTGACAAGTTTAGGAAACAGAAGAAGAAAATAATTTTCTAATTTTGTAATGAAAAGTTATTGTTTTCAATGCCAATTTTCACTTTCGAAAGAAGTGTTCAAATTAGTTCAATAGTTTTATTATTTTTCCTGATGGCTGAATCTTGTCCTCATTCACTGGTATAAATACTATTTATTAATCATGCTTTTAATTTTACGAGCTTCTCAAAGTTATATCTATGGACTGCTCCAAGGGACCACAATAATCTACTTTAAATTTACATTTAAAGAATTTTTAAAATATTTTCTCTTACTCATTGCTAAGTAGTTTTGTTTTGAAATTTCTAATTTAATTTTTTTTAAACAAATTTTAATCTAAAGTTAATATTTTAAAATTAAAAATAGCTGAATGTAGCTAGAAATAGGCATTGTTATCGATAAGCTTAAATTAATTGGCATTGTTACTGTATTTTATATGGCTCGATTTAAATAAGACGATAGGCTACTTGTGTCTAAAGAATTCTTAAAATATTTTCTCTTACTCATTGCTAAGTAGTTTTGTTTTGAAATTTCTAATTTCATTTTTTTTTTTAAATTTTAATCTAAAGTTTATATTTCTAAATTGAAAATAGCTGAACGCATTAAGAAATAGGCATTGTTATCGATAAGCTTAAATTAATTGGCATTGTTACTGTATTTTCTATGGCTCGATTTAAATAAGACGATAGGCTACTTGTGAAGTTGAAATTTTTAAGCTGCTTTAGGAGATCTTGTTCTCTTCAGCCTTATTTTATGGCTTTAATTATGAAATAATAAAAATATTTGATTGCTAATTGTATGAATGAATGATACGATTAATTCCACCGAAATACTGTCATTTAATAAAATAAAAATGTGTTCATTTTACATAAGTATTAAAAAATTGGAGCCTACTTTACGGAACATTCACCTGATCCTAATAATGCAGACAACACTGGAATGAAAATCGATAATGTTGTAAATTTTTTAAAATTAAAAGTTTACTGTTGATTGATAATAGTTGACCTTGATTATATATGTGGAAGGAAATGGTCCGTGTGGAGGCCAATAAATTTCTCTTAGATATTGCAGGTCTTCTTCAGGGCTAAATATGCAAATTACGGACAATTGAAAATTACTAAATTGTTAAAAATTACTAAATATGTTAAATATTAAATTTAATATGTATAAGCATCAAGAGTAATAAAGAATAAAATAAGTAATAAAAAATATAGTGTTAAAAATTATTACTTAATTTATTACTTAGTGTATTGATTATTATCTTTTATTATTACCTTCCTTGTCACTTTTACTCTTGATGCTTATACAATTTAAATTTAATATTTAACATATTTAGTAATTTTTAACAATTTAGTCATTTTTAATTGTCCGTATTTTGCATATTAGCCCTGAAGAAGACCTGCAATGTGGGTCAAAACGTTTGCTATTTAATAAAAATTTCTCCCTATCAAAGAGAAATCTATTGACCTCTATTCCAATTATATAATCAAGGTCAACCATTACACTGGTCAACAGTATTTTTGTTAAATGGGTAAATGGTGCTGTCTAATATGCATTTTGCTTTAGTAATTCCGTAATTTTAAAAAATTTACTGCATTATCAATTTTTATTCCATTGTTGTCTGCATTATTAGGATCAGGTGGATGTTCCTTATATAATCCATCGTTGTATCTTTAGTGGAGGGTTTTTACATGCAAGAAAGTGACATGGATGGAATACATCTCTTGTCTTTTTGTCCTCACGGCACTCTTGTCAACAAAGGCTCTCTTGGTCCACTTTCGCTTTCCTCTTCTACCTGCTTCTTGTTCAGGGACCATGCTCCTGAGACCTTTGACATTTGGCGAGACAAACTTCAGGTCGTCTAGGGAAGGGGTCTAAAGGATTCAATAGAGCCCGTTATAAGTTTTAAAAAAACATTCTAAATATTGAAATAAAAAGTGCAATATTTAAAATAGACAACCTAAACAAAGACATTGAAAACTGCAAAACCGAATTAAGTAAAATAATACTACAAAATATCTACGAAAATTTTTATAATACAATCAATAATTCCTATGAAAAAACATTCAAACAAATAAAAGAAGATCAAATAAAAAATATTTCAAAATAAGTATAAAAAAATTGGCTAATATAGGAAATGACAAGTGGTTCGTTAATCTTAATTATACAGTATTTAGCC